>CM068832.1:72639465-72991965 GCA_028554795.2 Sinohyriopsis cumingii | reverse complement strand
CAGTTTCTCAAGTCTCGTGTTCATTTTTTGGTGTTGATCAATCAACAAGGGTAGCTGGACTGCCGAACGAGTTTCAATTTATAGTGAAAGCGCGGACGTGAAGGAAAACATCCCCTAATAACATAAAATTGATCTTACCTAGATCATGACCAAAAACAACAACAACGCGCGGACCTAAAAGAAACACTCACTCACTTTTTATGCTCCCCATCACTATTTTAAATTTTTTTTATAAATCACTTCAATAGACTATCCACATACGCAAAGCAATTCAATCTAACTCCAAATATACAGCTCAAACACCAAAAACAACAAACATCATTTTAATCTATTATCCACACCAACTTACTTTAGCTCTTACTAACACAAACACACCAACACATACCCTCACATTTTTAAAAGCAAGAGTTAGTGTTTATTTTCACACTACTCTACCTACACACATTGGCAAATGGATCGTTATTTCTTTTCTAGAGTATTGGGTAGCCCTGAAAAGGGCTGTTTTTTTTTTGTTTTTTTTTGCTATGGCATTCTTTTTTTAGTTTCTAAGAATGCGATGTCCTCTGAGGATAGACTTTCTGGCGATAGGTCTGCTTCTTCGGAAAGAGAAGAAGAATTCTTTGGTGTCGATACGACAATCGACAAAGCCTCTGTCAGCTTCAGGTTGCTGCTGCTGTTGCTGTTGTTGCTGCTGTTGCTGCTGTCTCTGAAGTCTGTACTTCTCTGTCCATTCTTCTTTCTCCCTGTTCATTTCTTCTCGGAAGAGCTCTTCTATCAGGTCTTCAGTGATTTTTAACATTCTCACATTCTCTATTTCTTCTGGTTTCGGTATCAGACTGTGTCTGACCCTATGCAGATTCACGTAGGCTTCGTTGAGCTTAGCTAGTTTGGAGCACATCTTCGTAGGAGGATGAGTCGACAATGGATGGCTAGACTGGGAACAACCCGGTTCTTAAAGTGAAAGCGCGGACGTGAAGGAAAACATCCCCACACGGTTTTTTAGTCTCAACGTTTCAGTGAGTGTCATGAGAGGGATAGTAAGAAATGAAAGAGCATCAATTCAACATTCTTATAGCTAAACAAACCACAAAGGCATTTTTTTCAAAACACAACATTTTTTATTCAAAAATCACTTAACACTAAACAACAACATTTTTAACAATAATCCAACACTATAACATCAAACAATTTTTTCAAATCACAAACATTTTTTTCAAATACAATCTACTTTAAACAAGGCTGACAACGTTGTGAATGAAATTGTGATTTCCACTGTTGGAAATCATTAGGCCATTGATGGACACTACGTTTCCTAGCTTGAGACAAAAGATAAGCATAATGGTCACAAAACCATCGATCTACTTTCACATCGTTTCTAGCAGAAGAACGAGGATCGAAATGAGTCACTAAATGTTCTAAGGAATAGCCCAGGCTGCGATGATGCAGAAAATACACACAGTACTGTCCACACACCAAGGAATCTGTGCCTTGTAATTTCACGTTATTGAATCGGGTGGTTTGAGCATTTCTTCTCATAAAGTCGATGATATCGTCTTCCAAAGGGGGCAATCCGTACGAATCGAAATATTCCACACATCCTTCTTGAGGAAAGTAGACGGCTACCCAGTGGGTTCCTGGGAGATGACTGTCGTCCGTGTTGATCACGTAAGCTTGATGGTCTTTAGGTTTGCGATGAGGGAGTTCATCTTTAGCACAGACGACAGGATTCCAAGAAGCCGTATACGAACTGTGGTTCAAAAGGTAATAAAGTTCCCAGGTATCCATTAATTTGTGTTTTTTTCTTCTTCACAGGTAATAATACGTCGTCAATTCGATCCTGACTTTTTGCTTGAAAATGTCTGACGAATAAACGGTTATTCGTTCTGTTTCCTCACTCTGATTCAGGAGAGCTTCGATACGATGGATCTCTTGAGTGGTTAATGGTGGACAAGAATGTTCACGCAAGTCTTTATACCACTGGTGCAACACGTCTTTGTTCGAGATGAGACTCCAAGCTTCGTCCAGATACTCGTCCAATTTTTCTTCTTGACTCAACATCAGGCATTTATCGTGTTGAATTTGACTGGGATGATCGTTTTGACATCCATAGCAATTTTTCTTAATCAATTCTGTTATTTTGTCGACCAAGTGTTTGGCAAAACAGGAGACTAAATGGGCTTCTTGTTCTGGCCATCTCGACTTCATCATGATATCTTCTTCTCCTTCCACGGTCTCCTTACATTCCATCTCCAAAGTTTCTTCACTAGGTAAAGAGGGACAACAGTCTTCCATAGCTTTCTAGTAATCTAGGATGACTTCTCTCAAACTGTTGATTTCTATGGTATTATCGAATTCTGCATACAGGATGACGTTCACCGTTACATCAGGGTCTCGGTTTGCAAACTGAATTTCCACACGAATCTGGCCTGATTTTATAGGGTGGAAATGTCCCTCGTCGCTGCCTTGGTCTGGAGTGAAATCGAAAGCCCACAAAGCATAGCCTCCTACATAATCCTCGTACGTAATACCGTGACTGGTGTTGGTTCCTAACTGACCGGTGGCTTCGTACAGGGACAAGTACGATCTCAAGTAATTCTTCTTCTCAAAGTCAGGCTCAAAGGGTCGGGTACACAAGGTCTTGCCATCGCGACTGACTTCGATCTTGGACACGCCAAAGTGTTGAAAGTAGAAAGGATTTTTAGCCAAAGCTCCGTTGAAGGCTTCATTTTCGACGATACCAACGATCAAACGCTTGGGTAGCTGTCCTTGGAACAGATGATCTTCGATCATGGATCGTTCTCCCTTGGGAATGGTGAAGGTTTTCACTTCCACGCGTCGTATGGGATACTTGGCTGTCGTTCTGCTCAACGTTTGACTGATGTCGTTACCCACTTTAGGTAACACTTCCACACGACGTACGTAGAGCCTGGCTTCCTCGATGACAGTTTTGCAAACAGTATTACCTATCAAATGGAAAGCGGCACTGCTCCGATTCAGTCTCAGGCGGACATTGACCCCGTTTAGTAAATATTTATCTTGCAACCACATGTCCAGATGTAAACGATCCATCAGTTCTAAACTCTGTCCATCTTTGATTCTCTTTCTTCGTTCTATAAATCCGTCATTGTTTTCTTTCTTTTCATCAGTTTCTACATTTTCAAACTTTTCAGCTTCGTCAGCTTCCCATACCACACAGGCATTGAGATGAGTGTTCTTGGCGTCTATTCCGTACGTCAAGAGATTTTCCAGGTACGCTCGATAAGGGTAAGTATCCATGCTGCTGCTGACCAGTTTGTTGTTCAAGTACAAGTCCACTCCGCTAAACAAGGAATGCATGAAATTGTTGACGGGAGCTATTACCTCATCGCCATCTAGGGTCGAATTGTCCTCATCGACAAGTTTGACTTTCAAGTACAAGTAACTGCTATTCAGATCGATGTAATCTTCGGGCTGTCCTTTGATTTCAAACTCGATGGGAGCTGAGGCTGTCAATGAGGAGACGGGGTGAAATTCCACCCATTGGGATTCTTGCATGGTCATCATGGTGGGGGGCATGGCAAACAGATCCAGTTCCGTCTTGGAACAGGCGCAAGATTCTCGGTGCATCATTTTTTGTCTCTTTTCTCAATAATCGAAAACGTCTAAGTCTCGTACGGTTCTTCTTTTCTTGGCCTTTCTCGCTTGAAGTCTGGTGAAGGGGTGTTTTCTTCTTCGTCTCTTTCTGCCTTGTCCTTGCTGAATGCTTGACTCGGTATCGTGCAGGGCATTTATAGGTGTGTCTCGTCGGCCCAAAATGTCTTTACCCGTTTGCAGCAAGACATTTTTGCCTGCCCTCATGAAGGCTTCTTTAGGGTTTTGTTTGTCGATGATGACATTTTGGAGAAATTCTTTGCCTTGCGTCAGTGCCGCATCTTTCAAGGCGTGCAATCCGCGTGTCACCATCGGTTTCAACACCGGGGCCACCGAACGAAAGGCCGATTTTAACATGTCTCCTAAACCGTGTCCTCGCTGTCGAGCCACCCCTCGGTACACTGGATACATGACTTACTTACGAATCGTGAGAGAACCGTTTTCGAAAATGGAGTTTCACCGTGACTTTTCCTTTGGTGAATGGAATATTTTGTCCCAAATCTCCTTTTATAGTAATGTTGACCGTGTCCAAATACGACTTGCTGACCGGCAAATAGTGAGGATGGACAAATTCGCGGTGGACGTGGTAAGTGTTTCCACCTTCCTCGTCAGCGTTTGCGGCAGAATCCACTTTGAAAGGAATGACACGCAGTAACGGTACGGAGGTGTGTCCCACCACGTTGTATTCCACCACATCGGAGTACACGAACATCAAATTCAGTCCTTGGTTCAGTTCTACCGGGGCACGAAATAACTTGCTAAAAGACTCGTTGTCGTAAACGATGGGTAATTCGTTTTTCTTCATCATGGTCTTTCTCATGTCCATGTCTCCGCCCAACATGTCATACAATTCAGGACAAAATAAAATGGACAGGATTTTACTCCGTTCAAATTTCATCAAGAAGCGACGAGCTGTTTTGTGGTACTCCATGGTGACATTTTTGTTGACATGCTCCAAAGCTTTCAGAAACACGACATTAAACCTGGAGGTTATGGTGCTGACCAAATGTTGACCACTAAAATAATAGCCTGGGGGAATGAACAAGTGATAGGTGGTGTACTTTTGTGTACGGGTTTTCTTGTCATATTTGACATTGCTATCCATCCACTGTTGCATTTGCTCGTCATGAACTTCCACATCAAAAAAATTTTGATTGGGAAGGACATTGAGGACTTGGGTCGGGTGAATCATTTCTACTAAAGCCACTTCCCAATGGGCTTCGTGATCTAAGGGGATGGCTTGAGGTAATTTGGCCGTGTAACAGCACAACGTGTTGTTGGGAAACACCTCCATGGAACTGTCACTGGGTAAGGTTAAGTAAAATTGGTTTTGGTGACTCATAATTCCAGAGTTCTGTGGCTGTCCGAGGGAATATTAGTGGATGTCAGAGGTGTGTCTCCGCCCAAAATGGGGTTCTGATTGTGGTTGGACTGGTGACTGGCACTGGCACTGGACACAACGTTCCCGTTCGAGGAGAATTTCAGGGAGGGATTGGGAAGTAGGTAACCGATGCAACTGCTCAATAAAATGGTCCACAATTGTTTGTCTCCTTGTTGCAAACTCAAATTGGCGATGGCTGCCCCGATGACACAGTACACCACGAAGATTTGGCAGAAAAAGACGATTTGCGTTTTAGGCACACGTTCTCCACACCACACCCACAAGGGTTGTTTTTGTGAATCTTGCACAGAAGAACTAGGGGAAGAAGGACTGGTCGACGTAGCTGCGTCTGCTGCTGTGTGAAAGGGCATGATGGTCACTTCTTCTTTTTATAGTCGATGACTTGCGAAGCGTCGATCCAAGAATCGAAACTGGGTGGATATCCTTTCCAACGTACTTTGACTTCTTTGACACGTCGTTTGCCCACTTTACGGGTTCTGCGTTCCAGAATGCTTTCGATGTCGTACACGTCGTCTTCTTTTTTGGTGACACGTTGTAACTCGGGCAAATGAAACGTTCCTTTGAGTACTTCTCCGTTCATGTCTTCCAATTTATAGACGGCAGGATGACGGCCATGCACTCGTCCAGTGACGCGAAACAATTCGGTCGTCCAGTTAGGTAAGTAACCTTTGTCGAAAGTGCGTTTGGTTTTGCCAATGCGCACCCAATCTCCTACGGTCAACTCTCCACTTTTCTTGGGGACAGCCCTCGTCGGGGACGTACCAAACAGGCGCTCAAACACCAGCACTTCGTTCTCGGGAGTCACGTCTTGCGGGGCACGTCCGATGCTTCGATGGTAAGATTGGTTGTACGCTTGCACCAGGTGAGGTAAGATGTCGATGTACTTCAGAGTGTGGTGATGCGTAAAATATTTCCACATGCGTTCTTTCAAAGTGCGTTGAAAACGTTCCACGATGCTGGCTTTGGTTTCGGGATTCTCGGTGGTAAAAAAATGAATGTCACGTTTCTTTAATTCTTTTTGGAAAGCTTGGTTCAGAAATTCGGTGCCTTTGTCCGTTTGCCATCGAAGAGGGTGACGGCCGCTTTGTTTCAACACCCGTTGCAGGGCTCGCACTAACTCGCTGCTGGATTTGGAAGTCAAAGGCACGACCCAGGCAAATTTGGAAAAGACGTCGATGACACAAAACAAATATTTGTAGCCACGATTGTAGCTGGCTAAATGAGAGACATCGGCTAAATCGGCTTGCCATTGATGATCGATGCCTTCCACTCGGGTGCGACTTCTGGCAAACTTGCGTCGAATGGGTTTGTGTAAAGTGTAGGTAGCTTGTTCTTGTAACCATCGTTGCACTTGAGGTAAACGGAGACTTTTCAGTCGAGTTTTGGCCGCACGATACAATTTTTGAACTCCTGCGTAACCTGCAGGATGCGAGGGATCGTAGTAAATGCTGGCTAAGACTTTTTCCATTTTTTGTGTTTGTGTGTTAATAAGGCACCCACTCTTGGAAGAGGCTACTCTTTTTCTCTTGGGGTATTTTCTTGGATTGCAAGGCTTTGCGTGTGCGACCGGCAATAGGTGTCGAAGAGGAGGAGGATGTCTGAGCGGGGGATATAGGTTCTTGTTTCACTTCTGTCTTCACTTCTGTCTTCACTTTCTTTTTCTCTTGTGAGGAAGAAGGGGTGGCCATCATCTTTTTAATCCATCCAATTCTGGAGGTAGGTGGTGTTGTTAACTTGCGTACTTTTTCTGGTGGAGTTTGAAACCCTTCTTCTTCTTCTTTTCCTTTTTCTGTCTTGACCACTGGTACCGGTACTGGTACTGGTACTGGTGATGGTGCTGGACTTTTCATCAAGGTCTTAAAATCTTTCAAAGTGGGTAGAGCTGTTTCGTCTAAAGCTTTCTGGTGAAAGAGTTGCAGTCGTTGCAAGAGTTGACCGTACTTTTGCGATTTTTCTGTTTCGGACAAATCTTGGCGATCCATCAAGGATTGCAATTCGTGTTGTAACTGGGACATCTCGCTCAAATTGGGATTGGGAGGTAAATGCGGGGTGCGTTGTTCTTGCCACCGATGGTATTCCATCCATCGTTTGTAAGGCACTAAAGCTAGTTTTCGTCCTTCCATGGGGTTGTCAGGGGTGAATTCTGAGATCTTGGGACTTCCGATGGCCTTTTTATCTTGCTCCCACCAGTCCTCCCAACATGGTTCCCAAGACTCCTTTCAGTATGGGACCTAACAAGAGAGGTAAAATACCTCCACGTTGCACTAACATCTTCTTTTTTTGACGAGTGGGAATTTTCTTTCGAACCATTTGGCGAAGAACGTGACGATGTTTGCTCAAGCATTGTTTCTGGTGTTTGGACAAAGGGATCGTGCCTTTCAAGACGTTCAAACAACATTCGCACACGGTATCGATGACCTCTTTGGAGGCCGTTTGAATGAGTTTTTTTCGTAGGGGTGGAGAAGCTTTGGACAGGACAGATAACAGGTCCCCATGTTTGGCTAAACGTGGTGGCAGTCCTTTCCTTTTCTTTCCTTGGGGTTTTCTGAAGGGTGACATCTTTGAGTCTTTAGGAGCACCTAAAAAACACTGGTACCCTACTCGGTCACAGGCCTTTTTTATACTGGAACGCGTCGCCACTGATTGTCTTTACGTTTTATCAGTTTGAGGACAGGCATGACACGTCGTGCAGGGGTACGCAACGGACTAAATCGAGCCAGTTCTTGCTTGGACAAATCCAGTAAACTTTGTAACATGCCCGATCTTTCTTGGACTTTGATTTTGGGAGAAGGTACTTTGTGAGCAGCAGCCACTGCCACCAAATTGGAGGGTCCTGCCACTGGGGAAGTTCTTTTGGGGGTCATCAACGGAGATGTTCTTGGTGTGATCAACGTCTCCAAGTACTCTTCAGTTCCTGGTGACATCAACGGAGAAGTGGACAAACGTGAGGCTGCCGGAGACGTTGTGGCAGGTCGTGGCTTGCGAGTGTAAGGTTGCGTCCTGGCCGAAGTGCCTCTCTTGCGACTAGTTTTCTTCTGTGGACTTTTCTTTTTTTGAGGACTTTTTCTCTGTTTCTTTTTCTTGGGGCTTCTTTTCTTTTTCCGGGGTGATGGTGGTGGTGTCTGGTAAGAGGAGGGTCCCGCCACTGGAGAAGTTCTTCTTGGGGACTTGGTCTTTTTCTTTTTCTTCTTGGGGCTTCGTTGGACTTTTGTCTTGGGGATAACTTTGGGGGCATTAGGATCCCATCTTAAGAGTGAGCGAATGATGACCCCTCCTAGAGTACCGCTCCCTCCAGGTTTCAAAATGATTTGTTTTTTGGTTTGAGTGTCGATGCGGGGATCGGCCAGTTGGACCAAAGCGACTTTGTTTCGATCGAAAAAGCGTTGGGTTTGATGAGGAATCTGAATGATTCCTTGGAGTAATTGACGTGCCGTCACCGTGAACCATCGTAAGACTTCTTTGAGACTAGCTTCTAAGACACGAGCTCGTGTTTGTGGATCTTTTTCTCGGCTGATGCCATACAAGGCACGAATCAATTTGACGGGAAGATGCGACTGAAGGGACGTCATGTTCACACTGTGTGAGGCAAACGGGAAAGGGTCTGAGGTTTTCATAGATTTTTTTCATTGGGAGTGAAATGAAGTCGAGGACGAAGACGTGTACAGGACAGGCCCTCCGTCTTGGCACCAGTGGTGAAACAAGTGGGTACGAAATCGCAAATCCTCGGGGGTCGTAGGTTTCAAATCGACGAGTAAATAGGCGTGTGGCGTTTGAGTGGCATCGTCGTACGCCTGAGTCAGCCAAGGCGTTCCTAACTGTTTGGCTAAGACTTGCACTTGCGATTTATCTCGAGGGCTTTTAAACAAGACCACGTAATGCGCATTGAGACTGATGGTGCGATGGGCTTTACTTTGTTGAAACAAATTTTGGGTGATGTAAACGACACTGGCATTACGGTGATGCCCTTTGCGCGTGAACCACAATTTAATTTCTTCTTCGTCTTCTCCTAACATGTCGTCGAAAATGACCAAATGGGTTTGACGGGAGTCAGAGACGATGCCGTCGTCTTCTTTAGGAATGCCTTCCACAAACACGATGGAATCGCCTTGACTTTCTCGCAAGAGGCTGTACGCCGATTGCCACTCTTTGTAACACCACACGATCCGTTGAGGTGGCCGATCGATCAAATGATGTTTATGTTCGATCAAACGTTTGACGAATTCGGTTTTGCCAGAACCGCTAGGTCCAGCAATGAGCATGTTAAAGGGATGGCGAAGATACAAAGCCTCCCAACTGGCACGATCTAAGAGTTCGTCGATGACTTTGACAGTAGAGGAAGAGGGAGCAGAGACAGCAGAGGTAGCCATGGTGTGAGAAATGTCACTTGTGACACGAAAACAAACAAGACAAGAGTTTATATACTTTTTCAGAACACGTTTATTGAAGGTTTTTTTCAAACATGAATACGAAAAACAAAAATACATAAAAGCCAAAGGCTTAAGTACAACAATAAAAGGCACATGATAACTATGAACGTGGAATAAACACAAGTGTCTGTACAAGAATCACATGTTTTGGGTAATGTTCTAACCAGTTCTATAGTAGGGGGTAAGGTCACACAAGTGTCCTCCCGAAAGGGTCTTTCAGGCCTGTCCACGACAGTCCTGTCCTGGGTGACGGGTTCTTCTGGCACCGTCACTAACACGGGTTGAAAAGTAACTTTTTTCCTTGAACAACTCTCGTGCATACTGGGCCACTTCTTGGGTCCAAGCCTCAAAACCCCATTCTTTCCAGGCACGGACATCTGTCCAATGGGGATGTAAGTCACAAGCTACACACACATCGTCATACACGTCTTGGGTAGCTAAAAGTTGACGAATCTTTTTTTCCTGTTGAGGTCGAGAAGTATCCAGATGAAAACGCAAGGCTTTGAGCAAAAGGAGTTTTTCGTGACCATTTAAGTCCATGGAGGTGGTAAGTACTGATCGTAAAGAGTCCACAAAGAATCGGCTGGTAAACGAAATCCCAGAAAACAAGTCACTAAGACACACACCACTTGTCGTCCCAAATTGAATGGATACAGTTGTTGTAATAATTGATGGTAATGATCCACGGTTTGAATATGGTCATTGAGTTCCTTCCACGGAATCTGTTGGATGACATACGACATAAGTCGTGGCATAACAGCCTGTTTTTATAGTCTCTTTGTTTCGAAAAGAATACACGTACTTTCTAGCCAGAGATCTTCGTTCTCCAGTTGGGAATGTAAATCTTGCATACTGTAACCGAAACGTTAGAGTTCGATTAGAAGTTTCCTCTTCCGTTAAGTAGATTCCACGTAACAAATGTTGGTAATCCTTTACCTTGTCTTCCTCAATGGGTTGCTCTAGGTGAATCTCGAAGTAACCAAAATGATCAACACGTGAATCATCGGGGGCCTGGAAGTATGGAACAAGGTCTGACCACTGAAACAATTTCTGACGAATCAGTTCTCTTATACCATTCAGGTACCAGTGGTTAAAGATCTGGTGACGTAACGGATGCAGTTGTTCTTTACGTTTCACTTGTATTTTCACCAGCTCTCGGTAAATGCGTTCTCTCAACTCCACAGGCAAAGCACGAATGTTCTCTAGCAAAGTATCCATGAATAGGTCATACTAAATCCTCTTTGGTCTGACACAAGAAATGTACTCTTTGCACAAACATGGTTTCACTTCAGTGTCGAATTTAAATCGTTGAGTCACTAATCTACACATTACAATTCGTTCAGAAGTTTCCTCTTTCACTAAGTTGACATTGTGTTCAAGATGTTGGTAATTCGTTAACTCTTCCTCTGGAATTCGATGCAGTACGTTTACAATGATGTAACTACAATCGTCCATACCAAACCAATCCTTTTTAAAACTAGAGGATCGTTGATCAATGTCTGTCCGATGGAACACTTTCAATTGAATCAATCCTTGTATAGCCTTCAGGTACCAGTGGTTCAAACACCGGTGACGTAACGGATGCAATTGTTCTTTACGTTTCACTTGTATTTTGACCAGCTCTCGGTAAATGCGTTCTCTCAACTCCACAGGCAAAGCACGAATGTTCTCTTGTAAAGTATCCATGAACAGATTATTATGGTAAGAAGTTACTTCAATGTCTCGGTCCCACTAAGGGTAAGTAATGACAATTCGGTGACCATCGAGCATGTTCAACGTAGGCCGAATCTTGCGGTTCCCAGTGGTGAAGTGACACACCGCAACTGAAGCACTTGACTTTATCTCCTTCGCCCAAGTAGAAAAATCCGGCTTTGGCTAATTCTTCGGGGGTCGGTCCTCCCAGATACTTAGGCCATTTTCCTTTGAACGATTGAAGACGATTTTCAAAGTCGCAGTATTCCGACAAACGCACAGGAAACGAATATTCGTTTTTCACAGGTTCGTTTCGATGAGGGTTGAGTGACATGGGCAGGAGTTTGCTCAGGGCTGGATGACATCCGTAGGGGGGTAGACGTGAAGGTGAACATTCCCCTTTAAAACGAAACCCAGTAAAATGTCCAAGAGGACGAGCGGCATTGCTTTCGCATCCCACAGGTTTGACACGCACAGCATCACTTTCCATGATAGGGGTAGGGACACTAAAGTTCCCATGATGCTTTACGGCATCGCTCAGGTCACAAGGTACAGCATCGTATCCATCGCAAGGCTCACAATCGCACTCATCTGCAAACTCCGTTACGCAATTATAATGGTAACCACATGGACAATCGCAGTTTCCTTCCGGACATTTTCCGTCGCAATGCATGGGTCTTATCCATCCAATATTAGTCACACTAGAGGAAGATACAACTTTTTTACAATCCCCAAACTGGAACGATGCCTCTTTCAAAGTATTCATCTTGTTCGCTCGGTCTTGGTAGTCACAATGAACTATCGATCTTGCCTAGGGTTCCTTTTTTATATACAGACCAATACCGACGTGACCGTACGGCAACGTAAAGTGATTGGGAAGTCGCACTCGCTTCTGGTACACGATTTGATAGACTTTTTCCAAGGGCCGACTGACGATGTAGTGAGTGGGTAAACGTACAATCTTGTTCGGTTGATAGGTGGTCACTTTAAAGTTTCCATCCTCTCCCGATTGCAAGGCTTCTTTCAATACCCCAAAATTGACCACTCGACTGGTACGATGATTCAGAGTCAATCCTTTCACTTTGCACGTCGTGTGCACTTCTCCTTGTTTGTCCCGGTATTCGTAGCCGTAATTTTTGGGACCACCACTGACGAAACTTAGAATCTTGTCGTCGGGATGCTCGTCTGTCCAGGCTCCTAAACGGTCTCCTTCGATGTCAGGGTGCTGTTGAATCGGGTGATGGATGTAAATGCAACTGTCCGTGTCAAAGTACAGGACGCGTTCTTCTAACAGTTCTAAAGCTTCGTACAATTTTAAGCGAGCATGAGCTGTCACGTAAGCCGCAATGATGACATTTCCAAAAGGGTCGTCTTGTACAAAGTCCAGATCTTCTTCGTAATTGACCAAGATCAAATTCTCGCGAACGACGTCCACGTATTTCATGTATTTGGTTTTGTCGTGAATCATTTGGAAGTAGCGGGAAGGTTCTGTCAAATATTCCGTCTTGGGTAAACACGGTCGTTGTGCCATTTTACCCCACAAGCAATTTAACATCACTTTGGCAAACGATCGCCTACCTTCGTTTTTCTCGATGTGGTCTAAAGTGATGCCTTCTTGTGCGTAGTATTTCTCTTTGAATTTTATTTGGTCTTCGGGAGTGTGACACCAGGACGGATAGCCGCTGGCTTCTTGTTTCAGTTTCAAAATGGCATCCACGTATTCGGCGAAAATGCCTTTCTGAGTAGGGTCACCCTTGCGGTATTGTTGTGTCTTAGGAAAGTGGCAAATTTCGTACACTTCTAACAGTTGGTATCCCATGTCCAGAGCTTTGAACAATTCTACGCTGACCCAGGTTCCCGTCAAGGCCCGTTCTTCCTGGCTGTGATGGCAAGGTTGGTCCTGGTTGCACGTTTCGGCACAAGTACGGCACAAGGGAAACATCAGTTTGCCTTGACAATGGTGAGGTAAGACGGGATGGTATAGGTTCGTGGGAGGCAAAACTTTACACTTGATCAAGCCTTCGTATTGTCGAATGTTTTTCAGGTCGATGTGTTCCGTCAGCAATTGCGGGTGCCCTACGGGAAAGCGACAATATTTGCACACGTAGGGATACAGCGAACACACGTCCAAGTATTTGATTTCTTCTCCTTTCTCTTCGTCGGCTTGGTACAGCAAACAGGTGGCATTGGTCCTTCCTCCGTACAAACTATCCCTCGGGTTTAGGGGGTCCATCAGCTTGTAACTTTCCACGGCACGTTTAAACTCGGGATCGATTTTCAAACGGTGATCGTATTCGTGTTCCCACATTTCCACCACTTGGTATCCTTCCTGTTCTAACTTTAGGCGTCGCTGACAAGTGTCCTGGTACAGGTCTTCCATGGTCCGTTGTAAAAACTGATTTTTAGTGTCACGGTCAGGGTAACAGACGGGACATCCGTGAAATAAGCAACCGTTAAACTCGTACACTATCTTGGGGTTTTCTACGTCCCAGCCATCAACCGAATACGTTCCGATGGTCTTTTCGCCCCCTCCGTTGCGGGCATGCTGAATCCACTTGTCTTCCTTGTCGCACAAGTAATGTAACCAACGTAGGGCTTTGACCGAGTATTGACGTTTGACATAGTTGGTCGTTTGAGGACTGATGACAGCCACGGTGTTTTCAGGCATGAATCGTTGGCGGTACACTAAGGAACACGCTTTGGCAATGGTGCAAGCTTCTTTCAAAGGATCGACCCCTCCGTGTTCCATGAACGGTTCTCGAAATTTTCCACAGCAACGCCGTAAAATGTCCACGTCGGAACGACAATACTTTAGCATTTCTTCCTGAAAGTTGAAGGGGTCCGAGGCGTGAGCCTGGTACCAAGCGTAGAAAGCTTCTCGTTGTTCGGTACGCATGTTGTCGGGGTCGTAATAGTGAGCCTCTGGTAAATGGGGTAGAACAGCATGTTGGTTGGCTTCCGTATTGAAAAAGTGTGGAAATTTCCCTTTAGCCATTTCTGTCATTCCAAACGTTTTAGGCATTCGACTCAAAGGCATGGCCAAGTAACTCATCGAATCTTTAAACTGTACTTGTCCCACTTGCATGAAAATGATTTTGGCTCCGTTCAAAGTCACTTTAGGACGCTCGGTGCCTTGTTCCGTATAGTACCTCAAAAGAAACTGTCCATCGTATCCGGAGAAATTGTGAGCCATCACCGTGGCATGGCGATGACAATCTCGGTAACGTTCGATGTCCTCTTGGCTCCACGTCTTGTCGACGGGGTCTAAGACCCATTGGGCAAAATCGGCTAACGTGTTCGGTCCCCGAAAGATTTTTTCACGCCCTCCAGGAATCTTGCTGCAGTGAGGGCAATGACTGAAGATAGGTTCTTGAATGCACTTCTCGCACGCTCGATGAGCCACGCAGAAATTAGGAATGTGAATGCCAGTCTCTTGCATGCATTCGAAATCGAAAAAGATGAAATTGCCTTTCTTCTTGTGACCGTCCTCTTTCTCTGGTGGGGGTTGGTATTTTTGCATGTAACATTGGTGTTCCAAGTCCACGATGTGGTGACAAATGTGACATTTTTTCTTTCCTGAACATACGTGTGTCTTGGTATTATTGGTACGTATGACTTGTTCACACGTAGGGCACAATCTCAGGAGTTGACAAGCACATTTCCTCTGTGAACCTTGCGTCTTCAAATGTTGTTGGTAACAGGTAGGGCTGACAAACGTGCGCAGACAAGTTGAACAAGGCACTGGTTCTTCGCTCAGACAGGGTGAAGAGGCCAAACATCCTGGGCATTTCGATCCACAATGCTTGTGTTGCTCTCGATTGTTATAACCACGGTCACATTTCTCACAATAATAAACATATCCCAGGAATCCAGTGATACTGGTAATGGTATCGAAATGTTCATCGTGATGATAAAGGTGAATGTATTTTACATCCTTAAAATCTTGGCCTCGAAACAACAGAGGTCTGCGCACTTCTTGAGGGTGCACTTTCAAGGTGTAGCGTGGAGCTAGGACATCTTGCAATTTTTTGCATTTCAGGAATGCCACAGGGTGTGTCTTTGGACAGGCCAGCTTGTTGCAACAGGAGTTCTGCTTCGTTTCGTTGTTTGGCTCGGTCGGATTGTTGAATAGTTTTCCAGGTTCTTTTCCATTCTACCGTGTCGTTCTTGTTGGCATAGGTTCGTCCCACCACGATGGCACGGGCTAAACACATCTGGTCTTGAGGGTTGTGAATTTGGACGAGGCTCTTTTTGGTACTGCGAAGTTCGTTCACCAATAACACCTTATTGCGTTGTCCAGTCCCTTGAGGAAGAGAGACGTGAGCCATTTTCAGTGTGGCTTTACCATCGGTGATGTCAAACTGGTCATTAGATTGTTGTACGTGTTGAATCTTGTCCATGATTTTGGAAGGGGTTAGTTCTGCGGGTCTGCTAAACTCGATCCAAACAGGGGATTTCAAACCGTCGTGATCTATGGATAGTGTCAAGCGATCGTCTTCTTTGGGTTGACATTGTCGCTTGAGTGAAGTGAGCAAAGAATCCCACATCTCGGTGATGAACCCTTCTGCTTTCTCCAACGGTACGTCGGACTTGAAATCTTTAAACTTCACCGTGTAGGTGTAAGCCGTGGTTCTAAATTTTCTAGAGGAGCGCTTTTCCGTCTCTCGAATGGAATAGTATTTTTCAGGGTTGAGTAAGGGTGACGAACTTGGTTTAGAGGGTTCGGATTCTGGTTCACTCATGTCCTCTTCAAAATCACTGGCATGAATTTGTGCCAAGATTTCAGCCCTGGTACGAGGCGATAGATCACGTTTCTGCCTCTTACTTTCTTTTTCTTTCCTCTCAAATGAATAGGATCGTTTCATCTTGAGTGAAAAACGTCAAATGACTCAAGTTCAAACACCATAGACTAATTTATAGTCATGGCAGACTAGCGTATATAAAAGGGTGTGTGTCTTGTTCTTTCACTATTCATTTCACTCTCAAGCCGAGCACAACGATGGAAGAGACTAACCAGATGGAACGTTTCGTCAGAGCTTTGCGAGGGGTCATTAGAAAATTCTCTTCAGACCAGCCTACGGACTACTCTCCTTCCTTTCGAGATAAAAGTCAGGATACTTGCTATATCTGTCAGAAGAAAGGGCATTGGTCTTCAGAATGTCCAGACCGTCAAAAAAGAAAAAAAACAGGGGATAAAAAAGACAAAAGTCAAGATACCTGTTATTATTGTAAAGAAAAAGGACATTGGTCTCCAGATTGCCCAAAAAAGAAACAAGAGGAGTCAGAAGAAAAGAGGAATTCTTCAGAAGAAGAGAGGGATTCTTCGGAAGAAGAGAGGGATTCTTCAGAGGAAGAAGAGGAAGAAAAAAGACAATTCTATTTACAAGAGGCAAAGAAACAGGAGAAGAAGAAAAGAAGAAGGGAAGAAAATGAGGAAAAGACGGTGAAAAAATTCAAAAAACAGAGAGACTAAACAAGGAGACAGAAGAAGTCAATGAACTTTTTATTAAAGTGTTGTTGTGAATTGTGAATTGGATTGTAAAAAAATGGAGAAAAGAATAAATGAATGATATAAGGTAAGTGTCTTTGAGTTTTGATTTTAAAATAAGAACGTACACTCACGCACTCATACACAGACACGTACTATAAGGGTAAAATGGGCTGTTGAATATTTTTTTGAGTTATTGGCAATTTGAAATTGTATATCTTTTCGAGAAATGTGGCTGGCCCTGAAAAGGGCCTTTTATTATTTCGGTGCAGGGGTGAGTTTAACCAATCAACTTTAACTGCCTTATGCCTTTGCCACGGCCAAGGCCTACTTCTGAACTGCGTAATGTTGATGATTGGGTTGAAATCACTAAGGGTGGTACGGTAGGCTTAGTCACAGGGTTGGCGTGTTTAGCTCGGGAAGGTCGTATTCTCTTCGGTCGTGATAAAGAAGTCTGATACATTTGTTTCAGACTTCTTAGCTCCGCTAAAATGTCCAACAGTACCGTGACCGTTTGATTTTCACCCTCTTGTTTCTTTGCTGCTACTTCTTCTTGCTGTTGCTGCTGTTGTTTTTTTCTTACCTCTTCTTCTTGCTGCTGTTGCTGTAGGAGAAAAACTTGTTCGGCTTCCTTTTGTCGTTGTATAAATTTCTCCAATTCTTCTTTCTGTCTCTGTCTAAAATTCTCCACTTGCGGTAATGAAGAAGGTAACGAAGGTTCCGGAACAAATTCTTGCGAGGAGAGAAAATCCACAAAATCCCAATTCACCTCTTCTGAAAGTAAGTCCGGGTTCCCTTGGGCGGTCTCCCCTGTTGGTGCACCCCATTGGATCGTTTTCTGAGTTTCCGTCATGTTGAATCACTGTCGCATAGATTGACTGCACACAAGCGCTAGCGAATCTATATTGACTACGTGACGTCACAGACTGCTCTCTTCGGATTGGATGCGGGCTGACTGAATTCTGTAACGCGTGTTCGGATTGGTGAATGAACTCAATCCGTTTCAATCCTTTCTGTCCCTATAAATAAGCGCAGTTCACTGCATTGATTCACCTATTCTCGGAGCCTCAACATGTGGACCGACGTTGAATCTTCAACCCTTGTGTCAACAATGATGTTCAGGACGGACATGCTCATGTATGTCCGATCCAAGTGGACCGTTGTCCACAGGACCAGCAGCAGCCTGTGGATAAGAAGAGTCTATATAGAGAGACAAGGTTGCCTCAAGAGGACTCTGATGTATGGCCCTGCTGTAAGACGAAGTTTGAGGACAAGAAGATGTCGCAAATGCCCTTTATGTTAAGGGCATATTAACATAAACCAAAGGCCCTTTTCAGGGCCAGCCATATATCTCGAAAAGAGATAGCCTTTCAATTGCCTACCCCCCCTTTTTTTTTTTTTAAAAAAAACATCTCATGTTCAATTTCCCTTGACGCTAATCAGACCCACGATTTTTTCCCCATGTTAATTTCCCTTGACGCTAATCCTACCCACGATTTTTCTCCATGTTAAATTTCCCTTGACGCTAAAGTGACCCAAGGGTGTTTTTAATGCTAATTCCCATTGACGCTAATCCTACCCCCCTTACTACTTGCATGCATGCATGCATACATACATACATACATGCATGCATGCATGCATGCATGCATACATACATACATACATACATACATACATACATACATACCTACCTACCTACATACATACATACATACATACATACATACATACCTACATACATACATACATACATACATACATACATACATACATACATACATACATACATACATACATACATGCATACATACAATATTTTAATTGTTTATCATACATTTCAATACCGTTTGTAATTTATATTTGGAAGGTATTACATTAGCATGGTCGTTTGTTTCATCTCTCAGAGTATATAATATATTAACAATGCACTTCTTTGGTGAATGCTGTAGAAAACTGCTTGACCCGCAACATTATTCTTAAAATCAACACTTCTTGAACTCAAAAATCTTACAAATTTTCTCTTGAATATGTATGATTATAAATTATCATGCTTTCCCTATTGTAATTGCTGCCTGTCTATGCTGTCTCAATTTTTAAAATGTTTTGCAAAGACAAATTCTCCTAATTAATGGTTGATGGATTCGATCTGTCCAGCCTAAAGACTTTAGAAAATCAATTATCTCTTTATGTATACTTACATAGTCATTCGCTATCATCGGAATTTGATAACACGTTTTCAAACATTATAATGATTTCTTTGTTTATCCCCTAGTAACACAATGTCCTTCATATAATTATCAAACGAGTTTCAATCAATGATTTTTGCTCCTAATATGCATTTAGACAATGATTAGTATGTTAATTGTAATACTCAACTATATTATAAGGCTGGAGGGTAAGGTTCAAGAATTCTTACCTGGGTAGTTGCCACGTCATGCACAGCGTTGTCGTAAATATGTTCAAACCCATACTGATCGTCGTTGTTGTTGTTGTTGTAGGGTTTAACGCCATTTTTCAGCACACGATTGGCTATAAATGGCGACCAGTATTAATGGTAGAGGAAGAACCCGGGAAATCCACAGAAAGAAGAATTTCCGACCCTCGAGAAGCTACTGGCAAGCTTTCTCACATACCCACATAGGCCGAATCCGAGACTCGAACCTACGCAGACAGAGATGAGATGGCAGTGATCCGTAACGGAGAGCGCTTTAGACCAATCGGCCACTGGGGGCCCCCATACTGATTTTGTGTGTGTGTGTGTGTGTGTGTGTATATATATATATATATATATATATATATATATATATATATATATATATATATATATATATATATATATATATATAATTTTCAATTGTATAGGTTAAATGATTTAGGAACAACGAGAGAAAGAACATTGGTTATAAAGACATTGACAGTTGAGGAGAGGACGAAGTTCGGAAAGAATAAAACGATAATATACATGAATAGCAAAGAGATCGAATTTAATTTTATGATGCGATTCAACGACAGCAGGTGCGTAATATAAACTTAATAAAAATATTTAGTTAGCGTTTTTTATATATTGTGTTCTTTAGTTACATTTATTGTTGGCTTTGTTTGCGTTCTACACCTGTTTTCAACAAGCTTTCCTATATTTTATATTTAAGCAGAAAGGATATTTTTATTTATTGCTTCAAGTCAACACTTGATGCACATTAATAAAACAATCTGTGTCAATACATGTCATGTCGGCGCGATCGAGCTGAGTCAGTTGTGATGAAAATATATTTGGCCGATCACCGATCACTTTTATATTTTATTTCTTACTTTATATTCAAATTTTAAGTAGTGCCAAGTTCATGTTTCTCAAAGTTGGTCTACTTTTTTTACACATATTTATGTATATTTGCTCTTTTGTTTTTGCCTGTAATTCAGAACATAATTTTATATCATTTTGTTGCCAGATGTTTTAGAAAGTAAGCAATACAGTAGGTGTAAACCGCACTACATGTTCAAATAACTGGCACTAATCAAATTGTAATACTCTAAGAATGAGAAAACTTCATTTAAACCAGTGAGGTAGGAGCTGCACAGTTACTCTCGAACAACCTGGGTCAAACTATATAATCATGCTTACGTTAATTGTAAAATGTATCTCAAAATGAGTGTAAGGTCAAGGATAGAAACTGAACAAATGTAGGCTTCAAAACAAACTTGTACAATAGGTTCACAATGTGCAACCATCCAAATATAGCAAAACATGGAAAGGAATTTGGACTTGTTACAAGATATTAAAAAGTTAAATAAATGAACAGTTGAAACTATATGAAAAAAAAAAATAATATAAGCGTAAATGGATCAGTATGAAACGAATAAGTCGAACAAAATGTAGCCCTTCATTGGTGGTGTAGCTTTGTTTTGCTTTTTTCTAATCGTGTATTTAAACGAACAACCAGATCAATTTTACACTTCAGTAATATAAACGGACATATACTGAATACGATGCAGTTTTTATGTACACTTGCTAGTAATATTCAGCCAGGATATAACAATAACATATACAAGTATTTCAATGGCAGATAGTCACAATTACTAGTTGCTAGTTAACACTGCCTGCTAGATATGTTTAACGACGACTGTATCTCATTCCTTGTAACTATTCCATATATAAAGCTGAAACAAATAATTCAATAAACGTAAAATCTACATTATAGATAAGGACATATACCTATTTGTAGTATAGGTATAACGTAAGTATTTCACATTAAGTAAATACTATTATGTTATATCTAAGAAGTTCAACTGATTTAGTCTTAAATCTCCTGACCAGATCATTTGGAACTAGGGCAATGCTTGAATAATAACGTAACTTAAAATAATCACCGTATTGACATCCGGTACAAGCATCTCATGCAGGTAGTGAAATTCTTGTTGCAAAACAAAGTGACACTGAAATGCTTGATTCTTCCGATGATAACAATCTGAAAGATATCAACATATGCAGAGAGTGAACTGACAATTGTACAAGTTTTAGTTCTCAGTAAATCTGATAGTACATTATATGCTATAGAGGCTTTACAAATTATTGGAAGGTCATGGAGTAATACAAGCATAAAATACGTACAACCACCTGAAGAAAGGGTACACACTGTTATTTATGTTTAAACTTCCATATTATGTGCGTAACCTGTAATTTCTAAAATTAGCTTTTATATTTTGTGAAACTTTATGTCTCTCTGTATGTACGTACGTATGTACGTATGTATGTATGTATGCATGTATGTATGTAAGTATGCATGCATGTATGTGTGCGTGCGTGTGTGTGCATGCGTGCGTACGTGCGTATGTATGTATGCATGCATGCATCTATGTACTACGTACGTATGTATCTATTGTATGTATGTATTAAACTGTTGTTTATGACTCAATAATGCTTAGTCTATGACTCAAAAATGCTATGTGGCAATATAATTTATTGTTATATGCATTATTGTAGTCATACTGTTATTAGCTGTTATTTGCTTTTCACAACTAAATAAATGCATTACTTACTATCGTTATTACCTAGCGACTAAAATTTAGCAAAATAAAATGACTCTAAAATTGAACAATATTCATTCGTCTGAACTTTACATTATATGTTGGTGATGACTTTAAGACTGGTTTGACATGGTTGAGGAAGTCTGCTCACGCTAATAATATGCCGACTATCACGAAATATTGCGTAGTAAAATGATTATATGTTGTATTTGATCAAACATATATCAAAATGTCTTTGCCGTAAAAAGATTTCCCAGAAGGTTGTTTATTTTCAGCCTTAGAGTTCGCTTCCTGCAGAACTGCACGCGTGAATTTACTGCAGTGAGAAATCTGATTACGTTGTTACGTGTCTGTGGAGATAACTACGCTATTTAAGGAAAATATTTCTCTTACTGCATCACATTAGAAATAGATTTTAACCGGAAGCATTTGGAAGCAGCAAACTTTAATTGTATTCATTTTGCTATCCTTATGTGTGAAAGATCTGCTGTTTATATTGGATGCTTCAACATTTTATAATAAATTTTACAGAGTTAGAACTATTTCACATAACGCCATGCTGAACAGACAAATTTAATTAAAAATATGTTACATGCATCCAATAATTAGTAATTTGCTTGTTCTGATAACCAGTAAATTATTCTTTCCAGACTCTTATAAGCACGTACTCTTATACTTTAGTGCAGCAGTTAAAACGAAATAATTGATATAGCTCAGGTACGAGCAGGCACATTGTATGTCATCGTATTTGTACTTAAGAGTGTCTTGTGTAATACACAGCCTAGAACTGTATGTTTAGATATTAGATATAATTCTGTGGAATTTAGTGTAACCATTATTCTGTTGTCGATGGTGACGGGGTCTCCAAAAATATATTGGTTTACCTGCTATTAAAGATTTGATACCAATGGATATGGGCGGAAACATGTTTAAAGAGGGGTCATTATGCCGACCGAGAGGGGCGGGCCACACTTGTTTGCTCATTGACCTTTGGACGATAGTTGTGGAACCGGAAATATATCACGCTTTTCGAAAGACTCTACGACATACATAATATCATATGTTCCATTATTAAAGCGAAAGTATTGGTAACTTAAATCATAATTAGAAGGAAACATAACGAACTGCATATGTAGTTACACGTAGACCTACATATCAATTTATACGATGACCTACGAAGACTCTTATATAAGGACCTAAAATGAGACTTATATAAAGTATAGGAACTAATTAAAACAAAAGTAACACTTATGATTGGCTTAGATATTGCTGAAGCATTATAATTCACAGGAAGTAATGATATGCGAACACTTAATTAAATGTTAATGTAGTGAATGGCTAAGGCAGCCTAACTTAAAGCATTCTAACGTATCATTCCAGAACAAAAGCGTTTATTGCTTCAAGGAAGACAGAGCATTGTATCTTGATTAAAATAATTAGTAGCCAATATAACTGAGTTTGTTGACACTCAGAAAAAACCCCACTTCGGAGGACTATTTTTCTATTTATTTGTCTAACACACTGGTGCTGTTGGTTTTTTTCTTCTAAAGAAAGTTAAAAACGATAAACATATTTATTTGTATCTGCCTTCATCTTAGCATACGCTTTAAGAACCTATTTCTATTGCTAAAGTAATATGTGCTAATATTTATTCTGAATATAACTATGTCGACGATTATGCTAATTACAAAGAAAACAAAGGTAAACTATGAGAAATATGTAACACCTCAAAAGCAGTAATAAAACACCACATGGATTGAAATATCTCAGTTCAACGCTTCGTGTAATCACACATACAGCTAGTAATATACACCTGACTACATGCGTCGAGTGTCAATGCTAAACTCAAGGTAAAACGTCCTAAATATTACTCAGCTTTTCTTTAGCTTATTTCTTTATCTCGATCTAAAAGTTATACGAGATCCCATCAGTACGATCTACGAATTGAGTGGGTATGAAACTTATTGTGATTTATTTTCTAATGTTAATGATGATATTTTTACATTAAATGATTTTTTCAGTATCAAACATATCTAGCTATTTATGATTGTTTAAATCGTGCAACAAATTAGTAATGAAAACCTTATCAGGTTAAGATCATGAGCGGCTTGGGCACAAAGCACTGACACAGTTGTTATGAAGTTAATTTTATGCAGACAGAAATGCTACTAGCTTTACGTGGTGATTATCCTCAAGCTATTTACATTTCTAATTTCACTTGAATAAACAAATAATGTCATACAATGTCTGAACCAGGAATATGAATTAGAAAATATTTATCCATAGTTTCACACAATAACTTGTATGCATAGGCTATGTACGTTACTGACAAGTACTAGATTGGGATTGCATTTTTATGAATACATCAAAACTAGTCATCTGGTAGAAAATATAACCTTAAAGACTTGAACGCTTTTAGAAAGAAACACGATATTGTGTCAAAATGGAAACAAAAAAACTAAATACACCCAAACAGTATTTAATGTCAGCAATAGGAAACAAATAATAAATACTGTAGATGGGTCATAAATATCTGTTTTGACATGAAGTATACAATGATTCAACATTCTATACAAGCAACGGAACATTCAGTTGTTTTGTTAGTTTCTTTCCCATTCTTGAGTGAGACGTGTTCTGGGACAGACTTAAAGGAATCATTATGAATAATGTCAACACAACGATTCAGTGGTAATTATAAAGTATTTCCCACAATTAAAAGACTCATGTGTAAAATGCAGAAACCTGTATGCAAGCATATCACTGCAACCTGTCTATTGTGCATTTGTGTCCGTTCATGTGTGTGTGCGTTATAGCGCCACCAAATATTCAATGAAAGGATGTGTAGAGCAATATAGCTCTGTTTTATAGAATACAAGTAACCTTTCGGAGAACTACTTTGCGATAAACGATATCCATGGGTCTAACGATATTCCATGGGTCTAACGATATTCCATGGGTCTAACGATATCCATGGGTCTAACGATATCTATGGGTCTAACAATATTCCATGTCTATCCACCGTAAATTAAATGGCAGGTCCATTACAAATGGTCACACACGTACTCACCGTACCATTCCGTTTCTTTATTCACAAAACAATGTGATATTAGAAGAGGATCGTTGTCATCGTATAATTAGGGTTTAGCATATGTTTCTGTTGAAAATATGTTTGGGCATAATGGTCTCCAATTGTTAAATTTCAGACTTAGTTCGTCACTAACGCATTTGTAAGTACCCTTTTAACTATTTGATATCGTATGAATATAACAGAAACACAGCAGTGTGAATCCATCGATTTTTGTGTTGTGTTCGGCTCATAAATTTTCCCATCATGCAAAAAGTTTATTTCAGTTTAGGATCGAGCAAAGAGACCCATTTCCTGTTAAGTAAGTGTTATGAAGGGAAGGGTTGTGATACTAAAATATTGTCGTTGGTATCAACTTGCACGGGTTAGTGAACAAACCAGTACATCATTTTCACCTCTGGACAAACGTGTTTGTGGGAAAGGGTATACTTTGTTTGTAACAAATACTATATGCTCGTTTAGTCTTTAAGTTCTTGACATGCCGCAAAAATAAAATAATATTGGTAAATAGAAAACTACTGAATTCACAATATCAAGACGTAAGGTAGATATATAATTTATATTTTAATCATACGGACGTCACACGTGCTTGAAATTTACGTTTCTCCACTGAAAGCATGTAATAGCTTCTGAGAACACGTTTTACCTGCCAAACTTCGGATACCTTATGAATAAACAAAATTAATAACTGCAAGTCAGTGCATTGTAAGCAGTAATCTTTTCATCAACCTAATTCGACGTAACACTAATTATCGAGGCTTATATCGTAAGCTTTGCTTCAGCTTAGTTATATAAATCTTTGAGAATAACTACCATAATCGAATTTCATTTTTCATCTATTATAGATCTACGATCTATATGTTTGACAACACCAACGGCCTAACCTACTGCCACAGATAAAAGGAAATCCATAAAGGACAATCACTAAAAAACTATATGTACGAACAAATGCAGTTGTCATTGAGAAATTACCAGACATACCAAACGTGCAAATAGTATTTTTGTATGTTCCATGCAATTCACAGATCATTTAACTTTATTGGTGGTTAATTCAGGATATGTCAGAACAAAATGAAATTTTCCCCTATGTGTAACTTTCTGGTGTAAGTCAATCCGAGTGAGCCATAATATGCCATGTATTTGTTAAATTATATGGACCTACATATGTTTGAAAGATGTACTTTCATTTCCGCACCAAAGAGTAAGGTAATTTCCCACAAACGAATTTACATTATTAAGCCAATCGAGGCTAGCCAAACCCATATATACTCTGTTTCTTGGCAACAGTTGATATATCTGAATATGTGTATAATACAACACTGAAATGAACTCTGTGATTTACAGAAGGTATTAATGTGCTTGTTATCCACACATATAACAATATGATGGCATTTATAGCAATGTTAATTGCACCTGGATATGTAGAATCACTGTATTGTTGTAGCTGTCTATAGAACGCGCGGTACTAATTCAGTTCCCAAAGTTAACCTACGCAAACACCATAATATTAAAAATTCAATAACTTTAAATTTATGAGTGCTCATGATCAAACCTGTATTTATCAATATAATCCTAGAGTCTCAAACTCAAGAACACTTAGGGCCGCATGAGGGCATTTTTTTATTGCCCAAGGGACGCATCATCTTTGTTATCTATCATTACACTTTTAGACGCCAATAATTTTGCGGGCCACGTGACATGGCTTGGCGGGCCACATGAGGCACGCGGGCCGCGTGTTTGAGACCACTGTTATGTCAGCTTCTGTTTAGAGAAAAGTACATGATCCATGGCATTTTCCGGACTTCATGTGTTTTCAATTCGGCTCCAAAGAGTCAGGTGCTAATTGCACGCATGAGTGTTCCAAATTCAAGACTGTTAAATGACGGAAATTCGATAAATAAAACAATATCTCTACAGATTGTTTTTCCTGAAAAGAAAATTTTAAATTAGTAACCAGTCCTGACCAGCCAAGCCAATATATTCACTATTTTATGTTCACCCATTTCAGCGGCTGGTTCCCATATTTTTACCTGACTGTTTTTTGGTGCATTGTTACCAATTCCATCCATGATATTGTCATATTCGTCTTCACATTTGAAGTCCATGGACAATGAACTGGTTGCTATATTAACAGAATCAGACATAGTTGTATGCGATGTTATATCCATTGTCGAAAAGCGTCATATGGAAATTTGTATTTTTATGTTTATGTAGTCATCACGAAAACTGTGTACTCTAATAGTATCTCATAGGAATCGATGAATATTCCATCCAGACTGCTGAATATAGAGACACACGGTCAATACTAATGTTTTATTCTTCCGGTGCAAGAAAAATCCAACCGGGTGCACTACTCACATGTCTTTTGAAATGCCCCAGAGTGTTATCTCTTTTATCACATTCTGTTATGTGTTCTGAACATTACATTACATGTCCTATATTATCTTTATCTGCTTACTTGGTACCTTAGATTGTGGTACCTAAAACCTTGGTACCTCAAATCTTCATGAACTTTGTTAATATCTATAAACAGCTATCTGTTATAAAAGATTGTGCTTTTCTTTTAAGCAAGGAATATGTTGCTCTGTTAAACGTTTCTATTTTGTTTTTCCGTACAATACCTATGAGTGTTAAATCCCATCTCAGATCAAATTTTTTGTCTAATAAGTTGGGAAGTTTTAGCGCACTGAATACTACAATGAACGGCTCAAAATTCAATGAATTACAAATGTAAATCTGTATGGCATATAGGTAATGAACTGGGGAAAACATACAAATGTGTCTCGTTATGATAAATCTAAGCAAGTAAATACAGTCGTCGAATATATTTTTCTCTAGCAACATAATGCATCCTATTGTTTAATTCTATATAACACTCATGGTTACAAATTATTAGATCGTATTCTTATAGCTTAAGCCACTCTTTCGTTCAGTGTGTTTTAGGCTTGCATTATTTTACTGTCAGTAATTTTGATATATTTCTCCAAAATATATAATTCATGCTCTCGACGAAATCTCCTCCAACGATGTTAAATAGAAGCTGGTCTATTTGCTTCTTAACCTTAATCTATAATGACCAGTATAAACCAACAATGCGGTAAGAATGGTATGTACATACACACAAAGAACCTTGGGATGTACTTCGCAATTTCAAGCAGATAATATTAATAAAAATTCATGGCTTATACAGGAATATGCCCATTGATATACTGCTAATCAGCTTTTTTAAATTGATCAAGTTAATATAATTAGATACACGTAATGTTTTGTTACTTGGTTGGTACCAGTTGCAACCCATCTTCAAAGTTGTTAACCAAACAGAAAAGGATGTCTTAGTCTTCTGCTGAACTGCACTTGTGGAAAATCATGTACGAACTAAGATAAAGACCTACAGGCAAATAATCACATTTTATATTATGCAATAAAATAAAGCCTAAATTTTAAAGCACAGTCTACGAGCTCCCAGAAGCTGTTGAAATGTGGAATGTTCAGGATATGCATTGCATAGAAAGTGTCAGGACAACATGATTTAAAACATTTTCAGAAGTTTGGAATCCACGCTGCACATATTTATACATACATCACGACACACCAAAATTACACCCGTTGGAGAAAAATAGAATTGTCAGTAGCATATACCTCTGTACCTTATGAGTTTCGTTGAGACTTTCGGCACTTCTGGATCAAGACAATGACGAATGCATGGACTACGAGCCAAATAAATATGATAAACAAGATTTTAATTCAGGTTTCCGCATCTATAATGTCTTTCAGTATATCAAAGACATACAAACCTGTGCAAATCACATAAGATAAACACATTTTATTTAACATTTATCTTAAGGAATGCATTTGCGACCATCAGACTGGCTTGGACTAATCGCGACATGTATTTTGAAAGACCTGTCGAGGAGGTTATGGCATATGAGTTATAAACATCGGATCCTACTCGAAAAGAAATCGAATGTGTTTTGAATAATGACAATTTGTCAAACGCAAAGAAAATGTGAATGCTAAACGTACATAATATAAAATTGCTCAGTAAAGTTTGGGAATTTCTTTAACTCTGGTGAATCATTGTGATCGCGTGCTATTATTCTGTACATTCGTGGTATGCTGGCACCAAAAATGAGGAAGCCGATTATAGGCGAAGAAACGTCCAGTCTAAAAATGAGTATCTTGAGGACGAAATTACCCGATTTGCTAACCAAAAGCAAACTATGAAGTTATTTATTGATGTACAAATTTACCATATTATTCCAAAAGATATACAACTTGAAGGAAACTTAAAACTAATTGAGAGGAGTGTATTGCAAGTTTTTGACAATCTTTCAAGCCACATGCTCTGACATGGTACGTTTGTGATTTTGTAACGAATAGAGACTAGAAAACATAATCATTGTTCATACATCTGTTCAAGCCTAAAGTAGGTCACTTAATTACACTCATTGTCGCTGTGGCCAAAACACAGATATGCTCGGCGGCCTGTTTAGAGGTTAGTATACGTTGAAACACACGCACGTGCATTAAGACCAAATATATAAAAAGTCACAGAGAGGAAGTAATGTTGTTTTTCAAAAAAAACTTTCAAAACATAATATTTTGATATAAACAACACTTTATATTATTCCGTTGGAAAATTTAGTTTATTTTGAACTTATGAAGAAACATGGAATTCATACCACTACAACATGTTTACAAAACAGTTTTCTCTGTGTGCATACTTGCGTGCACCATATTCGTTCATTTAGTAAATTCCATCAAATGCAGCAGCCTATGCGAGCTCATTCATGCCCACATATCTAGCAAATGCGTCTTTTCGTAACTAGTTAGTCTTGTTCGTCATATGAGTAATGGACTTAGCATGAATGTGTCCTATTACGTATCCTATTTTCTGGTGTATTTTCATTTCTGTCCTCTATTGTGTAGTCTGATTAGTTCGAAGCATTATCGTTATGTCGATCAAAAATATAGCTGCGAGTACATGATATGTATAGCGTTATAATCTGCCAAGACATGCATGATGGGAACGATGACCTTTTAGTCTAAGGAACGGCAGCAATCTTTGATGATAATTTATTTAATTTTAATGAATGCACAACTTGATAATCTTGAATTATTTTGGGTCCATATTGCCAGATTTGCAAGGGGGTTTGTCTGATAATGGTGATCATTAAGGGATGAATTGGTGGTGTGGTAAGATGATGTAATGTCAAATTATAAGTCTTAGTCAGTGGCTAACACATGGATGGATAGGAGTATTGTAGATGTAACTTGAAATTAAGAGGCAGACAGGAAATTATGCTAAAGCCTATTTTTAGCCTCTTACATGTTGTCTTCTTGGGGCTTGTTCAAGGAATTCTCTACCGTTTGAAATGCACAGACAATGGATTTAGATTTTCTGAGTCAAACGTTTCTTATGGATTTGTGCTGCTTTTGAATTTGGTGGATTTCCATATCGTGTACACAGACTTTCTTCTCATCTTGTTGATTTTGATGGTATGTGGGGTGGATTTCACACTTCTGTTGTGATTTGTTTTCTTCCCGTTAGAAGTCAACACTTTGTCAACGTTAACAATGTGGCATACATGAATCGGAAAGGCCGCTGTAAAGCCGATTGGACTCTTTTGTTCGTAATCAACGGCCAACTATGACTTGACAGTACCGGAGAATTTGGTCTCTGCCAAACTTAAACAAGAATTTTCTAGTCGAGGCATTCATTTCAGCCCTGGATTAAAGAAATCCCGTAAATTTGTTTGTTCAGGGAATGTAGCAGTAACAGAGATATTGATAATCAACCAGTTCTCGGAACAGACATTTCGCCCATGCACAATCGGCAGTTCCTTCAACAGATCCTAATGTTTCGGCAGTGATTCAATTGTCGAGTACGGTGGTGACGATGTAACATAATCTTCACACATTATCTGAAAGTACTCCTCCCCTCAATTGACTCTAGGAATATAGGCACGAAGAAGCACGAGCTAAAACTGACACGCCTTACATTAGAGCATGCTTGTTGCTTCTGGATGTCCCCGTCATGGACAACAATACAGCGCTATTGGAAGACAAATTACATCCCTTCAGTGACAGTAGCAATATACGAGGCGGAATCCTTGCCGTTCGTGGAAACAATGCATCGAAATCTTCGCTTACAAATTCGAGAAGGTGCCCAGATTCCTCCAGATCTCACCTTATGCAGACGAAATCCAAGAACAGGTCTCGGTACTACCAACATTAACATCTGGAGTATTACAGTTGTCCATTTTAGAAAAAGTGCTCTTTCTCCATGTTCCAGGGAACATTAAGGCGCAGTTGGAAACACTACATCGATTTTTTTTCAACCACTTTAAAACTCGAAAGCGCTATGATGTTTTCTAGTACCAATTTGGCCTTTTTCATTTCATATTTAAAGAAATATGCGGTATCTACCATATCAACCTATGTCTCGGTTATTGGCTATGTACGTAAACTGAATAATATCCCGATCCACTCAATTTCTTTCTTATTCAAATCTTCACCGAACACTTCATACACATTTTTTGCCGCAGACTACCTTGGATAAATGTATTCTAAAAACATTCGTTCTAATCTAGGCTAGAGTCACTCACAATGCCTTCTGTGTGGCTCTTTTTAAGTTCCTTTTCTCCTTGCACTTCATGCCTTCATGCGGTATGGGGAAATGACAGACAATCTGGTTACATAAACCAAAACTTATGTTCTTTCAGGTTCAGATTAGTGATATTGTTATAGTTGTCGAGTTTAAAAAGTACAAAACTCTCAAGGTACCCGATTTGCCTAAGTGTCATGCCCAAAAAAGTACAAGATCAGTGCCCTGTTCATGCGCTGCGTCACTATTTAGAACTACAAGGTTGGTATTTGGGACCAATCTTCCTTCCCTGGGTGGGGGGTGCACATAACTACGCATGAGTTCAACCAAGCTTTGTTCACATCCCCCGTGATATGCGGTTTCAATCCTTAGCTATTCAAAACTCACACTTGTAGGATTTGTCAGCATCCGGATGCTTAGCATCGTCTATCCAACAGTGTTATTCAGGCCTTGGGTACTTTCCAATCATATCCTTTTGTGAAATATATCCGTCTCAGCGATACAGTTTTCAATTTGTAATTTTGTGCTGACTTCAGTACGTTTTGCACATCACGCTAGCACTTTCTACTGCCTGGTTCTGCTTTTCAAGTTTTCTTCTATCAGGCCTTGTGGGTACAAAGACCGATATAGTCGTCCACATTATATGGATACTGCACTTCATATGGGTTGATTGGAGATAACTTCACTTCATGCGTGACCATCTTGCAACATAAATCTTCCATTGGCGTGCTGTGAAATGAGTTAAGAAGGATACACGGCAGCCTGTCGGATAGTGTGTGCACAACTTGGCGGTCTCGTGTGTTCACATACTGTTACAGCCGCCCACATCATATATGACACTTCACTTCATAGAAGTTTTTTGGAGAGTACTTGATATGGATTTATTAAAGGAGCGACCATCATTCTTCCACTGTTGATCAGTGTCATGGAATACCAACATTCCTATATATTGATATTGTGTGATATGTTGATATGTTGACACAACGTGTGCATGACTGGTGACATTTTCAGTGTGTAATAATACCATGGTAGTACAGTTCTTTGTTCGTAGAGAATCGTGTACAAAAAGGGAGCTTCTAAGTTTGCCAACACACTTAAATTTCGCATGCAGAGTGATCTATCCTGGTCAAGTTTTTGTGCCGTTCCTGACTGATCTGGCAGCATCTGTCGCAGAGTTACAACATCATGTACATTTAAAAGCAGAATTCAGAGTAGACTTCAAATATGTGGAATTCAGTGGACCAAAAAGGTAATTCTGGGGAACTTGACACCTCTGCAACTATTTAAATCAGTAACGAAGTCTGATCCAAAATACCTCTTATAATGAAATTTGTTTGAAGACTAATATGGTGTGCTGCCAAACGATAATTCGTTATTCAGGCTCGCCATATACATGGTAGTGGTACCCTCACAATAATAATAATAATAATAATAATAATGAGGACTGTGTATAGCGCCTAATCTTTAGAAGCTCTAAGCGCTTTACAACATTAAACAACACCTATAAGATAAAAGACATATAATAATATTATTACAAAAACAAACACCATTAAATTAGAATAACATTAAAAATAAAAAATAAAAAACATGCTGAGAATATTTCATGTAGGAAACATTATTAGGTCTTTAAGTTTGTTCTTGCAGTCGAAATAAGTGAGTTTTGAGAACCCTCTTGAATGTGATCAATGTGCTTTGTGTCTAAGCTCAGTGGGCAATTCATTCCACGTTGCTTGGCCCTGGTATGCAAAAGAACGCTGTCCATATGACATTTTTTTCATAGTGGGAATATTGAGTATACAATTGTCAGAAGAGGAGTGTAAGTATCTTACTGGTGTGTACACATGGGTGAGATTGGATAGGTATGTTGGACTAGAGTCCGACAGTGAAACGTAGCACAGAGAACAAATTTTGTGTTTGATTCTGGATCGAATGGATAGCCAGTGTAGGGTACAGAGCAGCGGGGAGGTGTGCTCTGATCGTGGTACTCTAAATATGATCCGAGCAGCTGTGTTTTGAACCTTTTGAAGTTTCTGGAGTAGATATTAGGATGAACCAGACATAATTGAGTTACAATAGTCCAGTCTTGAAAGTACTAATGAACACACAAGTGTTTTAGTGACATTAACTGAAATATATTTGCGAATTGAGCTGATGGGTTTCATGTTGGTGCAATGTGAGAGTACTGTCCAGAGTAACACCTAGGTTTCGTACTGGTTGTGTGAATTTAATGTTGGTGTTACTGATATTTATTGTTTGAGGTAAAAGATGTGAATGAGAAAGTCTTTATGTTGTGAACAGAATGGCCTCAGTTTTATCATCATTCATCTGCAGCTTGTTACATGTCATCCATGATTTCACATCAGAAATGCACCTCTCTACACCTTGGATGGTAGCATCAACTTCAGTTGGGTGGCTAGATTTGTATATTTGGGTGTCATCAGCGTACAATTGGTGAGACACTGGATGATGATATATGACACTTGAGAGCGACTGAGTGTACAGAATGAAGAGAAAAGGTCCAAGAACAGACCCCTGTGGAACACCACAACATAGATCAACTGGGCTGGAGTGTATTCCATTTGCAGATACAATTTGTGCCCTGTTGACCAAGTAGGACTTGAACCACAGCAAGGCTGTATCATGGATGCCAAATACATGCTGAAGACTGTGAAGTATTATATCATGGTCTATTGTGTCAAATGCTGCAGACAAATCAAGGAGGGTGAGGATTGTAATCTTTCCACTATCCAACGCAGAGAGAATGTCATTTACTACATTTAGAAGAGTAGTTTCAGTACCGTGGCAAGTGCGATATGCAGATTGTACATTGCTAAAAAGACTGTTTGAATTTAGATGAGCTACAAGCTAGGATAGAACAACCTTTTCTAAGATTTTTATATGAATGGGAGATTATAAACTGGGCGGTAGTTCTTTATATCATTATGGTCTCTTCAGCAGAGGCGTTACAATGGCAGGTTTGAAAAATGATGGGAATTCCCCAGATGAGAGAGAGGTATTAATAACATCAGTTAGTGAAGGCAATACTGGATCTAAGCACTCAAGCAGCAGTGATGTTGGAATTGGATCAAGTTCACATGACTTTGTGTGCAGTTTTCATCAGGATTGTACGTACGAAATCCATAGAGACAGGTTCAAATGCTGCTAATGGTTGCTGCTCAAATTCTGTATCCCAACTGTATGGTGACGACGAGTCAATTGAAGTTGTAGTGTCAAGCTTATCTTTAATGATTTGTACTTTGTCACGGAAGAAATTTGCAAACATGTCCGGAAGGTCGACTGGAGAGAAGGTAGTTGGAAATGGTGTTGATTTGTTCCTTGACATTAGGTTGTTAGTAATCTCGAAGAGCTCTTTGCAGCTGTAACTTTCCATGATCTTAGTAGTGTAGTGGGCTGATTTCGCTGCATGGACTATATTTGTGACATTCTCCTTAGCGACTTCATAGATTTGCTTATGAATAGTGAGTCTGGTGGAAAGCCAGCGTCTCTCAGCTTTACGGCGGTCTCATAGCTGATGCACTTTCTGTATTTCAGAAAGAGACGTTCTGGTACTTGATGCACAACGTGTACAGGACTTGTGGTGTATATTAGCGTCCAATACTAATATGTCAGTGTACGGAACTAGTTTCCAGTGTTTGGGGATTTATTTTGGCCATGGCAGGCATTTTTAGGCACTCTTACTCTTTGCCCGTACTTTCAGAAGATGTTTTGATCTATTTCGTCATATACTGTCACACCAGACTGCCGATGCAGTACTCCACAATTACGTTGAAGCAACTTTTTCTTAATGGATGAACACATGCAAAAGGACAGCAAAGTCACACAATCCTCTCATATTCATAAAATGTGGTTCAAAATAATATACCTGCTCAGACAAAATGACTCTAAGACTCTAGATGAAAAGAAAAATATTGCTTATAGATTATGATGAAATTGTGTCATTACTTCTCTATGGAATGAACTAGAACAGATAATAAATATGAGTGCATTTTTAAAGTTGTAACTAGTAGCAGCAGTAGTAGTAGTAGTAGTAGCAACAGCAGTAGTAGCAATATTAGTAATATAATTATTAGTGGTAGTAATAGTGTTAGTAGTAGCATTTGAGTGGTAGTAATAGTAGTATAAGTACCTGCACCTTCTCCTGGGAAAACAAAGAGGACATTACTTACTTCTCAAAGAATGATGATGAGAAAAAGTAGTCCTGTTGAACTCTCTGAAGTGTAAGCAATAAGCTTTATTTTCCCTTTCATGGACATAACTAAGACAGTAGTAGCATCAGATGAAATGAAAACGTCTGTCAAACTCCTAGCTTGTACTTAACATATTTGCAAAGTTGCTAATTGAGATGCGGATTCGATTGATATATATGTTTACGCTTGCTTTTTACCCAAATGCAAGTATCCCTTCCTTAAGCGAGTAGAACTTGCAGATGAAATGCTGATCATTCTTGCTTAAGGAGACCAGAAACCAATGAAAATAAAGAATAATAATAAAAGCACTATACAAGAAAACTATATTCTAAAGTAGCACCTGCAACCGTAATGCCAATATTTAAATATTGGCATATCTTTTAGGAGCTGAATTTCCTTGACCTCGAATGCAAACTATTCGGTTACTTTCGTGATGTGACGTCATAGTAGCGACTCCAGCATCCCAACAGGGAGTTGACAAAGTAAAAGACAATGAATTTTGCGTTGTATATGGGTGTAATAGCACACTAAGAAAAGCCCATGGATAACATTTTTGTCTAAATATAAAGGCATACATAAAGCATCGATACATTATTACAAACGAGTCGATTTCAAATCAACACCTGTTGTGTTTACAGAAAAGATAATTTTCAGTAATCTCAAAAACAATTCAAAATTAAAAGAAAAAACCTTTCAGTCTATGCCTGTTACATATAGTATCTATAAGCGGTAATCTGTAATGATTGGAAGTCATATATAAAACTATTCCTTGGGCAGTGTAAATATTAGCTATTAAAAGAAAAGAGGTCATTTATAAAAGCAAAGTTTCATATTACCAGGCTGACAATAAAAATCGGAGGGAAGCGACTATGGACCCCACCCACATGCCTCAATGTGCTAGAGCCCATGGGACGCGCCATTTCTCCCTGTGATACGCCTTATTATCCCTCTTTTTTTCATATTCTGGTCAGCTGTAGCAAAACTGCAAACTAGCTAATGTTTCGATTGAAATACACAAGGAATACAGTCAGTGTGACTAATTAACAGTAAATCCTTATCCTTGCATTTATCGTGTGAAAAGGTCTGCCCTTCGGACATACTTCAAAGAAAACATGTTCGGCATAGTATCTAATCACCAGCAATTGATTGGCAAATAAACGATGCTATGAGGCGATGTAGCGGAATAAAGCTGGTCCAATGAGAACTTTGCAGTTGAAATTTCGATACCGAACGTAAAGAAATCCAATATCACGTGTTGGATCAAATTGCATCACCGTAAAGTTCCATTGTCAAGATCAAGATTTTATATTTTATATGTTGAATTATACAGCCGTGGTTTAAAGTTTTGTTTCCTATGTCGACGTTTTACAGTGCATATTTTGAATTACACACCAGTGGTTAAAATTTTAATATCATATGTCAATTATCCCTATTTCACACGTTGTGTGTAACTTATTGTGATGAAAGTTTCACTTCATATGGCGAGTATTTAGATTTTATCTGTTCAATTTCACAGCAACGATAAACAACCTCCTTATTTAAATATAACGCAGTCAGTTCACGAGAGCGACGTCTAGCGAAGACATGCATAGTAATTCTCGACATGTAAATGGTAACTTTCAAACTGTAAATGTATGAAATGTAATGGCGCATCATAATTGAATACACGAATGATATATCTTCATACTCGACATTATTTTGAATTGTTAAAGTGAACATTGGGTAGTGTTACTTTTAACACTTTCACATCATTTCACCATATAAAACTAATAATTCTAACAAGCACAATAAAATGTCCAATCCACAATGTGTAGTTCAACAGACACAATATTAAAACTCAACATACGAAACGGAACTTCCAGCACAATCAATATGATTCAACAGGTTAAACTGACTTATATCATTACAATTTCAACAACCGCCGGGTAATACAGAACATACAATCTAAACACTCGACATTGGACATCGAATTTTCAACCAGTGCTGTGTAATTCAACAGATCAAATTTAAATACTCAACATATGAGACGGCACTTTCAACATAAACTAGTCAAACCTAAACGTAAAATAGGAATTCTCAACTTATGGCTTTGAAATTTCAATCACCGCCGTGTAATTCAAACGTTACTATCTAACACCTCGACATAGAAAATAAAATTTTCCAACCACTACTGTTTAATTGAACAGATATAATATAAATTCTCGACTTAGAAAATGCAACTTTAAGGACAAGCATTTTTGATGCAACAAGTGAAATGAAAATTCTGGAATACGACAATCAAATGTCAACGGTATCCTTCTGACTGGACCAGCTTTGTGTCCGCTACAGCGCCTCATACGATGCCCTATTTTGTTGTACCGTATGATGCCTAGGACTTCATTCTAACAGTTCAAATCTACAGTCACAAGTTGCCATACATGTGCCATATTTTAGATCCCACCTCATTTCGATAGGTTTAACTCTAAAGGCATGTAATACTGTTTCCTGAAGAAATTTGTTTTAAATTCTAAATGAGTTCCTTTGGGCACATATACTGCGTGATAGATTTTGTTTTATTCCTTCTTTTAATTTAATCGTTATAAATAAAATTTACATATACGGTAGAGGAATGTCAGGTGTTAACTGGTCGAATTTCCTTGGTGGAAATGGAGATGCGATTTTGTTAGCCGAGAAAATTACACAGCATTCGCAGTGATTATTCATGGGATTTGAAGCAAATTGCAGACAATTGTATTTCTTTATTTTCTTTTACTACAGTACTTTTCTAGTAGTTAATTAATCTGAAATTTATGTCAATAATGTTTAATCTTAACATTCTATTCACTGAAAAGAAACTTTCGTGTGATATTCATTATTTCGTCACTTCAATATTCACGTGATAAAATAGAATATGACGTATGTGGATTGCATACGTTATATCTATTTATGTATGGGACATTTTTCTGAGAAATGAAAATTGATAGACATAATGTAAGACTCGGGACTTCTCTGGGAAAATCGGGAGATATAACGAGATCGGAAGTTGGTGTGGAAATACCACCAAAATCGGGAGGTTTTTCCCCAGGCTTGAGAGTTTTCAGGTATGAACTGTCCGAGCTTGTGGACTTTCAATCTGGGTTAGTGAGTTTATTTAGGTCACCAGGCCGGGGCCTGTGCCTAAAGTAATTTTCTCTGAGCACTGACCAATACAGTACATAAACTATTTATACCAAACATGTATATGCTATCATAATTGTCAATACGCTAACTGTAGCCTGTATGTAAAATACACTGTAATTGAATCCTAAGAAGGAAGATTCTTATTGTTCAAATCAATTACTTATGATTTCTGCTTTGCAGATTTATTTTTGGGGAGGCAGGGTGTGTATGTGTGTGTGAAAAATTATTGCATAAGTTACGACCGATGGAAATCTTTCTCAATGCCTTTTACACCTCCCAGGAAATGGATATAGTTTCACACACGTCAGTCCTCGTTCTAGTCTCTTCACTCAGAAATTCAGTATTATATCACAGTGTTTCAGTGTTGGATGTATATTTTCAATATGTTAGTCCTTAGGTGGTGTGTGTGTGTGTGTGTGTGTGTTGGGGGTAGGTAATGAATATGTTATTTACATATAATACGATTGAACCTCATCCATCTTAAAAGAATTTATTACATAGTGGTAAATTTTTAATTTTTACATTGGGCACCATCACTTAATCATTATCACATTTTTGCACAGCACACAATGTATAAATTTAAAAACAAATTGCATTGCTTTTTTAAATTACAAAATATGAAATATTAGCACCTTCTTACTGTTGTATTTTTCTGCTGTTAGGTCTTAAACACATTGTTAACACACAATTCAACAAATATAGCTAGGAGCATATCTCGGAAGCAGATTCAACTTTTGAATGTGCAACCCACATCTGGTCTCCTCCTGTATGTCTCTGTCGGCATGTTTCTGTTTCTATTCCAGGACTGGCTAGTATTTCGTCACGGGAGCACGTGATCTGTCGCCTCATCAAAACTCATAACCACTCGGCAATTTACGGAATCGTGGTATCTTCCGCGCAATATAATCACTACCCGCCATCGATATTTAATTTATAATGTGGTTGTTGTTGTTGTTGTAGGGTTTAACGCCACTTTTCAGCACAAGATAGGCTATACATGGCGGCCAGTATTAATGGTGGAGGAAGAACCTGGAAAATCCCCGGAAAGAACCACCGACCCACGAGAAGCTACTGGCAAGCTTTCTCACATAACCACATTGGCCGAATCCGAGACTCGAACCGACGCAGACAGAATTTAATTTATAAACATTACAGCCTAAGTGAAATTTGTGAAGAATAACATACATAAAAAGAAAAGTTTTTTTCTGGTCTATTTTGAGTTGTTAAGTCTAGTAAGAAGGAAGCCACAATCATACAGCACAAGGTCGGAAATTGTTTCTGGAATTTAATCACGAATACCCTCATCTTGATGTATTGACAAGCACTTACTTGTAAAAAGTCGCTGTATGGAACGCCAGAGCTGTCTTAAGATGAGAATTTTTCCACATCATATAAGTACAAAAGCACAGCATATAAAGAAGTTTGCACATCATTTAAGTACAAAAGCACAGCATATAAATAAGTTTGCACATCATATAAGTACAAATGCACATCATATAATAAAAAGTCTCATCTTAAGACAGCTCTGGTGTTCCATATCTCTGCATAACCGGTGGGGGGTCATGTTACTGACACAGAAATCGTGAAATGTAACAGCGATTTTGATTTGAACGATGTAGTGCCTTGCAACTCGTCCTAATGAAATAACAAGCACACTGAACTTTCTGATCAGCGTTGATAGGTTACGATAATACACCCTTACACCCTTGACTAGTGAAGCTATTAAGCATTTCTTTAGTCGTATACCAATTCATAAGAAATTTCCAATGTTAGTGGTTTTAATTTTTAGTTAGAACGAAGTGCATTACATATACATAATAGCAAATTTCATGCCCATACAGAAAGTACAAATTCATCAGAAATGCAGATGAGCCGAAAAGAAAATGCATATACGCAATGGATACATATTTTCCATTGTATGCACATACATTTTAGACCAACCGGTATAACCTATAGCGCTTTGAAACAATTAAGATTGTAATAAATGGATGAATTTTAAATGGCTAATACGATGTTAGGAAAGTGCAGTGGAGATATTCGTTCATTGAAGTTAAGCATGATACATATTCTCAGTTACAGTAACATGTATTATAAGTTGTTTGGAAAGAGAAAGAAAATAAAAGTGGACAAAATATATAAACAAATTAATAATTAATTAATTAATAGTGGGAAAAATAAAAAACAATGCGCTTATGTAATAAATGAAAAGAAAAGAAGCCGTCCCATAAACAAATTTCAAATTTGAAGCTAAAACAAAATATAAATTACTATAAACAGGTGAATAAACATGCTGAAGTGAAATAAGATAACTATGAAAAGCATGGTAATGGCTGTATTCTAGTTGTGTGTTAATTTCGACACATTAAACATGGTAACAAAATTTAACGGAACTACAGAGTTTGTATAATAAAGTCGTTTCTATAATTGATTGTTTTATTGTTATTAATCTGTTACGTCTTTCGGCAAAAGACCAATATATTCCATCAGAACTTAAGTCCAAACCAATTAATATGGGATTAAGTTCTTGATTGCCTAGATAAGGACACGTATTAAGGTGAAAAATCATTAAGCTCGGAATCTCCAAGAATTTGTTAGATCTGCATCTGACGAAGTCAATACCAAATGTGTATGATGTACATAACGCGGTGTGTGTTGTAATAACACAGAGTTAGTGAAGACGTCAATATCAAATGTGTATTGTGAATATAACGAGGTGTGTGTGGCAATACCACAGAGTTAATAAATACAACAATACCAAAGGTGTATGATTAATATAACTTGGTGTGTGTGGTATTAACACATAGTCAATGAAGACGTCAATACCAAATGTGTATGATTAATATAACGTGGTGTTTGTGGCAATAACACAGAGTTAATGAAGACATCGATACCAAATGTGTACGATTAATATAACGTGGTGTTTGTGGCAATAACACATAGTTAATGAAGACATCATTACCAAATGTGTATGATTAATATAACGTGGTGTTTGTGGCAATAACACAGAGTTAATGAAGACATCAATATCAAATGTGTATGATTAATATAACGTGGTGTTTGTGGCAATAACGCAGAGTTAATGAATACAACAATACCAAAGGTGTATGATTAATATAACGTGGTGTTTGTGGCAATAACACAGAGTTGATGAAGATATCATTACCAAATGTGTATGATTAATATAACGTGGTGTTTGTGGCAATAACACAGAGTTAATGAAGACATCATTACCAAATGTGTATGATTAATATAACGTGGTGTTTGTGGCAATAACACAGAGTTAATGAATACAACAATACCAAAGGTGTATGATTAATATAACGTGGTGTTTGTGGCAATAACACAGAGTTAATGAAGACATCAATATCAAATGTGCATGATTAATATAACGTGTTGTTTGTGGTAATAACACAGATAATGAAGAAGGCGAAAACAATAAACTGTCAGCGAGAGACATCTGATTATAAGTTATACTTGTTAAAATTTTTCTTTTACAACTGTTTTTGTGCTTGTATATCTTTCCATTTATATTTGTGGGTACATTTTAATTTATCCACCAATCAAATATTATTATTTTCGTTTTCTAATGAAGTATAAATGCAGTATATTTGTTCATGTCATTGTAAACTTAAGCCGTTCTAACATGAGTAATTAAAGAACCTATCCATAACAGTAAACAGGTGATGTTAGTAACTTATTTCGTTTTCGTATGACTCAGTTGATGCAAAATGTATGCATTATTCACTGAAATCGCACAGTGTAAAATCACGACAAACTGATTGGGCCATTTTCATTCTTCATTGTTCTCCGTGCAAAATTTAATCAATGTTTCAATGATTTATCGGGGTTAGTGTATATATTCACATTTGTCCTTTTTCATTAGTCTTTACTTAACACTACATTATTCAGATATTATAATATAAACAAAGTTCACATGTCATTGGTTGCCTTTTGCGAAATATTGAAACATTCATTTGGATATCTTATTGTTAGTGTTTTAGCAAGTTGTTTTATGAGTGGTACATTTTTCGAGCACGATCATAATTATTTTATAAAAAAATCTTTTGCTGAAACTACTTCGCCTTCTTTCTGGTATATCTACTATAAAATAGGCTTATAAGCAAAATATACTTTTCGTCATTACATGATATGACTGGCGTATCTTCATTAAGTTAACATTATTGAGATGAAAATCGCATCCACATGAAAAATAAAATGCAATGTTTGCAGTCTCAAGTTAAGCGAGCAAGATTACTTAAAGTTTGTTAATTGTGGTAAGAAATATCGTTTAATTTTAACATTTGTTGCTTTTTGTTTTGTTTTCTTATTTTAACATAGCCTTCTTTATCTAATTTTCACAGCTATGTAAACAATGTGTATCAATGCTTATTTTCTGACTGAAATTTATATTTCATATTTCGAAACATATTTTCAACATTATTTGCAATATCATTTTCTATCAGAGAACGTTTTATGATAGCAGTGTATATCAGCTATGTCATGTACACTCTAAACGAGTTTAGTTGATATATCTATCTTGACTTTACTGGCCTTTATGTTATAGTCTTCAACAAAGCATAACACAAACCCAGATATTTATCATTATGTCCTGCTTCTACCGCTCGCTGGCCTTGTGGTTAGAGCGTCTTCCTCAGACGCATGAGCTCGCGGGTTGAACCCTGACCGAGTCAAACCAAAGACTTATCAAAATGGTACTAGCAGCTACCTCTATTAACGCTCAGCGTTAATAGGTTAGTGTTAGCATTGGTCGGCCAGGTGTCACGATAACATAGCTGAGTGGGTCATGATGCTATGTGTCTGCGGCATGATGGCCCGGCGCTAGACATCGCTAAAAACTGCCAAACTGCTGACACCGTGACAACATGGCTAAAACCTTGATAAAGCTACGTTAAAATTCCAAAACACAAACACATTCATCTCCTGCTTCAAACCAATGGATGCCTCAGCTTCTGTCATTTGTGTCATAATTTTTTTTTCTCAGTAAATGTAGGTCTGCATATTAATTTATTCTTCGATGGACAATAGATAAGATTCTTCTTTCTGTTTGTGTAAAATATTGGTACTTTTATGTTATTGTTGTCATATAATAAAGTGCAATTTTTTAAAGTTAAAATTGGACATGCAATTCACTATTTTAAGGTTTAGAATAAAATGCCTTTGTAAACCTTTCCCACATTTGAAACTAATTATTTGTATGTATTATCTCATTTGTCATTTTCGTGTTAAACTTTAGATAATCAAGATTGCTAAATAATTCCAAATTTTGTATTGGATATTGCAACGTTACAGTTAGATAGCAATCTTATGTTAACACAAATATTAATCATATTCATTTTCGAAGATTTTACATATGAAATTGGCGTTAATTTGCAGATAACTCATTGTGCTATATCCAAAATTTGAAGGTTTTAGAGATAAACTCATTGTACTGTATCTAAAAATCTGAAAGTTATTGACTTGTTTTAAATAACGTGCACTCGTCAGACTCAATAAAAATGAAGTGATACAGTTATGAACCATATACATCCAAGTTATTTACAATCTTCTTTTGCACGTTTTTCATTCTCATCGTGCTAATGACTGATGATAGCTTTCCATTATTATATGCAAAGAGAATGGGAACTGTGTTATTATCTAAACGATCGCTACAGAGCTAGTTGGCAACTTGAGCCTTTCTACGTCATATTATTGCATCATATCATAAGATATGCCTAATTGAGAATTTGTCCCTATGTTATAAAGTGGTTGTTGTTTGAGCTTTGGAACAACATTTTATGTATGTGCCATACAGTTTAGCGATATAAAATATTGTTCTTGGAGTCGAAGCTAATATAAGAATCGTCACTCGGTTCCCTTTTACTTTTACTAACACATTTTGTTAATATTGATTTTTGTTGTCTCGAAACGTTTTCCAATTACAAATCTCGTCATTTTGTTTAGACTTGTTTTCTATATCATCTTTATGGAATAATTCCCTCATTTGTCATTTGTCATTTGTCTTCCTAAAGTTACTTGTACTCATTGAATTGGGGTTTATTATTTGTGTTCATTAAAGAGTTCTCATCGTCATCTTCCATTCTGGTTTTCATTATTTTAGCTCAGACGCGTTATGAGAAGATTTTGTCTCTAGTGTTTCCAACGTTTATTTTTTATCCATTTTTTGTATGTTTGATATACTTGAACTTCGACGATGTTTATCTGCCACTGTCATCCACCGGGATTGCATTCATCATTCAGTATGGAGAGCATTTGCTCGATTGCTTCATCAATGTGTATAGAGAATGCTCAATGAACGAAAACTTCCGCACACAGTATTATACTTATACCGTCTGTATCGGCATGAATGATGTGTGTTAATACCAATGAATCGTACTTAAGATGCTTAAATACTATTTGTCATGCCTTTGATATTATCGTTATCTTACAAACCAGTTACATTGTAGTGATTTTTAAAATGCTGGAAATACTGATTTATTTCTTCTTGATTACTATATCTGAAAAAACTCTTTTACTTTTGCAATGTGTTAATGGTGTAAAAAGACATAATTCAAGACTGTAGACTCGAAAATTCATATAGTCATCAACACTTTATGTCACACGTTTACATCAAGATATCTTTCGCCATGTTTCAAAAAGCGTGTCATTTCCATCGCAGTAAGAAAGCCTTTGCAATTTAGAACCTTCTGGCTCAAAGCAAAATACAAAGCATCCTAAACTATAAATAGGGTACTGAAGGGGCATTTTATGCATATCTTTTCAAATTAATGCTCAGCTGTCTTGACATTACAGTTCTCATGCATTGTAACCTACTTGTTCATATCTATAATGGTTGTACAAAAGCATTTATTTCACATGAATAAATGCACTGGGATTTTTCATCGTAAATGCAACATTTTCAAAGCTTGGATAACGTCGTGTGATATGAAGGAAAATTTTCAATATGATGTGTGATGCTGTTTATGTTGAGTTGAAAAGACTGCACAAGGCTTAACAGTAAAAGTAATAATGAAAGTAATATTATTATTATTAGTAGTAGTAGTAGTAGTAGTAGTAGCATTGCTGTTTTGTTAAATAATGTAACATACTTACAAATAACATTACTAATGGTATATGTTGCTTTCCTGCTATTATTAATTGATGATGAACTGTCAGATAATAAAAACATTAAACATATTTTGAAAATATATAAATTATGCATAAAAAATGCTCTATTCTGTCAGCCTCAAGGTACACGTGCTGACCTTGTGTTCCCTGACTGTTTCAGACATAATTAGCATCTGTTCTTTCGGTCAGCTGAGAGGGAATATATCGACCTGCTAAAGTAACATGAGTGACGAATCGATTTGAATTAATTACACTTAGTAGAATTTAATCCTCGCTGAGGCCCGAGGTGAACCTTATGGCGGTGTTACTCAGTTGGTAATAGTAAGGCAGTGGAGGTTGTAACGTTCACAATATATGAGGTAAACACGAAAATGTATATGAATATAGCGTGCGATACCATAACCTAGAATTTCGCTGGGTTTACAAAATTCTGAAATCTAGTCTAAGAACTGTCAATAGTTTTGAATAGTTTTATGTTACCTGTAGTCACTAATTGAATATACTTATAAACCTTTGTTTCTGAAATGTACAAATGAGGCATACTGATTTTCCTTTCATCATGCAATTAAGATCACAGGAGCAAGAAGCTATATTCATCACTGATTTCTTGTCACTGACAGTGAGAACAATATCTTTCATTATAGAAACATTAGTCTATCTACCAATTTTAAGAGGAAACACGTAATTCGCTGTTCAACACTCATTTAAGCTATTTGATATTTTGGGGGGATAATGAGTGATTTATATTTCCTAAACCAAACTCGTCTTAAATTACTATCAATTTAGACATTAGATGATATATTGATGTAAGCTGCCACATCATATATGTATTGATCTTTTAGTCCTAGTTCTACTGATTTTGTTAACCATTCAACATAATTTGTTTTCTCTGTAGTTTGCTAAACCAACATCATCTACTACATTTATTTACTTCTAGTGTCCATATGATCTTCATTTTAGATGTTCCGATGCTGCTTATGTTAAGGTTTATCGATCCTTGATGCGAGAAAATTTAGCAATAAAACGGTCGAAATTTGGGAACCTTCCTTTGCTCATTTTCTATAGCTCTTCCTTTATTTTATCCGATGAATAGCTTCTAAGCACTCGTTCGACTTCGATGCGTGTGGTGTAAATTTTCTTTCGAAAATATTTGCCAAACTGCTCATCATTGCAATCCTCATTTTCAATTTCCGAGATTACAGTAAATACCAAATTCGCTCATGTATCTGACTTGTGTGTCAAACAATTGTTTTGTTGTCATTGTCTATTGTTAATGATATTGTATTAGCTTATTCTCGTTGATTCATTTATTTGATCTCGCTGTGTCGTTGCTTGTGAATTTCAGAGACTTTTTAAACGTTACATATTGACTTCCCATACTCTGGATTTCCTACTGTGTTCCACTTTGTCTATGTTATCTATTTTTAACAATTGTAGCAAAAGATAGTTGGGTTGATTTTGTCTAATTCTGAAAGAAATCTTTTGAGTGATGTGATATAGAACGGCTAATGGGCGTTGATGGGCGTTGATGTAATGGGCGTTGATGTATTGTGATACAGACTTGGAGGGCGTCCAATCCTGTGTAGATAGCACATTTGGATGAAGATGTGCATGTATAGATTGAGGAGGTAGGGGTGTGCGTGAAAACATACAAAAGTCGGGATGGACACGGCGATGTACAAATTAATAGCAGTTTTGAGACGAATCAACGCTTGAGGCAATTTCTGCAAAACTTTAGAGAGAAACAAACTAATCAGTAGAATAAACACCTTGCAGACACGTAGTAGGAACTAACATCGGATTGGAAGACGATATTGTTGCATATCTTAATTACAAATAGGTCAATTTAAGACACTTATAAATAACTCACCATGCATGGTCATACACGTTCAAAAAGTAAAAATAAATAATTGGCAAACAGTATTCTAAACATCATATCTCACGAATTTGTTTCTTACCCCACATAACTTTGGAGAAATTCAACCTTCTTTATATACGCGTGAGCAGTATTTCAGCCCTAACACTACGGTTTCCCAGAGGAAAATGCTGACAACTTTGTGTATCGTTGCAACATCATTTAGGAATAATTGACAAGAGCTGATAGTGGTGCTCGGTTATAAAATGTTCCCTTGTCAGAGATGTCATTCGACCACTCGGATTTCTTTGCCCCTGAGGCAAATAAATTGCCGTGGATGTCATTACTAACGTATTATATGTCAGGCCAAGAGATCTATTTGACAAAGACATATATACTTAATAGGATAAGATATTGGAATGAATAATGTTGGTGAATTGCCTTTAAATATTATCCGTCTTGCTCCTTATCGTGTGTCCTTCCAACAAAACAGCATGCCATCCCTCTTGGCGTTGTTTTAACAGGATATGTTTCGACTTATATGATATTCAAATCTCATATATGTGTTATGTACCAAATTTGCACGGCAAATAGTTTTGCCAATCTACTGGGATTATGTAAGACCATACAGAAAAGAGGGAGCGCAAATATATTTGCATTTTGCATACATTGAAATACCGATCTAGTTCGTACTTATATATACATATCGTGCTAGTTTATATGCATGTGTTTGAGATATTGTCAACTCTTTTAAAGTTACATAATCTAATTGTACAAGAAACATTATAGTCCCTGCCATTTATTAATTCATTTTATTACATTCTTTTACTATAAAAATGTTCTATATTGCATTATACTGTTTACAACTTACATATTTCAACAATTAAATCACAGACTCAGTTGTTATGGTCTTACAGTCTTGACAATCAATACCATATTAAATCAGGTAACCAAGGCAAACAATACTGTATATAATCGGTCGCGTAGCTGTCTCTATGCAAATACGTATCTGCGTACGAAAATTTTTCCAAGAAAAAAGGAAAAAATTCATTTCAAACGATTTATTTTAAAGATTTGTAAGTAATACAATCAAACTTGATATGAGAAAAATCTCTCCATGATTACATACACACTGTTTACAGTAACTTTCCGCAACCACTTTCTTTACTGTTTACTACACGACGAGGCGAATGCCTGCACGATTCTGAACTTGCCTATGACGAAATATTATCTACCTACGCACCTGGCAATATTAATGTTTTGCGCTCAAAACTTCATTTGGCAAAGTGTATTACGTTCACCATGTCAGCACATAATCAAATGAATACGAATTATACCATGTATAGTATTCAACATGCATATTGTAAACCCTCCGTTTTATGACAAACTCAGCAGGTGGTTATACTAGTGTGTATGCGGGCAAATTAACTACTCTTTGCATCCAGAATATATAATAAAAACAGTTAACAGCAAACATTGGTTGTACATGTTTAAGAATCTTTCTTTAAACGCATATGAAGCATCATACGTAAAGAAGTATGGACATGCTTCGGCTTTGACGCATTTATTAAGGGTTTCGAAGTTCCTCATGGCATTGTTCATCTTCATTGTGTTCAATTTATTGGAATCATCTGAGTCAGGAGAGATACAAGCAAGATTTTTCTTATGAAATATTGTTTTTAGTTTGAAAAATTAAGACGAAACAGTGGCCTTTCATTTGTTGCTGCTATTCATTCCGCTTGAGTATGCGGCGTGGATTTTGTTTACAAAATGAATACCGCTTGAGTATGCGGCGTGGATTTTATGTATGCAAAATGAATACCGCTTGAGTATGCGCCGTGGATTTTATCTATGCAAAATGAATACCGCTTGAGTATGCGGCGTGGATTTTATGTATGCAAAATGAATACCGCTTGCATTTGGTTAGGAAAGCTGAACAAAATAAGCACGTAGCATGCACATCTTCACTGGAGTGATACGTTGCTTTTTAACATTTAGCCGCTAATTTTAATATCTTTAAACGTGGTAATTAAAACAATTATTCCATCTGAGTGACTAGTTTCAGCATTTCCTGTATCATTCAGCTGTGAATTTGTAGTTATCATTATCTATAAATCCTTAGTAAGCGACAACTCTAACAAATAATACGAAAAATAACACACACACACACACACACACACACACATATATATATATACATATATATATATATATATATATATATATATATATATATATATATATATATATATATATATATATCGTTAGATTAGATGAACCGAAGTGGGGTAACGGCACCAATAGTTGTGCCTACAAGCTCCAATATTCCTTGACCATGCTCACATCCCCAAAATAGGATGTAAAACATAGTACGTGATATAAGCAATCATGCGTCAAAAGGAACAATCACATTCCGACTCAGCAATTATTATTGTATGTACTACACAGTTAATCCATATTCCTATTACAGAGATCAAGATATTTAGAAATTAAAACAGATGTGATTTGATTATTTTCTTTTTGTTACTTTCGACACAGCAAGGAAAGTTGGAAAGTGCTATCCATTGATGCTACATGAGCATGCGTGATGTGTGTGGTTTGTGTGATTAGAATTGTTAACGTAACTTTAACAATTTTGCAGTCATATCGCTATGATGTCTACAGTATGGCAGTTTATAGTTATGTCTAGCACTGGGACATCATGTCGCAGACATGTATCATGATGCCCCACCCAGTCACAATATCCTGACGCCAGACCGACCAGTCATAACGCTAACCACTTAATGCTGAGAGCCTGGTAGTGCCATTTTTTGTATCTGTTTGGCATGACTCGGCCGGGGTTCGAACCCACGACCTCCCGCTTCCGAGGGACGCTCTAACTACTAGGTCATCGGAGAGGTAGCATGCGTGCTAATATTGAGTGGAAATATATATTGGGATTGAACATTATCTGGATAAATAATATTTTGATTCGTCTCTACTCAGATTTGGAGAAGAGAAGTAGGATAGAGGTAGCAAATTAAATGATTCAGCGGCGAAGGTTTTCTAATTATCCATTGTCATATTTTGTTAATAATCCACTTATTTGTCACATTGCCAATTTATGTTCAGAAGCAAATCTCTCAAAAGATGCTACAAATGAGATTTTTAGTTAGCCCTCGAAATGAGTCTATGGAGGATCCGTGTTCCGGAGTGTGTATCCGAGTATACGTGTTCGCTATAGACATGACTTACAACCTGCGTAAACTAAGCAAACAGACGATGTGGCACTCAACAAAGTTTTATGTGCTTATATTAAATAGTTGAGGTCAATTGTCTTGCTCGCTTCTGGCAAGAGTAAATATTACATATAATGTATAACATGTGATTGAAATTGCTTTACGCATCCTTTAACAAATGAATCTTGTTTATAGGATTGAACGTTGCAATGTGACATTTGAGCAACAATACGATACACGATACACAAACAACGAGATACCAACGTAAAAGAAGGTTTTTGCTGGGGTTGGATAAGGGAATCGGTACTGTAGTAACCAAGGACCAGACAAGTACAGCACAAGTTGGGAAACATATTAGGCGAAATTTGAAATATTTAAGTCTTTTTCCTTGGAGTAAAGGTAGGGAAGCAAAGCAAAATGTACCTTATTTATAGTCTATACTATATGTGGCATGTTTCTGGATTTGTACTGTACATAGCGTACATGCGGAACCAGGCACATTCATTAAATCTGTTTATAATCGACGAGGGTTTATAAAAGACCTCAAGGGAGATGGTTCAATTGACAGCTCCATCGTTAGATACCATTTGTGAACACATTGATTACTAGAAATACATTGAATGGCTTCAATCTCACGGCATTCTTATATTCAATATCTCGTCTGTGGAATGTCGTGAATAAATAGTTCAATATCGATTTAAAATCTGCATGACAATGTCCAATTCATCTGTAATAGTCGTGGGTTCGTACTTGACGGAATCAACCTTTATTGAAATCTGTACAGTAGTCACAACTAATTCAGAACTATTATTGTACCACTTAGCCAAGAAAGTGTTAAATGTCCCGGGAAATTGTATGATAGTGCCTGAGACTTTGAAAACTTGTAATCATATTAACTTCAAGTAAATAATTTGATTACTTTAATTTTAGGGCAAGATAAGAAATACTAAATTCTATACTAACGAGATTGAGGTCTAACAAAAAGAACGCACAAAACATGAAGCAACTATGCGTATATAAAGAGAATCATGCTCCTTAAAAACTCACACAATTATATGAAATATTTAGTTGCTTTTGCACAGAAATGCTAGGATTTAAATATTTCTCTTACAAATAAGACAAATTTACTTTCACCATTCATATAGCATCATTTGCTGTAAATTTCGGACTCGTGTTGCTATTTGCAAAATTTCAAATGAAAGTTGAATCACATGATCCAAACGTTTAACATCCTTTATTTTGTCTCTTCGCCGGATTCTTGATATTGATATTTAAATTATTCCGCGTATGTCAAGAGCATACTTCTGGAAAGCTCTGTTAATGAATTACGAACTTAGATTCAAAGATTCCGTAAGTCCTCAAGCTATATCATTAAGGATTATTAGATATTTTCTCGTTGTCTTTCACTATCGAATAAACCCGTGAACCGATTGAACAGTAAGGCATAACGAATATGGCTTCTTTCTGCGCACACATTCTCTGCTTGCTTGTAGTGTGTATCAAAGTGGACCATTATCTTAACATTTTCATAAAGACAACAATACGGACATCAATGTTTATATATATTTATAACATATTTTAGCTGTTTAAATGCCTCTCTGAACCTCATTTGTCATGTCAGTATATTTGTTGTCACTGTTGGTTTATATGAAACACAATTTATCAAACAGTATATGTATAGTGTCTGGATTATTGTAACTACTTTTAATAGGAATAAAACAACGATACTAATAAGATAGAGCTATACTGTGTCAATAGTCATATGCGACAATTATTTAACTCACTATGATAAGGGATCTCCCACGGATTTTAGATAGAAATCTGTATTACTTCGGACAAAACATAGTACTACAAATATCAAATGAAGTCTGAGGTTTTGCAATATGTGTGTATGTATATTCTAAGGATTGTATAACAAATTTATTTGATAAATGTTGGTCAAATATAATTTGAATAATGTGTTTAATTTAAGTATCATCCACTATGCTGTCTTCCTAGATTCTCACTGGAACTCGAATCAACCGATCTGATTTAACCTTACTAGTGGGGAGCCGCGCATACACTTAATAGAAGAGTAGCAAGTTCAGTACCCACCAAAGCAAGACTGGGTTGTCTGCATCAATATTTCCATGTGAGTGGCAATTATTTCCTATTTTCTCAACACAGCATAGCCGTTAAATTCAAGTGTTAAAACTCATCTTTTGACCAACAAGAACGCACTGAGTTTCATTGTAGCAGTTATAACTGGAAACAATCTTTAGCCAAGAGCGATTCATGACAACAGGACACGGATACTAATCTTTTAAGCATGATCTCTCAATTAGTGTGATCCGGACTGACTAAGGATATAGGCACGGTTTAACTAAAAGCCACTTTCATTCCATGCAAAAAAAGACAGGAAATGACCAACCGGATCCAGCAAATGCGTTCTGATAGCCCATGTAGTATCAGTGCTTCTGATTAGACAAGGGATGGTACAATGGTATTTATAGAGTTTCCGTTAGTAAAATCAAAAGATGTTTTATGTCTTACCCATATAAACCTGGTAGCTGAGATGATATATTGGAACAGACTTCTAACTCAGAATAGCGAGAAGCCCTTAACGACATCCAAGGCATAAAGTTTTCAGTTTCATTTCGATAGTTAGGGATTTATTTCAGAATAAAACCACAAATAGCAAATCAAACCTCTTCGAATTGTTTTGATTCCCTAGCAGGGACTTTGCATTGATTAATTAAGCTGTAAAACTAAAGAACCTATAAAAATAAGTTTTTAATTATTTTAAAAGAACTGTGATACGACGGGTATTATGACTTTATCAAAAACTAAAGTATGAAAATGTTAGGCTGTATATCGTATCTCTAAAGATTGTGTGTGTGTGTGTGTGTGTGTGTGATTTGCACTTTTATCATAGCTTTAAAATTGTTTCGGTCATGTCGCTACGATGTCTACAGTGTAACATTTTATTCTGATGTCTTGCACTGGGGCATCATGCTACAGACATGTAGAATCATGTCCCACCCAGTCACATTATCCTGACACCAGGCCGACCATTCCTAACACTAACCTCTGAATGCTGAGCGCCAAGCGAGGCAATTGCAAGTACTATTTGTATAAGTCTTCCACATTCGAGACGGATACTCCAACCGCTCGGTCATCGAAGCAGTCTAAAGAACGTCAAATGAACAGTATGTACATGCAGTTCTGCTGACGTTCTAATATCAGTGCTTAAAGCTAAAATGCATTGTATATATTGATAGTTATATTATTCTTCCTCCATTACAAGATAATTCGAATCACAGGCGTAACTGTGACATTATAACTACTAACAGACAAACAAATCCAGCAGTTGAAACGAACAAACATACGAGTCCTTCAACAATACATCGTAAACTATAAAAATGTATCCTTATGTACTGCTTGTTACCGTGACGTCGAGTTAACAAAAAATCACATATCCATATACATGTTTGCGTTAGAAATCATTAGCGAGTATTTCTGACTAAATTATGCCTTTACTAAGTAATTACTAGTATCTCATGGCAACTAAAGGTTTTGTTATGTATTACAACCATTGACCATATATGTACAATAGATGAAATCGGCGATTGAAGCTCCATGTACTCTCCATTTGGAGGTTTATAAATGCAGATTACTGGCTTCGAACAAGATATCTGTAGCAGTAAAGACGTTCTCAAAAACTTCTTTATTTTCTTCGCTCCAAAATCCTATAATTTAGTTCGCATCAATTATCTATGAATAATATAGTGCAAAGCAGGATTACCACTAACATGTATTCTCTTCTAGTTTTGTTATATCAGTAATACTTGATTCCATAAATTAGTCTGAAACTTTTTTTCATAAAGGATCAAGTTACAATTTAATATATAGTATTCGATAAGAGCAAAATAATAAATGATGTTTGTAAGGTAATTTTTGGCATGGTGTGACTATATTAGTAAGCAATAACTGTACGCTACCTCCAGAAATATGATAATGCAAGATGCCCAAGTAGTTCATTGTGTTGGTATAGCAATGTGGAATATTATAGTTATTCCATTGTTTCGTTATAATAGAATGGTTACTTTAGTTTAAAACATTAACAGTATTTTAATCAAACTTGATTGTCGACAGAACCTTCCAGATGAATAAACATCGTCCATTGTATGTTGTTTTTAATTAATGTATTCTTTTCTGTCTATTATATAAACATCTTTTTATGTTTTTCATATTTTCCCATTTTTGGTTTTAAAAAATGGCCTTAATATAACCCAGCATGTATGTCTTCCTGCATATCGCAGGTACGGCGACTTCATTTTGTCTTACTTTATGGCGAAATGTAAGACTATTTTAATGTGAAGAGGACCGGTAACATTATGGTTCCTGGTCAGATGAAGTTGCTGAAGTTTTTGGATAATTTTACTCATTGTAGATATTTAATGGGAATGTTATCAAAATTATGGTCATGGAACTGGAATGTGCTCCAGGGAATATTTGTCTCAGTGAATTATTTTTTTAATTAAAAGGAGAATAGTGTTACGTTAGAGAAAATAGGATCGACATAATTCGTCCTTGGCCACGTTGTTTCAATTCCACTCGATAGCGGATGACAAAACGGGGCAAAATTGCAGGCATCATTTAATGGAAGATAATACCACATTAAGGAAAATGACATGTTATTAAAATTGATAAATAAAGGAATATAAAACGGTAAATGAGGATGAATTTCCAAGTAATAGTGACATTACTCATTCCTAACATTATTCTTTATATAAGTATGTATGTATGTATCGCATTTTGAATGGCTTTTGTGCAGGATGTACTATGGAAAATACGGTCACTTGAGTAATACCGGAACATAGGCGATAGCCATGGCACAAGTAACGACAAAAATTTTTAAACTGATACAATCTACAAGTTTTTTATTTCCCACAGGAAATGAACGTGATGAATGCTTTAGGGAATAACGGTTGGTATTCAATTACCGATAATCAAGTTTTTTTACAAACGATTTCATATTTTCCCATATAAATGCAGTAACCTTTTATTATATGCATATTTTCTTTTTCTTATTGTTGTTGTAGGGTTTAGCGCCATTTTTCAGCACACGATAGGCTATACATGGTGGTCAGTATTAATGAATGAGGAAGAACCCGAGAAAACCCCGAAAAGAACCACCTCCAAACGAGAAGCTACTGGCAAGCTTTGTCACATACCCACATTGGACGAATCCGAGACTCGAACCCACACAGACAGATGTGAGATGGCAGTGATGGTAAAGGAGAGCGCTTTAGACCACTCGGTCACTCGGGGCCTTCTTTTCTTATTCTACCTAAGGCTTAATTATAAAAAAAATTACACTTCAAGAAACAAAGTAAATTAATTTATGCCGTAAATACTCAAGTGCAGATTCGTCTGTACACAATAAAAACCTTATTAATGCTGACATAACTCCGCCCAGATATATTTGAACATAGTCGATAAAAATGAGCTAATAATAAAATATACCATGATAAGAAAAATGTCGTAAAATCCCATGAAAATAGCAACAAGAAGTACAACCTAACGTATTGATCAGTTGATAGATACTATGCTGGATTGGGCGGGTGGTGACGGATCCGGTAAACATGTTACATGGATATCACACTATATACAAGCGTGTTTAAAATGTTAACTGATAAAAGTAAATAAACTCATCTCAGTTCACAGAAGAATGCAGTCTTCCGGCTGACAGCGGTTTCCAGTCGGAACATATTTCGGCAGTAATATGTGCTGCAATATCCGTTCACAAGTACGGCTCAATATTAGCGCAACCATGGAATATTTAGAAGTCAAACTCACACCTTTATGTAAACATTGATTGTTTACTGTACCCTAACCGGTCCTGTAGGCAGGACATTCTGTATTGAAAATTGATTTTGACTGTGTAAAATGTTCTGGTTATTAGGAAAGACGCTTTCTTTTGACAGACAATTTGTTGAAAGAATACACAACTTTTAAATCTCAGTTCTTCGGCTACACTTTTTTTTTTTAAACGCAACAAATGAGAGGTACAACGCTCAGCTAGAATGAGCGAAAATATTCCTCCCCTTTTCGTTATAAATAGATTCAACTAAATTAAGTCTAAGTGATACAATACATTGTATCTGGGTACTGATCTAATATTAAATTTATGAACCTTGTGGAAGGCACGAAAATACTGGATATTATTAAACTTGTTTTATAAATTCAATATTAAATAATTACCCATTTCAACTCCTCTTTGTATCATTAGTCTTCTACTGACAATGCATAGCAATGGGGCTTTTTACGCGTGCCATCAGATCACAGCAATCTCCTACTTAAAATGCATAAAATGGGATTTTTTTACACGTGTCACCAAATCACAGCACTCTTATAATAAAATGCAAAACAACTATTTTACGTTTGTAATCCGAGCAAAGCAGTCTTCAACTGAAAATGCATAACAATGGGACTCTTTACGTGTGTTATATGGAAGATCCACATTACAATAACTGTTTCAATTTTTTCCATACGTTTATATCACTGATACGTTTTTATCACTGATACGTTTTTATCACTGATAGGTTTATTAGCTGTTTTCAAACTTTCATATTATGAATTTTTGGCACAAGATTCAAATTATATTTCGTGTCAAATTTCGTTATGATTAACTGTTATTGGGCAACTCTCGAATAATCATAAAGGGACAAATATCGATTAACGTTAAAGCTGTAACTCTCGATTAACAATAAAGAGCAACTCTCGATTAGTCGTAAAGGGGCACCTCTCGATTAACGGTAAAGGGACAAGTTCCAATTAATCGTAAAGTTGTAACTCTCAATTTTACAGGTTAGTTTAACCATATCCCAAGGTCTTCCACCACCAATATATACTAAATTCGCGTCGTGTAAGAGGCATTATATGACATTTTCTTAGCAACCCTTTCATACAGCCGATATTGTGAATAAGCACAAAATGGTACCATCAAATAAGCAAGCCCATAAATCCAGCATGTCCTTTGTCCCATTTCTTCAATGATAATATGGATGCGATTGTTGTTTATGACGACATGGTTATTACTAGACGATACGGTTTTCGTGTTAGTAGCTGAAAAAGTCTGCATGTTATTAGATGGTACAGTCTACGTGTTATTAGATGGTACAGTCTACGTGTTAATAGATTATACGATACGTTACATGCTTTACTACCGACTGTTAGAGAAGTGTTTTCGAGTTCGTGGACATAGAAAAAAATCTACACAAGTATAGTAATGTGTTAAGATTATAACAGACCCAGAGCGGATGAACTAAGCAAAAATTAAAGAAATATATTAATACGCATCACCCAAAAATTAAAGGGATACATTTCTATGCTGTATAATAGCATTTTCTTTTCGAATACCCGGGATATGATTGTTGCTTATGACGACATCGTCCGTTACTAGATGATACGGTTTTCGTGTTAGTAAAAAATACAAACAGTGCAAGACATTTTCCGGAGAGCAGCCGGGTGGAGTGCATTAAAGAGATGTGTTTATATAGTTTACAATGCTATTTTAGAATACCTATCAGCTGGCCACTCTTCCTTGTACAGCAAACGCCTGTGAATGTCATTCGATTAATTGGAATACGGTATAGCTATTACATTTAATGATTAAAATATTCACTCATAATACCTATAATATGTAAATATTCCATGTTCCACAAAAGGATTGTGCTCAGATGACCTTTACAATTCCGAGTTTACCTATTAAATAAAGTGTTGCAATCCGTGCTCAGGAGAAATAGCATTAGAAATAGAGTTTTCGAATGATGGTTATCGCGTTCATACATGTTGTAATCTATTTAGTGAAACGAACGGTCCACAGGAGACCTTTCTAGTCTTTCACATCTGCGTTAATGTGAGATGTCACTTTATTCAGATTTTCATCACCGCTAAACCACGAACTATTACGCATACAGATATTCAAGAAAAATAATAAGCCGGAAGTATCTTCGAAAGCTAAGCCAACAAGGTAAATGAAAACAAAAAATCGGATGAGTTGCCCATGCTAAATTTTGATAAACATGAACTACAATGCGTAGCTTCCGTGTCAGATGTGACGAATGAGTACGAAGCCAACGATTTCAACATCAGACTAAACTCAGTAATTATCCGGACTTTAGAGAAATGATTACGATAACCAAGTAAATAATATTTCGTTATAAGCATTATTTTCTCCTGAAATCAAACGAAACACATATTTGTATCATTTGGAATGCTGCAGATAGAATAGTTATGGTCCATCTCTAAAACAGGGTATAGCCGAGTGATCGGATGTTTCTAGAATTAGCGTGTTGACCCATGAATCATGTGTCCTAACGACAATATCGTATCGTCATATCCAAATGGAGATTTGGATCGTTAGCTTATATTTTAGGGATATGTTGCAACTTTCTGGCACATTTTAATTTTGCATATTATTACATATAATGTTTTGCCCCTACGTAAATATCTTACATAATTCATAGGTTAGTGCAATGAAATGTACAATATTAATATAGAAAAATATTTACTCCCACCTCACAAAAATTGAATTTCAAATTTGCCTCTTAATTGTAACAACCAGGATCATGCTGTCTGTTCAATGTCCCACACCTCACCCCCACTGCTAATTTTAATTCAGTTTCAGAAATATATTCAAAAGTTGACAACAACACAAAAAATGTAATAATAGTGATTTAAGGGATTGTTACATCTGTTTCATTAAGTTACCATTTCCTTCACTGTGTAGATTTACTTCGATGACAAAACTGCTCCTGCTGAGAGATACAGCACATGGAGTTTAAAACATTGTTACCATGACAGTACAGGGTGAGTCAACTATATTCGGCCCAGAGTAAACGGCTCACATATGCGTTGGCCAAGAGTAAATGGCTCGCATATGCGTTGGCCAAGAGTAAATGGCTCACATATGCGTTGACCAAGAGTAAATGACTCACACATGCGTTGGCCAAGGCAACTTAGTGTTTAGTGCGGTCTACTGATCAAGAGGGTGTGGCTTCAAATTCTACCTTCAGATCACACCAGGTGGGCAACTGTGGTGATTCATTGAGGAAAGCGCTTTACTCGATTTGTTTCAGCCTGCTTGTATTGATGTGTCGTGGAATACTAAGCTCAGCTAATAATAATAAGCTGGAGTCGGGTTCTGAAAATATTTTGTTACCAATTAACTTTTTTAAATAATGATAATGATTGTCTATGTTAATTTTTTTTCCATGTGGTTGGGGTTGGGTTGTTGTTTGTAATATGATCTGTTACATTAAACATTAATTATTTCAGACAATGAAACACCAACGCGTGACAATGGTGCCATATGCAGAAATGTGCAAGTCTATGTTATCACTGAGTAACTAAATTAACATGCAGTGTCTCTATTGATTTTTTTTTAAATATCGGTGAACAACCAAATCAGTTATTATCTCAATATATATTTCTGCACCGTCCCCCCCCCCCCAAAAAAAAAGGAAGACATTTCAACATATAACCTGTCGGTTGGAGGCGACACTTCTTTGCTGCAAGGATGATATACATGTGTTAAGCTAACATTTCATGTAATGTCGTCTTGTAACATTTATATTAATGCAGTCTTTGACGATTCGTCGTCACTTGTAAATACGAATAGAAAATGAAATATTAGAAATCAGAAATACATAATAATATCTTGATTTATGGACACAAATTAGAAGTGTATCGTAAAACAAAGTGGAGAAATAATGTATATAGCAAAATGAACCATGAAAATCATTTCCCTGCAGAGAGTGAAATGCACATAAAACGCCGTGACGTTTTAGCATCAATAGACACACATAGCCCTGGTCACTGACCTTTTCGTAACATATTCCGAAAATGACCAGTAATCCTTTTGGACGCTTACTAAATTATACGATCTGCGTGTTAGTAAATCATACGAACTGTTAATGCGTGATTCGGTCTGAGTGTTTATATTGATCCTAATCAAGGCATAAATACACGAGCACATATGCTTTGATTTCTTTGTATCCAACTCAAGTACAATACAATAGATTGATTCGTTTGCGATATTGACACAAACACGAAACACAAACTAGAAACGAATGCATTTCTGCGATGCATAAAAAATATTCTCGTTTTATATTTCAGCTTAACATACACGTAGATGAACACTATAATAACAGGAACATATAACTGTATTTAAAAAAATCAGTATGTAAAATTTTATATTATTATTATTTTGATTCTTATTTGTGTTTACTTAATGGCGTGGAATGCTCACGGTTAATGTTAGAGTGTTCTCTTGATTTTGTTGTAAGATTTGATAAGTTTTATACCATTAACAATGAGGCTATTATTTGACTTCGAAAGGAGGAATTGAAAAAAACAAAAAACACAGATATAATGGGTTTTAGTTGATTGAATTATACCATGGGCAATATGAATGTTTTTCAAACTCTTTGCTAATACGTCGTATTTACGGAATATATGTATGCTGGTGGTAACGATATAATAGTGACGATCGTGGTGCTTCCAAGCTCTGTGCACACAAATATGACACTTCAAATCCCATACATGTGTTAAGTTTTATTTCATATGTTGATGTGGCGTAGCAAGTTTCTTTGATTTATCGTTGCTAATGAAACAAAAAATTAAATATTTGCATTTGACGTAAATGTAATGGCTTCCCTAATTACAAGAATTTAAGTATCAATGGAAATGTAACATTTTCAAAACCAGAACAGTCAAGACCACGAAAGTTAATCAAATTCATTTGTTCTCACATAGTAGGTATAGTTTTCCTGTAGTATGTGCAGTTTAATATTTTTGATATTACCACATGTTAAAATATCACTTTATGTGATTCTGATTGTCCAAATAAGGTCATGAAATTATTGTGCAGTATCCTGTTTGCCGATTGGCTGCGATCGTTGGAAAACTTTCTTAACGCCGACTTCTGGAATGTTTGGTTTTAAACGAACATTTTTGGCAGCCATTTTTGAACTCGACTAGCAAAAGGAAATTGAAGAAAAATTACCCCCGCTGCCTGAATATGGATATGTTACCCCAACAGGAGAAGAAAAACAATAAGAAGTAAAATCAAGGGTATTGCTTTTTAGATAGCGGAGTGGGGAGATGGAGCGGTATATCTGTAACATAGACAAAGAACCCACCGTATATACAGGCGTGGTTTAAATGTTAACTTACGGAATTAAATAAACTCACCTCTGTACACAGAAGAATTTGGACATATATGGGTCTCCAAACTGACAGAACTTTATCCAACCACTGCATCTTTACGCAGTATATATGAGATGCAAATCCGACTCAAAAAGAAATTTGTTTGCGCCTTATGTGCAGTCTATTGTTCCAGTCAAATATTGTAAATATCTGGTCAAAAATGCATTGCAGCAAATGTGTGAATTTCTGCATCCATTAATCCTAATTCACATACAAATCGGAACAATGTAACGTTTTGCTCTGCAAGTGACATTTTAGGTTAAACATGTACTCTAGGTCTACTGTTTACCGTATCAATGTGGCATCATTCTGTTTTGAAAAGGATTGTCTCGTTATAAAATATTATGTTTTGTCGGATGGAAGCTTTTTCTTTGATTAATAGTTTGTAAAAATGTACGATCTACTTTTACTAGTTCAAGTTTGTTTGGGACTCTGTTGTATGCACAACAGATGAAAGGTGCACCGTCTGTCAGAATGAACGAAATTATGCATTCTAAATAATTTCCACTGAAATAAAATATGTGATAAAAAAAATCTCATATGGGTAATGATTTAATATTAAATTTATGAAACTCGTAGAAAAATGTCCAGCTTTTGCTTGCCAAGACTAGCAAAAGTTGGAAATTATTCAACTCGTTTCATAAATTTAATATTAAATCGTTACCCAGTTGATGTCATACGTCAAACAGTTGGTATCAGACGTCACAGTTCATGTCATGTGTCAAACAATTGATGTCCAACGTCACCCAGTTGATGTCATACGTGAGCCATTTGATACGCACACTCCACATCTTCTTTGCCAAATATTTAAGACACATATTAAAACATATTCTTAAATTATTTTATATTCTTTAATTGAACTTCAACGATTAAAGTATAAAAAAGATATATAATTTGTTTTTGTTCTGAGACATTCAGTCTTTCAGATAGTTCAGTATGTTTGGAATATTTAACGCCTTAAATATATACAAGTAACTGTCATTTTGATGACATATCCGCTTGAAAAGGTAAAACATACAAGCAGCCTTATCGGTGGCATTCACCTACAAAGTAGAAAACATAAAATTGGCCTGGTCTCAAAGGAATAAAACAAATTATACTTAATCTATTTGTATAAAACATAATGTTTCCCTGGATAATATGCCATATATTTGCAAATGATAACCCGTGAAATCGTTTTCCTAAGTAATATCAGATACATCTGTAACTCGTCACGTACGAAAACGTTTGCCTGGGTAATATATGATATAGTTGTAACTCCTCACCTGCGAACAGATTTTCCATGGTAATTTGGGATAAATTTGCAACTCTTTACGTATGAAAGCATTTGCTTGGATACTATGGTACATATTTGCAACCTCTCAGGTTCATGCCTTTCCCCTTCCCTAGCATATTGTTTGTAACAGAGAAAATCTTGTTATATTTAGTGGAGTGTCGATAACAATGATCCCATATGTTAGACTTAAATATGTGTGTGCAACAATGATCCCCATATGTTGGAGTTAGAGTTGAATATATGTTTTGATGCAACGATCCCGATATGATTGATTTTAATACGCATTCTATGATCCAGAAAAAAATAGCCCCCCCCCCAGTTAGTGTCTGACTGAACTAAAATGTATCAAATATGTTGGCTCTGCGGAATGTGTTGTGTTCAGTCTATGAAATGTTTTGGTTCCACGGAATGTGTTGATTTGGTTCTACGGAGTTTATTGGTTCTATGGAATGTGTTGTGTTATTTCTACGGAATGTATTCTTCTACGGAATGTATTGTGTCGGTTCTACGGAATGGGTTGGTTCTATGGAATGTGTTGTGTTGGCTCTACGAAACGTGTTGTTTCTGCTGAATGTGTTCTGTTGGTTCCACATAATGTGTTGGTTCTACGGAATGTGTTAGTTCACGGGTTAATGATACGACATCGTCACACATAGAAGCATAATGAAAACTTGCATATCATAAAAGGTATAATCACTTTCTTTAAGGTCACTTCTAAATGTCGTCTAGGTGGTTAGATATAAATGTGATGACAAATTTAAATGGTAACTGTCGAAGAAAAATCCTGTCAGATCTATGCATTATACAGCATAGAACATCCTTCAATCGTAAAATTAAGATTATAAGTGATATTTATGAAACAAAGGGGAGTATTTGGAACGATGAGTGCAATCACATAATAGAGTTGTATACACTTAAAATACCGTTAACCAACAATAATTCTAATTACAGCATGATTACAGACGATAATGGAAGACGAAGAAGAAGAAGAAGACGAAGAAGAAGAAGAAGAAAACTTGTATTAAAAATGCGTAATATATCCTGATACGTTTTGTTGTTACCAAATACCATGGTGGCTATATATTAAAGAACTAGTAAGACGTGCTACTAATTTAGTATAGACATAGACTGTTGGATACCACGTATTACTTCTATCTTTTCGTTTTCTTAGTAAATCATTCTGAAAAATTTTAGCTTGAATAATACAATTGTTCTTTATACAGATATATTGTTGAAGAAGCTCGAGATTTTGTGTAATCAGATGGCTGGGTATTTGCTGTATGTGCATCATTTTCCTCTGTTAGATGTTAACGAGAAGTTTATTTCAGTTGTAATAAAAGGTATTATCGAGTGACGATTTAACTAAATTCGATAAAGCTCAACCAAACTCAGCAAGCAAATAAAACATGCAGGAGTGGCTGCGAATTCTTTTTACAACAGAATGCAACTATGCACACATACATACTATATTTTATTGAAACATTTCTTTCGTCGATGACGCCATACTTATAATTTCCAATTTAAATTTAACTTATAAATTTCGTGCGCGTAGCCTTCCTGACATTTCCTGACAAGTTAGAACTATTCCTGATGAATTTTATTTAATTGTGTTTGAGTAACATTGATGAAAAACAGTGAACCACGAATGATTGTTTTAGATTAGGTTTAAGGTAAACAGTGACAACTCATGAAATTACATCCGCACAAAGTCTTATTTATAGAGTTATCGATGCCATTTAGTTCGAATTTGAAAGTGCCATACATTATTTTTTATATAAAGTCTGTCTTTTTCTTTATATTCTGTACAAGGAAACTATATCTAGTTATGAAGCAAAACATGGTGTTAAATTAATATTTAATCCCATGTTCTGCTAGCGTAGCTCCCTGTCAACACATCCTTTATCCGCGTCTTACTTTGCGCATGCGTTTAAAACTACTCTCTAAATAGTGCCAATGGTAGAATATATCGTGGATTCAATAAAAAATTTTACATGTGCACTTGATAACTTCTGGTCTGGCGAGTGTGTAAGCGTTACGTGAGAACGACTGTTTAGCATCGAAAGTCTAATATAGTATCCTTACTGTTTATGGCGGCTTAGGGATTATGCGGTTTCTACATAAATATAGACTTTATGGAGACAGTCTAGACAAAATAAAACCTTGGGAGTTGTTTGCAATCTGGATTTACTACTGTATGTTTTTAAAACTGCACGTAAAGTGTATGTATGTCCCGTGAGAAAAAAGTTGCCTATATTTCATCCATTATGAGGTGTTTAATTTTAAACTTAAAAGAAATAAAATTTAAAAATGTATATTATCACTGTCCTCTTAGCAGTATTTGACATATCGACAGAAATAAATTCTTACACGAAAGTAAAAGTAAATGTTAACTGATTCGTCAAGTGTCACGTCTTGCCACAGTAAAACCTAACGATGGAAGGTTTTGAAACCCCACAAACAAATACAATACCAATGATCAATAGTGAAATTTGATACAATTATATATAATACTACTCGCGGCATCATAATTTAAAGCCTGTACATGCGAGCGTTATTCGCTCTCGAACATAAAGCACTAATGCACATACAGTTTAACATCATTACAAGTATGTGGATTCGTGAAATCAGAGGTTCGTATTGTTGACCATTAAGATGCCATGATACATTCGTACATGTGTTTGATGTTGTGTATAATTATTATCTCCAAATAGAAAAGAGCCCGACCTATACTTTTAGTATAATTGCAATGCCACAGATGTTGTTTGATGGATGCAGCGACCAAGAAAAGATCTGTTCAGATCAACATATATAATTGCATTACATTTGACCTGGCCACATTATTTCCATTCTAAACATAAACAACCTATATTAATAATTTCATGACGGCAATCATTTTACCTCGTTAGCTGAATTTCCAACTCCATCTTAGCAGGAGATAGGTCTACGGTGAGTTAGGGATTGGATATCAAAACATATCGCGCCAAAGCGAGAGGGTAATAAAGCGCATATGATATTTATCATTTGGTCACATGATATGCATTAAACTATTAAACTTCAATAGTCCATCGTTATAAGCAAATGAATTAAATTGTCCACTGCTTTAATTAAGGAGGATAACGTGCGCTTCGTTTTGTATATTTCAAAGATTTTACAATAATTGGCTTTCTTTAAGTACGACCCATATAATGTCAGACGTAATTGCTTTTTGTTAATATTAAAATATTAACTGTGTCAGTAAACTTCGTAATTGTTTCCTTTCTTACAAATAATTATAATGTTTCATGTTATTGTCATTACTAAAATCAACATCGAAATGCCCATCATATATAAAAAAATCACACCAAAAAGAATTTTACATCTGTCCCCAATGCTTTCAATTAAAAAAGATCAGATGTGTCTAGAAGCTCCTAACCCTCTATTATTCTTCTCAGTCGCCATTAGTGTAAATAAATATTAGTGTGTTTGCAATTGTGTAAATTAAATCAACTTAATATAATCAATCCAAGACTTTAAAACTGTGGCATGAATATACTTGGATGTCTAATGTTCTTATAGTGCACTTTCCCCTTGACAAATTATCATTCAGGGAAGTAGCAGCAAACATTCTGGCACTGATGATGGTGAGGAGGAGAATGGCGATGATAATAATGATGGTTATTAGATAATGAAGATAGGAAGCGTTAAGACTTTCAAACATGGAGACAATTTGGAACTAACGCAATCTGAACCGATGTCCGAGTGCAAAACTTCTACCTACGGCAACATCAAGAAAATACCGATATAAAATACTACCAGCAACAACATGAGCAATACTACTACTACAACTACTAATCATTTTACTCATCGTCGGCATCATCATCATCATCATCATCATCATCATCATCATCATCAATCTTTTAACCCAATAGGTCGTTGAGACACCATATATGACTTTGCAACCAATTAACGCCATCTTTCTCTGTTCTCTACTGCCTTTTGGGAATCAACAAATCGCAATCCTGTCCACTCTTTCATTTTGGCTTCCCACATCTTTTACTGTCTGCCTCCTCTTCTGTACCCTCGCACCTTGCCTTTCAAGATTGTTTTTGCCAGTAGCGGTGATCTTGAGACATGACCATACCACTTCAATGTGCGATATTGTACAGTGGTCAAGAGGTCTTCATTGGGTCTGATGGCTCGTTCGATTCTGTCGTGAACCTCTTTGTTGGTTACATGGTCAGTGTATGAGATGCAAAGGATCTTGTGGTAGCATCTCATTTCGAAGGTTTGAATCCTCCTTTGTAAATCTGATATCAGCGTCCATGTTTCACAAACATACAGAAAATGGATATGGCAATCCAACGCATCAGCCTTATTTTGGAAGCAAGAGCAATGTTGGTATGTTTCCATATTGGTCTCAACCTTGTTATTGCTGCTGTTGTCTGAGCAAAACTGCTAAGGATTTCTGGTTATGGGCCCTCATGTATGATTGATGATCTCAAGTCGTTTAAGTTGGTGACTCTTTCCAGCTTCTGTCTACTGACCTTTAGTTATGCACTAATGCCATGGGTGGTTTTTGTCATCAGTTTTATTCTTCGCTACTGTTGCTACTATTAATAGTAATACAATTACCAATATAGTCACTACTACAGCAACTACTACTGCTAATACTAACAACTATCAATGTTACAACTACAGCTATTACTACTACTACCTCACTAATGATATTGTTATTACTACTAATATTGCTACTAAAAATACCATAAATACTACTATTACTACCTCTACTACTACTAATACTAATACTACTAATATTAGTAATAATAATAATAATTAATAATAGAAATAGACGTGTTTTTGGATAGGCAATCGTTACTGTGTCAAAAGTGTTCATTAATCTCACATTCCTAGTGCAGGTGCTGAGACGCAATTGTATATATCTCCCTACCACAGCCAAATTCAAATAAATTGATGGACGCAAGTTCCTAGGTTAACAAATGTTGTTTATTTTCCCTATGTTTTCCGTTAAATCACAATACTAATAGCTATAACAAAGTGATATATATATATATATATATATATATATATATATATATATATATATATATATATATATATATATATATATATATTAAATTGGGACTGAATGGTTTCAAATAAGTACACCGAATCAAATATTGTCGAATCGGTCAAAATTTCTTAAGTACACAGAATATGTAGGATAAGACTTGCCCTAACAGTAAATTCAAGTAATACTTAGGTTTTACACACTTTCAGTGATTCTAAATCTAGCACGATTTTACTTTAGCGCCGGAGTGATTGTTTGCAGTCGTATAAAACCTGCACGAGTGATAGTTAAGGCTCTCATTTACAACCAGTCTTAATGAAATGATGAAACTCAATCAAATTGTGCCTTTGTCTTGTCCAGGATTTTGATGTTTGACCATTATGATTGAAATGATTAAACGTGACCTATTGGTATTTATGGACTTCTTTTATGAACAATGGTTTTGAAATGTTATATAGGGGTCTTATTTTGTGACCTATACTATTTGTGAAGTGATAAAAATCGACCCAGTCGTATCTAGGCTTTCGTTTATGTTACACGTAAGTTAAATGATAAAATTTACCCCACGCATATGTAGGGATTTCATGTATGTTCTATGCTATGACAGTTTTAAAACGTGATGAATATTATCTAGGACTTTTATTTATGACCATGTTGTTTAAATGGCAAAACATTCCCTCAAAGTTATTAAGTGCCTTCGTTTATGATCCATGGTATTGAAATTATAAAACTCACCCAAATCGATTCTTGGCTTTCATTTATGACCTTGTTGTTTAAATGACTAAAAATTGTCCCAATCGAATCAAAGGCATTCTTTTGTAAACCATGTTATATAAATGGCAAAACATTGCCCCAGTCGAATCTAGGGCCTTTGTTTATGAACCTTGTTATTTAAATGATTATTGCGATTAAATGCACTAACTGGTAATATTGTTTTTTGGTTAGCATAGTTAGGATTTAATGTCATTGGTAAATAAAAAGAAGTCTGACGCTTCAAACGAGGCAAATTCCATAATTGGTAAGGCACACCAAAATAAGATAAGAGAAGATAAGTTTTATTTGAATTGATGTACAAGTTTTACTTTTCTAAAAGTTTGAATATTACCATTTGCATCTGAGTTATGTTTTAATTGATAAAGCGTTTCGAAACCAACCTTTAAAGTACGAAAACATGCAACGCGTATATTCCAATTTTCAGAATGTGGTATATGCTTCTGTGTTTACATATAAACAAACGTTTTGAAGAAGAGGCATCCAGTAATATATAAACTGTGCACAGAAAAGTTAGATAAGTAATATACAGTTACTGAATATTATCTACTTTCATAATTAATACACAGTTACATAATTTTTCACAGATTTTAGTTTGTTTCCACTATTGTATTTGCCTTTAATGACAAGTACTCATGTCACAAAAATGTAAATTTTTTTTCAAACAATAGTTACATTAATTATAATCATTTGCATTGTTATGAACGAAATTGTTGCAGGCAAGTTAATGAACTTAATCAGATATTTGGAATCATCAGGGTCATTTAGGGTACAACTTTGTTCCTTAAGACAATTTAATTTAGTTGTCATGCAAGTCTCTCTACAAATGTGCTCTTCTGATAACAAATCAACTAGAATTACATCTAACGCAACAATTGAGGATATATTTATCTCAGACATTCCCTTTGTAATTCACAGACGATGCAGGATTTCGAAAATCAATATCAAAATAATATGAACATTTCACTCTTTTATTTCTCTGCATAATAGTGTTTGGTAAAGAAGCTTTCAAAAGGAGAGGAAATCTTTGAAACGTAAATAGTGTAAGGCCATTAACTTGCAGATGTTGCGTCTACATAGTATTTGAATCTATATTAATTTATAACTAATCAAATCTAATATGTATCGACACTTTTCAATGTAGGCACTCCAGTGGATATTTGACTAAATTGATAACACTCTATTTTCAAGGGTTGCTGGAAAGCAGCGATACCATTTATGTGATGACAGATGATTTTGTCCCATGCAGTATTAATGTCACATTTGTGTTGAAGTACCATTTACAGACAGCATGAACATTCACGTGGAATTTGTCTCCTTTTACAACTAACATATGTACCATTTTCACTCTAAAAAGTTAAACTTATAACTCCTTGATGCTCTGAGTTTGAAAAGAATATAAGTCATTTTTATAGAAGGAAACCTGCAAACCTTTTATATGGGTAACTGACACTGGCTGCGAATTCGATATTTCTATACAGAAGCCAAATAAATGTATCGTATTCAACTCAGTAAGATGGTTTCTCTTTGGGGTTTTTTTCAGACAAGCATGCCAAAAATAGTTCATAATCGCCCTTTATCAGCATTTTCGGAGCTTACACAGCACATAATTTGTATGTTAAGTGTCCAAAAGTATCATCTAAAAAACCTGCACAAAAATTAGGAAGGTATTTACCAAGAAAGGATGACCTCATTTAAGATAGAGCGCTAAGACTCAATAGTCGACACAAAAGGAAGCACAAATACATTTCAATCCTGAATATTAACCCCTCCCAATAACAAGTTAGCAAAGTATACAATAAAATGACCATTTATAAAAATAGACACATTGAATTGTCACCACTTATAAGGATGCAGGAAAAGGGTGCGAAAGTGTCATGAATATTCCTGACGTCATCGATATGACAAGATTAATAATGAAAGTTGTATTAGTTTATCGTTTAAAGAGTAAAAAAAAAACAGAAATGGAAAAACTGGTTAGCAATTACAAGGCCACCAACTGCAATATATTTATACTTTACTGCACAAGTTCGTATATACCATTACAACCATGGAATGCAAGTGGTTTGCATTATTGTAATTTTATGCCTGATGTATTTACTGCACACGACATCGTTGCAAAAACGGTAATGCAAGATAACCTAAAATAATGGGAAGTTTACATTATATATTTAAATCGGATGCGATCGCTTAAGGCAGATAGTTCTTACTTGTTCGACTCATATAATGCTATCTTAGTTTGAGATTTTTAGTGTTCGTTCACATCGTGGAATAAATTTTCGTCTGTTTAGTTTGTCATTCATAAAACGGTCATTCAAGGTAAACCATACAAGACGCATATGAAGATGTTTATTGAAAATGCATGAACTATACAGTAGAGCTTAACTAAATTTGACTAAATTTAAAAGCGATGTGATTTCTTAACTCTACCTGACAAAGCCGTCAACAAAGTCATAAGCCAACAAGTGAATAAGCACTACTACTCAATCTTTCAGTTGATGCCACATAAATACTTGTATGTTCATTACTCCTTTCAAGACTGGACTATTGTAACACAATTATGTCTGATTCATCTCAATATCTGCTCCAGAAACTTCAAGAAGTTCAAAACACAGCTGCCCGGATCATACTTAGAGTACCACGATCAGAGCACACCTCCCCGCTGTTATGTACCCTACACGGGCTATCCATTTGATCCAGAATCAAACACAAAATTTGTTCTCTGTGCTACGTTTCACTGTCGGACTCTAGTCCAACATACATATCCGACCTCACCCATGTGTAAACACCAGCAAGATACTTAGGCTCCTCTTCTGACAATCGTATACTCATTATTCCCACTATGAAAACAAAATCATACGGACAGCATTCTTTTTGCATACCAGGACCCAGCAACGTGGAATGAATTGCCCACTGAATTTAGACACAAAGACGCAGTGATCCCATTCAAGAGTGCTGTCAAAACTCACTTATTGCAAGAACAAACTTAAAGACCTAATAATGTTTCCTACCTTAAATATTCTCAGCGTTTTTTTTATGTTTTCTAATATCATGGTGTTTGGTTTTGTAATCATATCATTATATGTTTTTTATCTTATAGGTGTTGTCTAATGTAAAACGCTTAGAGCTTCTACAGATTAGGCGCTATACAAAGTCCTCATTATTATTATTACTTTATGCAGCATTGTCGTACACCAAGGAAAATGAACACTAATACTGAATGTGGCTTTGGCTTTCACAACATGAAAATAAGCACTCAGTCTGGTAATTAATATGTTATTTACTGACGCCAATAGGAAAAGGAACACTAATAATGAATGTAGAATCGTCTTACACCAATGGGAAAAAACTACTTCCGTATGTGCCATTGGCTTTCACAACATGAAAATAAGCATTGGTGTTTAAAATGGCATTGGCTTACAACAACAGGAAAATGGACACTAATATTTTCTGCGGGGTTTGGTTACACCAACGGAAACATACATACCAGTGTGTACCTATATGTTTGTGTGTATCACAAGGGTGAGAGAAAGAAGAGTGAAAATTATGAGCTGTGACTTTGGGTGAATATAAAGTAAATTGTCCAGCTCGAAATCCACTTCGTATGTTATCATATCAATGAGATACTAATTAAATCTGGGACATATGTGCACTGATCTTGACGTTGCTATAATTTCCTTCCAGTATATCTAATAAACAATAATACACACAACAGTAGTTGTGTTACAGGCCCCGATATATTAAACGCATAAAGTGACTGAAAACTAAGTACTTTCACTTGGAAATAGCTGACATAACTGAAGTGGGTGCTGGCTTAAGCAATATGTATAGGATTTACCTCAACATTTCCTCAAACGTAAATTTATTTCATCTTCCTTGTACTTTAGTAATCGTCATTGTGTCGGTTTATCTTGTCTCTGTTTCGGCTGTTAATGAATTTATACACAGTGACATCATATGACTTCATAGTTACCCAGCATCATCCTAATTTCTTACACGTGTAAATTAATTTAAATACAATAAATGTTTCTCTGTATGTTTTAGGAACATTCACAAATTGCATTTTAGTCTAGTTTAACTAGTAACATTCAAGTACTAATAAAACTAGTTAAAATAGTACTAATACAGTAAGTACTACATGCCCTTTATTTACTATGTTCAACATATGTTCTATATTGCTTCATAAGACCTGCATGACATACTGTAGTCGATCATTTTCATGGCCATAAATTGCCAGATATTTGATTTATACATCAATTTCTAGGAAATGCATTTGCTTTAATTCAAAAACTGTTGATGCTAATAGCAGTGCCTTTGCAGAGATTGCATTTTAATGACATTTTTTTTGGCTTCAGTGCCCCCATTTAGGGAAGAAAAGCAATACCAACTCCCAATAATTCTGTAACATCTAGTGTACCACGTTTCACGATATGCCGGGAGTTTAAATAATTATTCAACTGCCATCACAGTTTCTATGCCTTTTAATTTGTCTCGGTATAAGCATGCATAATAGACAAATTTACAGCAGCCAGCTTGGCAACCCAGTAATAACATAAAGTATCCTTCGAGGTTATACATAACTTGCCTGCACAAAACTTCACAGCACTTCACCCCACATATTAAGAAGCAAGACTACAAGCGTCGCAAAAAATAGTCACTCGAATTCCATCTTTTCGAATTCCATCTTATCCAGTCATAAACACAACACAAAGTAATTTTCTTCTCTATATATCTCACAATCTACATTCAGTTTTTAATTACAAATGATCTAAAATATTTGTATTTATTGAAAACGAACTAGGATAGGAATCTACACAGTCAGAGAAATATATCGCAAATGCAGAGAGTTAACCTTTTCTTGCATGTTGCTTTGTCACACGCTTGGCCATTAGCTGCGCTAGATGTTGTATAAATACCGCCATGTGACAGGAAAATAATGAAAACAATGTTTGAAAATCATACATATTACATATTAGTTTTGAAAGTGAAGACAGTAGCTTTTATTAATGCTATGAAAGAAAGTATTAAATACTTGTTTTTCGATTGGGAAATCAGTTAACTGGAGATCACTAATTTAGCACAAGAAAGAAATATCAATATGAATATAAGTTCAACGAATCCATGTTTCAAAACTTGTCTTTACTGTATGTATCATTGTCGTGGACTAAATAACGAAAGATAGGGAAGAATACAACAGGCCATAAATGACATGTCCTCTAATGATTACGAACGGCTTTTTACTAGTAAACAGGAAAGACGTGGAACATTGTGACGGACATTTTAAACTATTTTATCTTCACATAATTCTTTTGATAGGAAGCCGATGGGAAAATAGATGGAATACTTGATGGATGAAAACATTTTATTACTACGTTTATAATATATTTACTGGGCAGACACATTATTAACGCTAGATTCTTTTACTGTCATCTTCCGCAAGATTCGTTGCAAAGAGAATAAACTTCAATATTTTAGGAAGAAGAAATAATTATGGCGATGAATTTGTGAGACTGTATCTTTATAATACTACGTAATATGTTGACTAAAAATTTCTCCTGTCGTTGTTTAGGACAGTCATTCAGTAAAATATGATTCACTGTATAAATCACAAGAACCTTTTATTTCAAGACTTATTTCATCCTGTGACATTGAGGAATATAAACTAAAACGTCTGATTATCTCGCAATATTTTCTGGGAAATTTATTTACAAATTGTTAACTGTCCATTGCATAATACCCATTTACTGTTAATCCATTCGAGCCGTTGACGCAAACATAATCTTGCTGTTAGCACATATTCCTTTTACGTCATCAATCGTTTTGGCACATTTTAACACGAGACCTCTAAGATTGTATTTTCTATTTGACAACTTTTACATAATCTCTTACACACACCTTCCTCTTGCTAAGTAATCTGCCTGCTCATCACAGGCTGAAGTTGGTATATATATATATATATATATATATATATATATATATATATATATATATATATATCGCTATATTTTGTATATATTTGTTTATAACATTCGTAAAGTATTATTGTAGATTGTTCATGTATCGGCTTCATTGAGAGCTCCTACTGGTTCCTGTTGAAAAACTATAGGGTACAATACATATTTAAGAGTTTTTTTTAATAAATATATAACCCCAGCTGATTGTCTGCTATACTAACCAGTTTTTAACGTTCGGGTTGCCTACAGAATGTAGGTGCTAACACTGATTTAATGTTTCCATTTCGAAAAGCTTGAAATGTTGTACATTAACGTCATTTATAATACAAAGGAATTAATTTGTTTTACCGTGAATCACTTGTACAAGCTGAAAATCTGTCAGCTGCGCATGGAATAATATCCTCAAAACGTTTTATACTTTTCAACAAAACATATGTATTAACTTGTAAATGACGCTTTGCATATATTTTGTCATTTTCATGCAAACGAATTTCAAGTGAATTTGAATTTTCAAAATTCTAGTAACCATCTCAATCATCTTTTATGTAAACGTCTTATTACGGCCTTAACGTCAGCGTCAAAATCCCTTGAATTGATAGCACTTGAAATGCCATTAAAATTCCACTACTACTGCAAATAATACATGACAAGAGATGACTGGGTCGCATTTATGAGAAACATACGTGGAAATGATAGATGCGAAGCTAAACAAACTGCTATTGGGCAGGTACCAATACCAAACGTGTTACAGTATCCAACTATTTTAAGATCATAATTTCCCTGGTGATATTCTCAGTAACAGACTGATTCCAACACGAAATTAATCAAAAAAAGGAATTGAACAATAATTGTATTGGGATTACATTTCTCTCAGTCAAGCGCGCGTGTTTAATAATACAGAAGCATACAATTTTCTAATTATTGAAAATTAATTCAAAAATATAAAAAAGTCATGTCTGATGTGTGATGATTGCAGTATTGTTGACACAGTTGTGCTTTTTCCTGCTGCTGTTTCAACAATCGGTTTACCGTAGAAGAAGCATGCCATGTTATAACCTTTGAATTCTTAACTAATTGGTCCAGCTTTTAATGGATGTTTTATTCATGCATTTGCTGCACCTATTTATGTTTGTAAATTTTTTATAATTGTATTTGTTGATATTGTCTCTCTTTGTGACAAAATTCTTAAAAGTTTGCTATTTCCTTTAAACTTATGCATTGCAATTTTCTATATTTGTTTGGGACATACTTAGAATTCCATCATCTTGCTTAAGCAATTGTATTATCTTAATTACACTATAAATAAGAGCTTTAATCAAGTTGCCTCTAGCCCTTCCGACCTCATTTAAACTGTATTAAATTTAAATCGAATTGCAGCCTGCCATTTCGACCGTATTTAAAATACAACAATTTAGTGTAAATCATATTGCGGTTCACAATTTTAACTTTATTTGAAATATAACAAATCTAAATCAAATTGTAGCTAGCCTTTTTCTCCACATTTTAAATGTAATAAGTTAGCTTTTATAATTTATTTGGACGGAAATATAGAAAAGAAAAGGAACTTGAATCTAAAGCTAGCAAAGAGGTTTAAATGATGGCTGCTTCAGTGATAAACGAAAACGCAAGGTACAGCTGAATTGGAAAACATTTTGGAAACATTAATGCAGACATTTAAAACGTTGAAACGTTAACGATAGAGCGCGACAAAATGCAGTGAATTGGAATCACAAGATTCAAGTGAAATATAAATGTAAGTTTCTTCCCTTCTCTGCTCTTCCAGCAGATATGATTTGTTGACTCTCAACTCAAACAGCAGGTATGATTCTCGTGGTTCCATATTCAGTAGTCGTCCACCAGGAACAACTCGCAGACTGATATTATTCACATGTCTGTTATTATCTATTATAATATAAAACTAACATACAATTTAGTTTCGTCGCACGCAAAAATTGCAAATAAGGACTGCCTACTGATTTTGTTGCTCATGTCCGCAGCGAAGTCAAACGGAGTCTGCCTAATGGCGCCGGCTGCAATTTCCACGCGGATGAGTCATGGATATTAAACAAATTCGAAAGGCTAATTCTGTAGCTTTTTGCACAAAAATCACGAATTGATTACAGAAATTATTTTATCATACACATGTTTTACTCAGTAAATAACGTAGCACCTGCGTGAGTAGTCATTGATATTCTTTTTCTTTCCAATCCGGAACACAAAGTAAGACGAAACGTTACAAATTTAGATTAAGTTTTTTCTGGACAAGTTAACAAAAAAGATATTCATCTTGTATGAATGAACAATTTCAGTGTGTATTTGCTACACTTTCATTGAGTAATTGCTGCTGGTATTTGTTGCCATATGCTTTTTACATTTTCAGACATTGCATTTTCTTGTGCACACTGCAAATTGGAATATATAATATATATATATATATATATATATAATATATATATATATAATATATATATATATTCATTTATTTATGTATTTATTTATTTATTTATTTGTACTGGTAGCTTTATTTAAGAATAACATCGCCTAGTTTCTGCAATGTAAAGGTTGTTTTGGATATGTCTATGAGAATAACCTCCATAAATATTTTAAATACATTTTAGGTTGTCTAAGTATTAAATAGTTGTTCTTTACAGGGCTTCAAGTTGCTCTTTTGTTTTTTTCCTAAATGCATACAAGTCTTATGTATAGTACCAGAAGTTTCATACAATTCCATACAATATATATATATATCAATTATATAAGATAATTACCTATAAATGCATGATATACTATAGTTGTACTGGCTACACAAAGATAAATAAAATAAGATATAGACACCAATTACTATAGAGACCTTTGTACCATATATTATATCCTTTGTCGTGCATCAATTGTTGGGGAAAATATATTTAAGGCTTTTTTGGTAGACTGCCAGGCCTTCAGCCACACTATTGAACATTCGTTAGATATATATCAAGGTGTACCATATGTAGAAAAAGATTGCAACGGTTTCACCATTTCAACTATGCCGATAATAAACAGTGTCAATGAAACTAGAATGTCAATCAGCTTTATTAATTACAATATGAATGGTTGACATCAAGACTGATTATAAGTCATTTTTGAAAACCTTTTTACATATCACATGTAAAATTGATTAATTTATCTTCTTTCCGATACGCAAAACATTTGATAAAAGCTCCTGATGCCTTGCAATCATATCATCAGATAAGGTGCTATAAGTTAATGGTCACACATGGATAGAGATGACGATGCGATCACTGCAATTTTTATTAATAATTATATAATCTAAGTGATTGGTTTGCTGATGTTTCCAAAATTTCATTTCGTACGTTGTTAAACTAATATGTTGTGTAGTGTGACTTCATATAACTCAAACTATTGTAAAGAATGTATTCGTGTATGCAGATTGTACTGACATCCACTCAACTCAGCAGCTTTCTTTCATTCGTTTAAAATACTGATTTTTATACAGAACAGTAAACAAGTGCTTGTATTAAAACAATGCGATCCCATTATCATCATAGTTGTAGAATCATTAGCATACTGAATTATCACATATCCAGAACTGTTGATATCTATTTAATTTATGTGTGGGCTAGAATGCAGATCAGCACTTAACAAAGCTATAATACATTGGTATGGTAACAGAAATCAGCTCTTCTGGCTTGGTGTTAGTTTGGAAAAAATTTGAAGCCAGTCTATCATTTAGCACACAAACGGATATGAAGCGATAAAATATTTCATCCATTAAGACCATATTCAAAACAGAAGAGTTCTGAAATTAAAGCCTACTGTAAAGTATCCCACAGGTTTCAAAGTCAGATATGTTTTCATAATGCTGGATTATCTTCATTTTGTTTGTTTTCAAACTGAAATGTAATCAGTCTCCAATGTAAGAACATTTTCGTACAACCTGAATGAGACTAGCCAATTTATCTTTATTAGAAGTATTACTTTTAGTTGCTTATACTTGATGAAACTGTCTTTCAACGGTTACCATTTAGATATGATGTTTCTTTTTCAATGTAGACTTGTATGTATCCAGCTTTTGGAATACATTTCATAATCTCTTGTTTATATTTCGACAGACCGACTGTCACTTTTAGATTTATCATTACGATCCATTGCTAAAATGAACCCTTGAACCAACCAAAAACGGACTGTCACTTTAAGAGTTAACATTACGATTCCGGTGCTAAAATGAACAGATGAACCAAACAAACCAACTGTCACTTTTAGATTTATCATTACGATCCCATTGCTAAAATGAACTCATGAACCAAACAAACCGACTGTCACTGTTATATTTATCATTACGATCCATTGCTAAAACAAGAACATGAACCAACCAAACCGACTGTCACTTTTAGATTTATCATAACGATCCACTGCTAAAATGAACCAACTAAACATACTGTCACTTTTAGATTTATCATTACGATCCATTGCAAAAAATGAACCAACCAAATTAACTGTCACTTTTAGATTTATCATCACGATCCTTTGCCCACGAACAAACCAACCCGAACTGTCACTGTTAGATGTATTATTGCTATCCATTGCTAAAATGAACCCATGAAGCAACCAAACCGACTGTCACTTTTAGATTTAGCATTACGATCCATTGATAAAATAAGCCCATAAACAAACCAAACCGACTGTCACTTTTAGATGTATTATTGCGATGCATTGCTAAAATGAACCAACCAAACGAACACAACTATTATATAGTAGAGCCATCTTAAACACGCGAATTCCTTTTTCAAAAGCTTTAATGAAGAATGACATTCTCTATTTCCAGTGGAGAATTAAGTCAACCTTCGTCATTTGTAGATGCTTGCATATATGTTGATAGAAGGGCTTCCATATTTTACGTTTTCATTTGGAAAGCGTATATTTAATATTTATACCTAAATTCATATAACTTAACTAGTGATAATCAATTTGTTAAACGTTGGTAAGATGTTTGGAAGACTAACCCATGACATTAAATAACGATTAGGACGTAATTAAGTATAATCAATTTGTGCTGAAAACTGGTTACACAAACTACGTGTTTTACAAGAATATAACAGTCAGTCAAATATAAACATACAACGTGGTTACGGTCTCGTTACAATTCAAATAATTGACTTTTTTCTTTTTTTCGGGGGGGTGTAATATTCTAAATGGATTGTGCATACATTGCCTAGGAGGCAACAATCCTTTATTACTGGGATTGAATACCATCAATATCTTAATTATATACAGTGAAACCACAGCAAAAAAAGAAACAAGCGTTGACGTAGCATATATTGTGATATTCCCAGTAAAACACGCAAATGCAGCGTGAGTAATACTATAGATAATCCCGTGTCTACGTTTTAGAAACAACTGACTGTTTAATAGATAATATATTTACCGAACAAGGAAAGCTTAAGCATGATTGTACCTTCACAATATCTATAGGACAGAAACAAGAACAAGAGAAAAAAAAAAAACTACGCATCGGAGTTAAATGTCAGCCGCCAACGAAAAAGTAAGAATGAGAGGAAAAGACATGGTGATAAAGCAATGCATAACTAGGCTAATGCATCTACGATCCTAAATAAAATCTATGATTTTAAAAAGAAAGGACTTACGTATCATGCTTTCAAGTAATCTACTAATCAAGGTATAATATAAGGATATATACCCACAGTTCAGCTGATGCGCATTCCTCGCTCTTACAAAATAACGTGAGGCAAACACATTTTCCTTATTTACGGATATATAGTCCAATGACGTGTGTTGGTGAATGCATAACTCCGCACGGGCATCACGGGATTCAAAATAATTTCAATACATAAACCAAAATAATCATTGTATTCTGCCATTAAAAGTAAATGAACGTTATAAAGCCAGCTAAGTCAAAACGTGTTAATTAACTGAACTATTTGTCTCGTTTCATGTAAACGAAACACATATGTGAGACGAAATTTAGATGCAATGATTGTAAAAAAATGATACTTTAATGAAAACGTAAAGAATACAGATACACGTAACAAATGATAACATTGTTTACAATTACAGACATTGTATCTGGCCGCCTTTAAGACCTGCACATCATAATATAATGTTTGGTAATAATCCTAGGCTGTTTGCCTTCAAACACATCAGCCTCGTTCAGATCTTTAGAAGCAAATCACCCAAAAAATGCATATGTAGTTTGGTCCCGATACTCAGGTAAACATTTATCACAATGAGCTGAACTTATTACGATTTGGGTTCATGACTATATCTTAAAGAAAACCACTACGCAGTACCATCTGGAGTGAGAAATTGTCCAACGGCTATACCAGGCGATATATTTTGGAATATTACAACCGGCAATTGCAAGTCATCAACCAGAGCTTTCACAGTCAGAATACTTGGTGTTGGTTATCTTCTCCATAAGGGGACATAAGAACAAATCATACTTAATTTGTACGGATGAAACAAACATATACACTTTGAAAAAGAGCACAGTAAACAATTTTTTGATACGGCTTGAATATCAACTCGAACATTATTATTCGGAGATGGTGATGGAATTGATTTATGTTGTCGAGAAAATCAAGCTTGTCATCTCTGTTCTATATATGTTAAACAAACATACATACATACATACATACATACATACATACATACATACATTGATACATACATACATACATACATACATACATTCAAGTAGGCTTGTATGCATCTCATATTCAAAAGTATATTTGATCTAATAATTTACGTTATGATGTTTCTTTACAACGTTACTTTAGTGAGCATTTCAAGGATATTTTCGGCTTGTATTTGCTGTTATGTTTGACGACAAGTAATATATATACATACACACACACACACATATATATGTGTGTGTGTGTGTGTGTATTTGCAAATGACCATTCTTGTTTTAATAGTTTGGCACTATGCGTCAGGATCTTGTAGGCATTTGTTTTTGGTTAGGGTGAGAGAATTCGATCGAAGTGTTGCAATCTTTTGTTCCCTACTTATTTACGAATGGGGTAAAATATGGTCTTCCTTTACATACGTATTCGTTTGAAGATAAGGGGCTTTTCGGTACTTCACTTGTGCTCGAGAATATGATAAAGCATGACTATTAAATGACTACTTGGTTGATCTGTCTAGATTTCCAAGGAAAAATTTACTACTCTATGTATAGCATTTACTTTCCGTTTGTTGCAAACACATAAATTCTTCCATAAGTAGAGGTCAGGCAAAAACACTTGGGATAAGTGGGCGACGCTAACAACCAGGGTCAATTTAATTGCTGTGTTGTTGATTTCTTCCTTGTTGCAGCTATGGAATAAACCTATTCTTTTCAATTTGTTTATCCGCACTGACGTGATTTACTAGTGCGAAGGTACATGGATCACTACACTTGTTTAATTATTTCTTTTATCATTCTCGCGCCTTATTGCTAGGTTTGAAGTTCCCTTTTTTACCAGCTGAGTATTCTTACGCAAATTTAGCATTGTGGTCACAGTTTCTATCAAAATTGCACGATTGATAGAGTGCATACCGTCTACAAATATCACTTAAGCACGCTGATATCAACAACGATTGCAAGAAAAGTCAGAGGTCACTCTGGCAGGCTGGTCGGTTGTAAACACTGGTACAGATTTATTGATACTGCTATGGGCAATAAAGATCTGAAGAGTAATTGAAAAGGTAGGATGTACAGAAGAAGCCAAAGTTTACAGTTACAACCTGTTTCTAGGCCCCTTTATGCAACAGTAAGTGGGCCTTCTGAGAATGGTGTTTTTCAATCCACTGAATTGTACGATAATGATGCATGGTGACCAGAGTACAAATAAATGCAGATAGTTTCATTGTATGAGTATATGTTCATCCAGTGTTACGTATATTAAAGTGTGTGCCTAACGTTTGTCCGTGATTGTAAGTTGTACTTTCCATAATGTACACATATTGCTTATATACCCACCATTTTTCCAGGACTATATGCTGTCAGCAGCATACGTACGTAGCATTTGAGTTCGGAACTTTCGAAGCACAGTTTTATTTACAATTAGACTGGATGTTTTCGTTGGGTTCATTCAAAGGTAGGTCAAAAGTAAGTGTGCTTAGATAAGAATTTAATAAACATCTAATTAATTCCTTATTTAGAACAGTCGGTGGCAATCCATTTATTATCAGAAGTTACAGTTGAATTCAGATATCATTCAAGGGGATTTGTGTATTTGCAATATTCATTGAAATTACTCATTTAATTTTGGATTTATATGCTTTGGGTTATTGTGAACTCAGGTATTCTTGTTTGAGACAATGTGTTAGATCACAACATTAAGGACCATTGAAATTAATTCGGAACATTATATATTTTTGGCCTTACGATAATGCGTATATTATTATTATTTCGATTTTAATTTGCAATATCTCGTCTTTTTATTTTTATTGTAGGCATTCAAATTTACTTCATGGACCCACTTAAATTGGCGTTTTTATAATCATTCTACTATACATTTCGTGCCCAAGACAAGTTGCACTATAAAAAAAAAACAGTCTTCAATATATGCGCAAACAATAATTGAATTAGCTAACATTCACTGAACACATGATTAACATTACGCATTATATTGGTTCTCATTCAGTTATATTGTACCTACCCCGAATCACATGTCATGTACATGGCCTGTACTACACCAGTTACAACAATTGAAACAACCTCAGAACACCACTAAGCAGTAACTGGCTATTACTTAGACCAGACGAATTATTTGTAATATTCAGTATGAATACTACTTAGACCAGACGAATTATTTGTAATATTCAGTATGAATACTACTTAGACCAGACGAATTATTTGTAATAATCAGCATGAATGCTGCTTAGACCAGGCGAATTATTTGTAATATTCAGTATGAATATCTATATTCTAGCATGAAGCCTCGTTCATCAAGAACCACAAATGAGTTAATAATTAGAATATACAGAAGGGGACGAGAATGGACCAATCAGAGTGTGGCAAACCACAAAGGTGTTCTCACACTGTGGAAGGTTCTTCTTCTATTGGGCAAACTTAAATCAAAATACCTGTAAGACGACATTTTGATAACCCTGGTCGATAAGTTCATGAAGACATAAAACATTTGAAAATCATTGCAGGGAAGCTCGAGTCTCTCGACAAAAGATCGCGAAAAGAGATTATATTGTCTAATCTAAATCAGATTGTCCCGAAGAATAAAGGCTGGAATTGTGTAGTCTAGGTGCGTCATTTGGCTGGTAGTAGATTAGATTTGTGGTTTTACGATGTCACGCGGCCAGTGTTTCACTTAAAACATAGCTAGTGAATTGGGAAACTATTATCCTCTGATGTTGCTAATAGGGCCCAAATACCGATAATATATTTCTTTAATTTTTTAAGTTTGATCATAATGATGTAATTATCAACAGAACGTTAGTTGATGTTGTGTGATGTGTGTACTGGCGCATTCATGGTACTATATACACGTACATATATGCATGCGCGTGGTTTCTCTACGTAGACACTATAATTAAACGACGATTGACAGCCATGGACGAAAGTTTCTCGTGAAATGAATGTGTATGTAACATTTTTCTAAACGAAAGGACCTATTCATATTTTTTGTTAAATTACATTTTCAAAAAACAATTTGGGATATAAACGTATTATGGACATAATACGGACATATTCACAATTATATATATATATATATATATATATATATATATATATATATATATATATATATATATATATATATATATATATATATATATATATATATATGTGTGTGTGTGTGTGTGTGTGTGTGTGTGTGTGTGTGTGTGTTTGTGTCTGTGTCTGTGTGTCTGTGTGTGTGTGCCGAACCAAAAGAGGACAGTTTAGAATCCTGTTATCAGATATAACAAAGCATTTGATAGGATACAATTGATTACATTGATACAGCATGCAATTTTGATACAGTCGTGAATGGAGACTTTGACACTTACTCTTATTATCATGTGAATGACGGGAAGTTCGTGTATTGACCTCTGTGGAATATAGTCCTATATATGTATCAGAAAATGAATACCGTTGTCAGCAGAATGCACACAATGACAAATTACTATATAAAACAAACAAGAATTGATATTTTCTCTTCTATAGTCTCCAAACAAACAATGTGCACCCGTTAACAATGTCAATAGTATATGACTCATTAATCGGATAATATTAAAAAGGAAGCAAAAAAGAAAACGTTTTTGAAATTTACTAATTCATTGTTCAACAAACCAGCTTAAATAAACTTTCAAAACATAACCCATTGAAATGTAAAATGTCACTACACTCAGATAACTTGGTACATATTGCGTCTGCTAATATAATATTTACTATTAGGGTTCTACATTTTTTAGACACTTTTGCATCAAATTAGAGGAATCGCAATATTATTCACTTCTTTCTGTGAGAGAAAATCAAACGAAACTATAAAATAAAACGAACATCAAGATGGACAGGAAAATAAACTGCTTGAGAGAAACGACACCATCAAAATTAAGCAACAGAAAACAGTGAATATGAAGATGTTTTGAAAATGGAAGGAGTAAATTACAAAATTGAATTTGGTTGAAAGCGGGAAAAAGTAATATAATAACTGTATAAACAAGAGAACATAAACAACTTTAGGAAAACGATGCCTGCATTTATCGCTTAAGATAATGGATCGGCAACAAATATCTAAGATAAGATTTTGGAAGAAGCCAAAAGTTATTTTATTATGAAAAGTAAACAGAAGCCACCATTAGTCTCCAAAAAAATCAAACATAAAAAGCCTGATATGTGACGAATTTGAAGCAGATGTTTAATTTTTTTCTCGCGCAAATATTGGACACATTCTCGGTCGAACTGATACAGTCTGGATACGAACGCGGTGAACGGTGTTTCCCTGCGACAGGCGGTGTTATAACGTGCTTACCATCAGGCGACACGACTAAAGAATATATTTCAAACTGAAAAATTATCTTACACGAAGTTCTTCTTGATGTTCTGAAAATACTAGGAACTTATATGACTTGATCTATTAAAATAAAATGTACGCAATTTTCTTATCTGATCCTGAAAACCACATATGTATGGTCTATTGAGTCGGGAACAGAACTGGTTTGATACTGCGTAGGAGCATATGTTTAAGTCTGACGGCCTCGACATATTCATACGTCATATTTAAGTTCGTTATTTTCGTCCACTCGGAACAAAACATATGTAGTTTTGTCCATATATTATGTTTCTTTACTCATATATTTGACACGTGTAACATGTACCAACACAGTGTCGGGGCCCCGAGTTGCCGATTGGTCTAAAGTACTCTCCGTTAAGGATCACTGCCATCTTACATCTGTCTGCGTGGGTTCGAGTCTCGGATTCGGCCAATGTGGGTATGTAGAAAGATTGCCAGTAGCTTCTTTTGGGATGGTGTTTCTTTCCGGGGTTTTCCCGAATTCTTCCGCCACCATTAATACTGGCCGCCATGTATAGCCTATCGTGTGCTGAAAAATGGCGTTAAATCCTACAACAACAACAACAACAACCAACATAGTGACCTATTGCAATGTTGTGAAACATATTCGAGCCAGGTCAAACTTTCGCAAGAACGTTTCGATTAGAAAATTGATATGTTTTGGTTATTTACTAGCGTATGTAAATATGATAAGCATTTGTGTTCTTTTGTAAGGCTGATATGATTATATGAGTTTCAGGAGCACTCTTGTTTACTAACTCAACTTGGAATAAATTTCACAGTTCCACTAAGTATTGTATCGGTTTTGAGTAAGTGTGTTTTATGTTTACTGTGTGGTCCGTTTTACACAAACAGTATAGCTAGTAAATTGTTGTATTCAGTATCAACACTTTCTGTCTGTATCAATATCTATATATGAATGTCAGGATGATGACTTTCAATGTATCAGCTATGCAGTAAGCCTAGTCACCTGTCTTTAGTAACAGCTTTAGACTGCTACCCATAAAACCGTTAAACACAGCAAATACATATCCGACAAGGTGCTGGCCATTTAATATTCTTGGATGGAGGTTAGGACCGTGCCTTTCCTTTGAGCTGAAATATTTTCTTTTTTCAAGATATTTTCTTTTTTCAAGATATTTTCTTTATTGAAGATAATTATAAAATTTGATCCAAATAATATCATCAATATAATATGGCTTTCTTTTGATATATTTCGAAGCATAATCAATTTAATATGGCGTTATTTTGATATATTTCTGAGCATAATTTTTTGTAACTACTGACAGACATACATTAAACAAGCCAAAACATATGTCAAGACCCTGCCACAAAACATTGGATTGTTTATCCCTAATATAATTGTGGTATGCCAATGTACCTATCGAGGTACAGACACGCATGTATGTGTAATGTGTGTACGAATACGTATATTTGTGTATTGTGGCACCTTACAATGAAACCAAACACCAAATAGTGGTATTAAGTACTATCGTTTCACTATTTATTGAAAGGCGGCTGAAATTATTGGTCGACTTGTTTATGTTTGAAGCGTAATTATCACGTGACGTTATGTAAATAAGACCTTACAAAATGTATAATAACTATTGCACACTCGTCAGCTTGTTAAATGAAAGCAAAAAAAGTATGGGACATTAGCCTTGAATATTTATATTTTAAACAAAACTATGACAGGAAGAAGGACATTAAAATATTAAGAAAACAATTTAAATATGCACAACATTGAAAGCGTTACAAAACATTTTCGTTCATTTCCGTGGACTTGATTGGCAATATTTTTGTACCCAGAAGAATAAAACAATAACTACCACATTGGCAACTGCAAAACGTATATTTGCTAATCTTTAATAATTTGCCAGATAAAACGTTTCAAACGTATACACGTGATAAAACACACACGTAAGACTTGAATGATAATAGTTTTTAATGAGAATTAGACGCCTGACATTAATCTTTACATGCATCTTTAATAGAGGGTATGTGCGGATACACCGACCTAAAATGGTGCGGTAATCTCTCAATGAATTAGATACAGCCTACTATTGTCGGAAAGCCTAGATGAGTAGTCATCGTACGAATCAATACTAACATGAATCAAAATGTTTGTCTTTTCCTATATGGGAGTGGTAGTTATAAAATACTTCCCATAGTCTTTCCATCTGAGCATGAATATTTGAAAACAATAAATATCCCACTTGCACGACTCCTGTTTCTAAATCATGATTCGTAACGCAGTGTGAAATTTGTTAGGCAACGCTCTGAACCACGTGTATTTGCCGCATAAGTCTATATGCCAGTTTTTAAGATGTATCGTTGTTATTGAATCCCATGGGAAATCCAAATTAAAATGCATATCTGGCATCTGATAAAAATCATTAGATATGTAACGTTTTATGAAGACCATAAAGCGAAAACAGAAATTCTCAGGGTGATAATTTATCTAGCTTTCGGTAAGCCGATTTAATGTCTATTACTGTCAGGAGATTTCAGACTTAGAATATTAACACTTTATTAAAATGAAAGTTTTGGTTAAAGTGACAGACATTTCCAAGGGCTAATATGTTTTATTTGAAACTCATATTAATACTGAACTCTATATCATCAATAATACGGAGTGTTGTAAACTCTATTAAAGACAGATCGAGTAGCAATAAATTATGACCTATCAGTATACATGAGAAGGCTTCCATGTACGTACGTATACTCGTTTTATTTTTAAATCTGTAAATAATCTGTATGTCTTCTCTTCTGTCTGTGTCTGTACCTGAGCATACAATGACAATACATTGGAACGTGAACACAGCTTATAAAAAATGAAAACGACTATAATAGAATACATAGTCAAACCAAATGAATTAGCATTAAGGAAACGGTATGCAGCTTCTAAAGAGAAAAACGTAGGATCGTATTTGTTATTTTATAACAGGTTTATTTTTTATTAAATCGCGTCTTGAATGTCTCACCGTGCGCAATTAGGTTCAGTTTTCTTTCTCTTCTTTCTTTTATCTGTATTATTGGCACAGATGATACCTTGTCTAATAACATTTTTAATTCATTTTCCTTTGGCTTCTCTACAATATTGAAAGCAAAGGAAGCTGCAACAATTCAATTTTCTTTCTAACTGTTTTCTTCTGCAATGTAACTTTGCTTTCTATTAAATCCAAAGACAGTATAAAACGAGAATGCTGTTTCAACCAAACTATAAAAAAAACAATTTAATGCTCGTCTTGTTTGAAGCTGGCGTATCAAACGAGAAGGGATACGTCTATCAAGTGAGCTTTCAATTTTTCTGTGAAGCTGGCGTACTATAACACAAGGGAAACGTCTATGAAGTGAGATTTCAGCTTTGTTATGAAGCTGACGTACTATAACGCACGGGAAACGTCTATAAAGTGAGTTATCAGTTTTTGTATGAACCTTGCGTACCATAGGGATACGTCTATATATCAAGTGAGTGTTCTGTTTTTGTGTGAAGCTGGCGTACCATAACGCAAGGGAGACGTCTTTCAAATGCGTTTTCAGGCTTTTGATGAAGCTGGCGTACTATAACGTACAGAAAACGTCTGTAAAGTGAGTTATCAGTATTTGTTATGAAGCTTGCGTACCATAACGCAAGGGAAACGTCTATCAAGTGGTTTTTTTCTTCAGTTTTCTCAAGCAGCGTAAGCAGAGTAATGATACAGAAAATAATAATGGATGCACCATAATAGGCACAATTAGAAACTGTTAATCGTACCTACCTAACATTATTAGTCCAGTCTCACTAAGGTTGTATCCACGCTTTCTTTCACCTAATTTTATCTAAATATATAACCTATCTAATAATTATCTTCATTTTTTAGTCTCATCAACCATGTATTTTTGTATGTCATCATATATATATATATATATATATATATATATATATATATATATATATATATATATATATATATTTATTAAAATTTCATATTTATGGCCATTTTGTTTATCTACCTTTCAAAACTATCTAGCTTTACAGTCATATATCAACTAATTGTGTCTCTTTATGCATTTGCTGCTTTTAATATTCTCTTTATGCGTGCATCCAATGTCTTGACTTATTTAACGTTTGTAACAAGAATCTTCGACTAATGTTCTTAACCAAGCATAGAACTCTCCTGAATAAATCTCCAAACAGTGCAAGTTGTTGTTAGTATTGTTCCTTACAGTCTCCACTGTAAGATGGAAAAAGACTTGTTGCTAAAACGATGATTAAGCCTTAACGTTTTAAATATAAATCATACAAAATGAGAATCTTCTCTCTATCAAGATCAATATATATTTCTAAATAGGCTCTCTTCCTCTTTTCTTTATATATATATATATATATATATATATATATATATATATATATATATATATATATATATATATATATATATATATATATATATAATGACGATTTGAGTAGATATTAACCTAGGCATGTTCCCTGATTTGGCATTCAATAATATATCTAAACAAATACATTTTGTTGGAAATCAAGAGTTCGCGCGGTATAAAATAATTTGGTGCAGACAATACGAATTTTTAAATAATAAATTCGATTAAAGTATCGGACTCTAGAGAACAAACTGTTCAAAAGTAGTTTTATAAGTGACCATCGTCTTGTTTCTTACGAGAAAGACGATAATATTTAGCAAATAATTTTTCATCGATAATAGCAAACTTTCTTGTGGCCAGATTAGTTCATGAAGCAAAATTCATTATTTGTTACAGATTTTCCAGATAATCTTAATTCCATTGAAATCTTACCTTAATAGTAGATGGTTTGGGTTCCGTATATCCAGATAAACACAAGTTTGCTAATATTCCAATCATTAAAAGGTAAGGCGTGCCCACTTTGCGCCAGAACTAACTGAAGTGACGTGTGCTCCCTTGGTAACCAGTAACTCGACAACTACCCATGTTCATAGGTAACCTATAGCTATACTAGATTTCGTCTTCCAAGGTGTTTCCACTTGTACCCCACTCCCCGATTAATGACTGATACACGACACGCTATTGGTGGCAATGCAATACGATTCAGGTCGCCAAAGAGTTTCCTTCCTCAAAATATATTTTCAAAGAGTACGCTTTGATTATTTTTATGTCTCTAATTTATTCCTTTTCATTCCTTTCTTATAGTATTTTACCTTTGTTGCGGGGAAATAACGGAGTGTCAAGTGGCAGTAATACGAAAGCCTGAGGATTTCCACTGGCTTTATCGATTTATCACGGTCCAATCAAAATAAACCAAATAATAGTGTTGGCGTTAATCAGCAAGACAGTTCCCTTATTCTATAATTACATGAAAACTAACTGCAAATTTACTCGAGTTTCATGTAGGAATAGGCGATAAAATGCGCGGCTGGCTATTATTCTAAATTCTGATAAAAACTGTCTTGCAAAATCGAATATATCTCCAATATAGGATTGTCCTCCACGTTTGTCTAACACTGAAATAATAGATGACGCGTAGATTGGATTTACAGTAATGATCAGAGAAAATCATTCAGAAGAGGCTTCCATTGCTTTGCTTACTTGCTTGATCAGTATTGTTTTAGTTGATAAATATTTCATAAATGAAATTATACAATTTGGATTTAAAAGCACTGAAAGAAAACGAAAACATTAATATGGATGCTAATACTCTTCTTTTTAAGTTTATCCAGAACTATGTATTGTTGATGATACACAATATTTTTCGTTGACTTGATACATATACTCACGTTTACGGTAGGAATAAACAGCTGCTGTTACGAACGAATTATAACTATTGAGAGGAGCGTATGTGGTTTGTTTGATTTGGTACTTAATTTGGGGATATTCTTGACAAATATACTGCAATATTGTCTGCCGATAATTATTTGGCAAGATAATGTAAAAATGTCTGACTTATAACAAATGTACTGAGAAAACACCGCTTACTATTGAAAAATCGTTTTGTAACTACGACAAATATGTCATTTACTGGCCACACATGGATGGATGTTTACGAAGCCTATACAAACTCTAAAATCCAGATCTACAAAATAATTTCACAAAATATCCTTAGTACCTTATGAACTGAGTTAAAATACCTAAATTCTTCTATAATTATCTTCCCTTTTAACCCCACCATGCATTGTTGACAGCAAAACGACCATCCTCCTTATTATGCTCATGGAAAGAACTCAAGACAATATGCCTTTAACGTTATCGTGCGGTCTTATAGGGAAAGAAAAGTTCAACATGAGTCGACCACTATGAATTTAATGATTATGTGCGACGTTATAGGAAAGGAGAATATAACGTTAGTCGACCACTATGCCTTTAACGTTAATGTGCAGCCTTATAGTTAAAAAAGAATTTAACATGCGTCGGCCACTGTGTCCGTAACGTTATTTCGCGGCCTTATAGGGAATGGAGAATTTAACATGAATGGGCTATTACGCTTTTAACGTTATTTTGAGGCCTTACAGGGAATGGAGAATTTAACATGAATGAGCTGTTCCGCCTTTAACGTTTTTTTGAGGCCTTATAGGGAATGGAGAATTTAACATCAATGGGCTATTACGCCTTTAAAGTTATTTTGAGGCATTATAGGGAATGGAGAATTAAACATGAATGAGCTATTCCGCCTTTAACGTTATCTTGAGGCCTTATAGGGAATGGAGAATTTAATATGAATGGGCTATTACGCCTTTAACATTATTTTGAGGCCTTATAGGGAATGGATAATTTAACAAGAATTTGCTATTACGCCTTTAACGTTATTTTGCGGCCTTATAGGGAAAGGAGAATTTCACATCCATGGGCTACTACGCCTTTAACGTTATTTTGAGGCCTTATAGGGAATGGAGAATTTAATATCAATTGGCTATTACGCCTTTAACGTTATTTTGAGACCTTATAGGGAAAGGAGAATTTCACATCCATGGGCTACTACGCCTTTAACGTTATTTTGAGGCCTTATAGGGAATGGAGAATTTAACATGAATGGGCTATTACGCCTTTAACGTTATTGTGCGCCATACCTGGGTATGGTCAATTTAATATGAGATTTTCATTTCATTAGTTTCAGAGCATATGCGTGCCTTCATGAATCAAGTACATGTCATTATGTATTATTAGGGATAGTAGAAATAATATTAGTAATTAAAAAACAGCGGACCTTGATCAACTGTCCAAACTATACATCAAAATGGAGAGAGAAATCAGATGCGTATATGCCAGAGTATTTTAATGATTTATGCATAAACGAAATCATGACACTTAATATGTACAATATGTATAGTAATTTAGTGTTTAAAAGACAAAACCTTAACAATATCGGCGTTATGTATCATACAAGAGCTGTTTTCTAGTTTAACAATGCATCTTGATAAATTTAAAGTTTCTCGTTGCAAGACAAAAGTCAAAACACATTCTATTTAAGTCAATGCAAAGAATATTGAGTTTTAAAATGTTCGAAGCGTCAAAGGAAGGGAACTTTCCTAACTGTATCCTTTGTATTTATTACTCTTTGTTAATTTGGAACCGCATTTAAGAAAAAGTAATGTTGCTAATTTAAATCCTATTACTAAGTACGGATTCCATTCTAGGAAATATTGGAATGTTCGGGCTTTGCGACGTTTCAGAAATATGGCAAACACCAAACATTCAAACTGACTAATACATTGATCGATGTTAATTAGTATTCGTTGGAGACATAAGCACTGGATATATTAATCGATCCATTCATCTACGGTTCATCTACCTTACATCGATTTGTTTTCTAAATGTCGAAACTCAAAGGCAAATTCCGCACTGCTGTCACTGTTCGGCTTGGATAACACTATAACCTTGTGTCTCATCTTCTACCATTGGTAGATAGGTAGGAACAGTAGTGCCATACAGCAGTTTGAGGCACTTTGGTATCGCAAAGAAAGCCATAAGCCGTGTCAGTGGATACAATTACTACTTTTATTAATCTTCGTAACCTGAACGTGTAATATTAATATATGTTACATTTCTCTTCTATTTGTATCTTCTAGTGTGAATATGTAGAGGCTAGGATTTCGACATTTTATTTTTGGCTTATATCAGCGTTTATATTTGAAACCAACACACCAAGGGTACAGCATAGACCTAATATCATGTACCTAGCAAGCACTGATCAGATTCATTACAAACCATATAAATTGATTATGTGTTTTTGAGCATATTAGGTAAATGTACCTTATGGGTATATCAAATAAGTATTTATGAAGCACAGGCATTACAATTAGTGCACGAATCAGCTTAATGATTGTCTTGTATTTCATCCAAGACCTTGATCAAATTAGGTTACTCTGTATTTGAAGCCGTAAATGTTGCATAAGTTTTGTATGTTTAAGCTTAAACAATTTAGTTGTCGGGATATTTTATGAATTCTGCAAAAGAAATCATACCTACCAATTATGAATAAAATGTGTTCAGTCTTTATTGTGACGCATACAACAAATTTCAATCAAGATACGATGGATTTTTAATCATGTATATGACAACATTCGGAGACGTCTTAACAAGGTATGGATAAACGAGACTTCTACAATGCTGATCTTTAAAATATTATTTTCCTTAAAGCTTCTTTCTTTGAAGGAATACATGTCTGCAATACGTGCATGTTCATGTTGTATTGTTTATTTTTTCTTCTTTTTATTAAGAAGTAGATGAAGTTATTGTAACATTAATTTATGTCAATAGTGTATTTCAATGAATGAATTTGTTTTGAATCAAGTATGCAATATTGCCTTCTAGAAATATATTACTAAATTGTCATCAATAAAGAAACCTATTAGTCATTGATAAAGACGTGCATTTCATTCCCTTTGATATTTATTACGTTAGTATTTCCCATTGTTAAAGACTTGGTTTTAATTCCCTTTAATAGTACTAACATCAGAAATAAATACATATTTTACTCATTGATAAAGACGTGTTTTCATTCCCTTTACTAATACTTACGTCGGTAATAAATGCACCTATTACTCATTGATAAAGACGTGTTTTTCATTCTCTTTAAAATTACTTACGTCAGTAACAAAGACACCTATTACGCATTGATAAAGACGTGATTTTCATTCCCTTTAATAGAACTTACGTTAATAATAAAGACAACTATTACTCATTGCTAAAGACGTGTTTTAATTCCCTTTACTAGTACTTACGTCAGGAATAAATACACATATCACTCATTGACAAAGACGTGCTTTTCATTCCCTTTAATAGAACCTATGTTATTAATAAATACACCTATTACTCATTGCCAAAGGCGTGTGTTCATTCCCTTTACTAGTACATGCGTCAGGAATAAATACACCTATTACTCATTGATAAGGACGTGTGTTCATTCCCTTTAATATTACTTACGTCAGTAATAAAGACACCTATTACTCATTGATAAAGACGTGCTTTTCATTCCCTTTAAGAGTAATAACGTCAGGAATAAGGACACCTAATACCCATTGTTAAAGACGTAGTTTACATTCCCTTTAATATTACTCACATTATACACCTATTACTCATAGATAAGGATGTGATTTTCAGTACCTATAATAGCACTTCCATAAGTAACAAATACATATATTACTGTTTGATAAATACGTTTTTCTCATCCCCTTTAATAGTACTAACATAAGTAATAAAAGAAAACTTATTACTGATTGATACTTATGTTTTATTCATCCCATAGAAAGGTAGTAACAGCTGAAGTACTCCTCTATAAAGGTAGTAACATCGGCAATATGTTTTTATATTAATATTTGATACAAAGATTGTGCTTTTCCCTCTGATAGTTATAACAAAAGTAATAAATTGTCACATTCTGTATGATACCTAGATTATACAAATCCACATGATAGAAACAGCATTAGTAATACATTGTTGTATTTATGTTTCTTTACGGGGATTTTATAAAAGTAACATCAGCAATAACTTCTCCTGTAACAATGTAATAGGGAGAACGTTTTCATCCACATGATGGTAGTAAGATCATTTAAAATTTATATTGTAATTTCATTCGAAGATTGTACTCATCCCCTCTGATGGTAGTAATTATTCTGTTACTGTTTTAGACATACAGATTTCAATGTTCTCCGAACAGTAATTATATCAGCAATTATTTGCATTATTTTATTTTATGCAAACATTTACTCATTTACTCATCCACCCTATCTGCAACACCAAAAGGAACAAAGGGACATGACATTTAACAGTCGAACAAGATATATTTTGTAAATTAAATCGAATCATGCGATGTTTATCTTGTCCATAGTTATCGCAACTATTTGTTGCTTATATTTCTTCCTGGACAGGGCTTCAGTCATTGTAAAGCCTAAGTGTCGATGAGAACCGCCTTTCCTAATATCCGCGTAATTGCTTATTGGTTCCACATGTTCCCGATCTGGTCATTGGTTCGGTCTAGTTCTAGGTAAAACTGTTCTGCCATTGGCCAACCCACGGATGACTTAATTTAGTTCCTAGGTCTTTGCTCATAATACCAGCAGCCAAAATGAGCCCTCGACAACTATTAATAATTAGGTATTCACAGCAAACAGTCTTATATTGGGACGAATATCAGCAAATATTTCATTCATGAAATTAATATTGCAGTGGTTAAAACACATGTCTCTGTGATATACGATCCTTGACGAATCGTTGTATGAAGTGCAGGTTTCTGTAACATTTTCTTGTGTCTCATTTGAGCGAAATTTTAAATTGCATCTTAAACATCATTAGTCCTTATGCGAATGATAATAATGCCAGTACTTTTAGGACATATAGGAATCGTGATGGAAGTGTCACTCACAAAGGACATACAATCATTTAATGTAAATATTGTGCTGTTAAAGGGGTTAGAGTGAAAACATTGGTTAATATGCATCAGAACTGGATAACAATAAGTTTCTTGTTGACTTCATAATTGGGGTGGCTATACGCAATATTATAATAAAATTCTGAACCAATATTGGCATTTCGCTATTTTTTAGGTAATTTTGGAAAACTCTAAAGCTCACACACATTGTGGACCTTATGGCTCGGTTTGTTTATTTTTGGATTTGACCCACGTTAAAGAATATTTTTTCTTCGTATAGGCAAGCGATTTATTCTTTTCAGCTGTTGAATACGTTTGTAATAGTTTTGTGCATTGAGAGAGGATCTTTCAAGGAAAATTATATCAGTTTGTAAGTAACAGTGGACTATCGCTAGATATCTAACAAATCTGTACATATTTTGCAATATCTCAAACTGATATGGCGGTTCGCTCTAAATAAATGGTTATGATACAATTCTCAATAGTATGCCTCAAATTGAATATGTTTTCTTTAATGATATGTTCTCACATATTCGTAATATTTGTGGAACAATACGCAGGGTTATTGATACTTTCACAATAATCGCAGAAGCCTTTTCGTAACATTTTAGTGTATCATTAACAAGTATGAAATATATTAATGTTGATCAGTGGCGTCACTCGGGTTGATGTCACCCAGTGCGGTAGCTCATGGTGTCACCCCTATGGTCCTCCTTCCGTAACAGACCATACAGAATCCTTAGTAATGTCATTTTGTTGTCACTCCCTCTGATGGTGTCACCCGGTGCAGTCCGCACCCCCCCCCCCCCGCATCCCCCTAGTGACGCCACTGCTGTGCCTGCTAGTCATGTATTTAACTATGATCAGTTATCCGCTTATGAAATCCGACTAGACCGAGCAGTGTGTGCTCTGTAAAATTTGCAATTTTTCATTTTGGTGTCACCCCTCTGAGATGGTGTCACCCGGTCCGGTCCGCACCCCCCGCACCCCGCTAGCGACGCCACTGATGTTGATTTTGAAGTCACGCACAATCATCATGACTGAAATTCTGTTCTCCATTTTAAATTGAGTATTCAGCCGAAGTCAAAGCGTCGAACTGTGCTTTATGTTATACAATGTTTTCTTTAAATGGTTTTCTTCTATGAGTTCGAAATGTTGGCCCATGATTCGTACCCAATGTATGTGTTCGCGTAAGTAAGAATAGTGGCGATGTACAGAAGTGGGATTCAATTTTTTCTTTAGACGTTCATCGTGTGTATGTGACAAAGAGAACAAGCAGGCCTCCTAATACAGAACACGCTATAACAGAGATCAGTTATCGTGTATGTTTAGGTGTCACTGTTAAGTCTGTGAATGACTCTTTTCCCTTGACATTTCTGTTTACAGCGATAAAAGCGAATTGAAACCGATCAGTCACCATATTGGATTATTACTATTAGGTGTTTCCCATGTGACACTAAAGTGACAAGAAAATCTAATAATCAAAAAGCACTCATGGCACTATTCAGTTCACAAAAACATTAGAGACTGTTTCACCACTGGGCATGCAGGAATTGCATCTGCACTGAATAGCGTGAATTTAATATATATATATATATATATATATATATATATATATATATATATATATATATATATATATATATATATGCATGTATGTATGTATGTATGTATGTATGTATGTATGTTTATGCTATAATAAACAGCAACAAAAGAAAGAGTGGAAATAACAACCTTTGAAAAATTGTACAAATAATCTATTTCCTTGGAAAAACACCGTAAAAATGAGAACATAAGAACTTAGGTTTTTAGAATCAAATCCAAAAATAATCCAAGATTATTCCACGAATTAAATTTTAGAAGTCCTTGTAATGAAATTTTCTAATGAATTCAAGTTCAAGTCCCGACGAAATATCCAAAATGAAAGGCGATGACATATGCTGTAGTCATTGTGGTGTTGAAGTGTCTACAGTTCCTTGTTGATTCACAAGCAATATTCGGGTGTTTGAATTTCCAAATAAAATTTGAAGAAATGTCCTTGTCCAATAATTATGTATGAGCACTCAAATATTTCCAGAAAATTTAATTAATATTTTAAAATCCAAATAATTTGAATAAAACTTAAAATGTAACTCCAAATTGGTCATAAACAAAAGACTTACCAGTGTAAAAGCCCAACCTAAGAACTTTCTCTCTAAACATCGCTAATAAAACTAGCTACTTTACAATTTCGGAACACCCAGATTCGTGAAATAGGGCTGTTTACAATCTCAAGTCACATAATCCCAGTATGACCTTGATCAAAACCAATTATTTTACTCCAAGAATAATTTAAAAAAATACAAAGTTGTTTACTTCTCTCGGTGATTTCTAAATCATGGTCGGGAACGAAATAAAATAATGTTTCTATTATTAGGTGTTTATGAAACTATTCAGGTTCAAGTGAATTTTCTGGAAAATTTCCAATTCCTATTGAGCAAAATTAATTACATTGACATGTAATGAAATCATAATTAAAACATTGAAAACTTACAAACAGACAATTAAACTAAATAAAAAATACCAATTAAATCAAATATACATAACGCTTCCCCCATAAAGAAAACGAGTTATAAGATAAAGCTTTGCTTTTACCATAAATCAATTATACAAGAGGTGCATCTGCTATTAAATTATCTTTCCCCTTGATGTGCCTTATATCAATATCATATTCCTGTAATAACAAATTCTACCTTAGTAGTCTTTGATTTTTATTTTTCATCTTGCCAATTAAAGTAAGGGGGTTATGGTGAATAAACACAAAAATTGAAGAAAGAGCAGAACTAACGTTAACTTCAATATGTTGTAATGCCAGTATCAAAGCCAAACATTCCTTCTCATTGTTGAATACTTTCTTTGGTGCTTATTTAATTTCGTAGAAAAATAACACACATGATGATAAATACCATTTTCCTCTTCTTGAATCAAAGCTGTTCCAACCCCAACATCACTTGCATAACAGATAGTTTAAATTACTGGTTTAAATTTGGATCTGTAAGAACTCGCACGCTTTTAAGAATGGCTTTTAACTTGTCAAAAGCCTCCTGATATGTTTCAGTCCAAAAAACTTATTTTTCTTACTAAATAAATTTGTCAGGGTTTCAGTAATTATGGAAAAATTGGAATACACTTTCTGATAGTATACATCCATACCTAAAAATCGCATCAGCTGCTTTTTATTAACAGGCACATGGAATTCAGAGATAGCCTTGACCTTAGGATTTGTAGGCTTTACTTGTCCATGTCCCACGATATGTCCTAGAAATGTTACACTAGAACGGCATAATTTCCTTTTGGATAAATAATTGTCAAACTTGCATCTGTTAAGTCTGTCAAAGAATTTCAGAATTTTTGCTAAATCCTTCCAAGCGTGACTGTAGATGATGACATCATCGATGTAAGCATCACAATTATCTATGCCAGAGGTAATCATATTCATGCGACGTTGAGAAGTACTTGGCGACCATTTCATCCCAACGGCATTAATTTATATTGATAAAGTCCATCTGGAGTCACAAATGCCGAAATTCCCTTTGCTCTTTCCGTTAGTGGAATTTGTTAATATTCTTTCAGACGGTCAAATTTGGTGACATACCTGGCATTTCCAATCTTATCAATACAGTCATCGATTCTTGGTAATGAAAATGAGTTTTTTGTCACACTATTCACCTTCTTATTACAAGTGCACATTCGGCAAGTTATGTCTGGTTTTGGAACAAGTATGCCTGGTGAACTCCAACCACTTTTACTGGGTTATATGAAATTATTCTCCAGTAAATACCGAATTTCTTTTTTTCAAGTAGAGGCCTCATCCTGTACGGTTGTTGTTTCCCAGATTTGGAAATTAAAATTTTATCGTGATGGAAAATTGTGTTCGTTTTCGTAGGGACATTTGGAAATAAGTGCTCATATTCAAATACTAACTGTTTATTTTTTTCTCGCTCTTGCAAATGTGAATGTTTCTCCCCAAGAACGTTCATGTTTTCTCAATTCCGAAAAGTTTTCCCTCCAATATCAGCAGGATCTGATAATGTTCCTTCACTGAAATCTTCACGAGTTTGACAGGTACAACTATATTAATTGCAAGTTTATCCTGGCTATCTCTTTCAATATACTGGTACTCCTATAATTTATTTAGATCCCAGGAGGAATAATATTATACTTTAACTCATTCATTTTCTTCTTTACTTCGAAAGGGCTGTAATATGTAAACGGAAGACTTATTTGAAGACTGAGCGAGAGAGACAGAAATATATTATCAGACTCAAAAGTTATCTCCCTTAAAGTTCCATCAAACCATACGTTCACCTTTGACTTGAACTGCTGAATGCCTAATTCACGCATAATATGATGGAAAAATGCAGACCTAACATTTGACCCTCGCCCCGATTGGACAGATTTGTGAAGGCCAAATTGAGCGAAACACTTTATCAAAGCTTTTACTATGGTTTCAGATTTAATCTGCGTCAAAGGAATTGCCTCTGGAAACCTTATTGACGCACACTTAATGGTCAACACGTATTGGTTATCTGACGTGGTCTTAGGTAAGGGACCAGCATGCTCTACCATAATTCTACTAAAAGGTTCGTCAGAGGCAGGAATAGGCAGTCAATGAGCCTTATATATCTTCTGATTGGGGTTTTGTACAATTTGACAAATATGACAAGATCTACAGTATTTACCAATATCAATTTTGATTTTTGTCCAGTAAAAATGAGTCAAAATCTTGTGATAAGTTGTATTAATCTATAAATGACCAGAAAAGGGAGCATTATAAGATCCTTCAATATGATTGGTTGATAATTCTCCATAATAAAATCAGACTGGGGTTTATTAGACCTAACACATGTATTGCTTTCAATACATGATCTTGCCCTATCAAAAATGATAGCATTTGGAAAAGGTCTGTCTTGATCATGATGCTTTTTTTCAATTTGTATCAATCAGAATTAACGTGTCATTTCGTCTTGCAATAGGTACACGTAGGAAGAGACAATGATCTTTGATAAAGCTTATCTGAAGCTTGATTGTTAGGAAATGTGCCAGTTTGAGATTTAGAAGGGCTTGTATTAGGCTGAATACTTTTAAGCCAGACTAATTTTGAGTGGGAGTCTTATGTACAAAAGGAACATTATGAGTTAAAGAATATTCATTGGCAGAACGAGCAGCGTTTTCCAAGGTTGCGATCTTATGCTCGTTAAAATAACAATAAAGTCACTAAGGACACAATTCTTGAACTCTTGAAATAATACAAGTTTTTTGAGACTTTCATAATTCTTCGTCAAAGTTTATGGCTAAACACCATCTATCGAATAACTGCCCCTTTTCCCTAGCAGATTCGTTACGAGTTTGCCCACCCTTTTATAGTTTGAATTTTAGCCGATACGCTTCAGGGACTAACTCATAACCCATTAAGATGCATTCCTTAACCGTATCAGAGCCACCACTTTGATGAACTAACAGTGATTTGTAAATATCTCTAGTCTCACAAACACGTACATATTGTAATAATTGAGTCTAATGCTCCCTTGACCATTTCCAATGTTCGGCATTTTTCTCAAAACGAATAAAATACACATCTCTTTCTCTGAAAGTGGGTACTTATCTAATATTCTTAGAGGCATAACAACCTAAATTTGTATTTGAATTGGGATTGTTCTTTTCTCTTGCCATTTCTTCTATTCTGAATTGCTATTCCCTCTCTTTCCCTCTTTCTTCCTTATCTAATTGCATTTGCTTTTATTGTACTTGCATTTATGTTTCATTTATCTAATTGAATTTGTTTTTATTGTACCTGCATTTGATTTTCTTGCAACTGCATTTATGTTTCATTTATGTAATTGCATTTGTTTTTCTTTCTCTCTTTCCTATTTCTCTCTTTCTTTCTCATCTTTCTCGAACTGTAACTGCATTTGTTTTGTTTTGTTTTGTTCTTTATGTTTCCGAAGTTCCAGCTTCCTCATATGCAATTCCATCTTGTGGTTTAATTCTAATCCGTTTTTTTTTTTGTCAGAGTCTGACACAGACTTACTGATCGAAACCAAATAAATGTTTATCCAAAACATTCCTTTATACCAAATACTGAACCAAAATATAATAAGTAACTCAAAAACTCAAAACTTCAATACTGGTCACAACAGAAGAACACAACTTCACTTCCAGTGTTTAAAAACCCGGACTCTGAGATCTCTCTATCTTAACACCACTATTAATACTTAGCATTTCGCAATTTCGGAAATGCCTAATTGGATGACGTGATCATGTTTACATGTAAAAGCCACATAGCTCTTGTATATCCTTGACAAGAACCAATCATTGTACTCCTATAAAAAGTTGTTTACTTGCCCCTCAGTTAAGGCCATGAACTAAGTCAAAAATGGAAACAAGTGTTTCTATTATTAGGTATCAAAGGAAAGATTCGGGACAAATTGAATTTTCTAGAAAAATATCAAATTCCTAGTAAAGAAATTACATTACATTGACATATAATTTTTTTTTTTTAAATCCAAAATAGACAAACAACCACATCAAATCAAACACAACTTAAATCAAATATAAATTAAATCAAATATATGTAACATTCCAAGAATACATTAAAAATACAAAGTTATTTAGTTTTCTAAGTGATTTTTTAATGAATATCGGTAACGAAGTCAAAAATAGAAAGAGTGTTTATATTATTAGGTTAAACTGAATTTTCTGGAAAATATCAAATTTCTAGTAAAAAAATTACATTACATTGACAGGTAATCAAGTTAAAAATAAAAATATTAAAACTTATAAACAGACAATTAAATTAAATAAAATATAAATTAAAACAAATATACATAACACAGCAATAAAATGAGACAGAGAAAGAGAACGCAATCAGTTTCAGATTTAGAATCAGTCACTTCAAAACTTTGCATGCGGAAAAAGTGCATACTAATCTATTTGTATAGATTTATTCAACTTTCAGACGTCTTTCATTAAACTGCATACGTTATGATGTATGTGTATTGCTAGTAATTAGAAGGCTATTGGCTCCATTGAAACAGCACACTACAATGGTTTGTCACGTTTATAATGTCAATATTTGCAATTGATACAGATGTTAACCTGTGATGGAGCGTTTCAGGCTCTCAAACATAACAATGTGGCATGGGAAACATTGTTCATACTTTAAAAATGCGCAGTGACGGTTTTAGAGTAATGGAATCCTGTTAGTCATCTCTCTTAAATGTTGGTGCATAAGATGGGAGAAGAAATATTGCAGGAAACGCATTTTGAAGGAGACTATACAATTTACTTAACCTTCTTGTTTTATTCACTTTTCGATTTTACTGTACTGGACATACTAAAGTAATAATGTCTATACAAAGCAATGCATTTCTAAGATTAATCGTCTCGTCGTGGATTTAAACTTGATTCTAGCTCATTATCATCCATCCACTGGTATGAACAATTCATAATTATAATCCTCACAGTCCTCAAATTTTAAACAGCCATGAAGATTTTACTATGGTATTAGTGGACATAAATCGAACTCCAATTGATGGATAAGCCTGAAACAAATTTGAGTGCAAGACACATACATCTGAAGACAAGTAAGAGAGTCGATATTTGAGATGCTAAACAGAAACAATGAAGTGCGCTATTAATGTATTTTACGTTATCAAGATCAACGATGTCTTTTCGAGACGGCCCATGTTGTTTGTGCTTTTGGTTTTTAATTTATATAAACAAAGTAATTTTCCTTCGAACTTCTTATTAAACAGATGTGTCTAAACTTATACCAACTTGCAACAATCACAGAAACTAAAATTTTATTAAAATGATAGAAACAACAGACCGTTGGAAAGATAGGAAATCATAGAATCCAACCTGCTGAGTGTGACTAATGCATTTAATGGACGTGTAGGATGGACCCATTTCCGGTTGTTAGAATATGCGCAATCGAATGATTTCCTTGTCTAATGTGAAACGAAGTGCCGTTATATGTCTGCGTGGATTCGAGTCTTGGGTTCGGCCTATGTGGGTATTCGAGAAAGTTTGCCAGTAGCTTCTCGTAGGTCGGTGGTTCTTTCCGGGAATTTTCATTTATACTGGCCGCCATGTATAGCCTATCTTGTGCTGAAAATGGCGCTAAACCCTACAACAAAAACAACAACAAATACAGCTTGAGTTACGATTTCGGATTAAATATTGATACAGCACACCTAGGTATTATCGTGGAGATCAAAGATAATAATGGAAAACAATAAACCAATATGTTTTTTAAAAAAAAACATTGATATAATAGATAGAAAGGACTACAAAAAATATGATATATTAAGTGCAACCGAAGTAATATCTTCAAAACCTACACATGGTCCTTAGGCAATGCGATCTGCGGAAATGACTCAATTATTATCAAATGAACGCAGCAATTTTAGCAATGGCACGGATATTAGGAACATCTGCGAAAAGTGACACTTTATATCCAAAGAGAAAAACATAAATTGTGAAACCTGTTGAAAACACTTTTTTGTTTTGGTTTGGATTGGTTTTGTAATCTGCAGCATTGTAATGCTTTTATGTTGTTTGCTACTGAGACACATGGAGTAACGTCCCTTGCCCATTCATGCAGCATGTTAACTTATGTGGTTTAATCCAACGCTACCATTCGAACAAGTACCATTGCCAGCGCATTTTATTTTATTTTTTTAATTTTTTTCCCCTTTATTATAGTACAAGACATTTAGGTCATGTAGGAGCATTTATTCAAATTAAATTAGACTGTAATTTTTATTCTCCAACTAGTCACATACAGTTTGATCAAAGGTATCCAGTCCTGAATATGGAATGTTCTGCGCCTTGATTGTCATCAAATGACTTTCTATGCGCTAAGTATTGATCAATGGGGAATTTTAAAGTTGTAGCCAAGTGATAAACTGTGTAAATTGTAACGTACACTCAGTAGCCTACAAGAACCCAGGTCGTCCAAACGGTAGGTGTACTCTATACATGAGATTTATATACAGTACTCACTTTACTAATGATACAAAGTTGTAATAGCCTGTCGGAATTGTAAGGTAAATTCAATCGCTAGGAGTCACACATACTGTAATTATTTTATACATATTACATGTTTAAGGCCGGCTCTCTCTCTCTCTCTCTCTCTCTCTCTCTCTCTCTCTCTCTCTCTCTGTGCCTGTTGGTTGGTCTGGCAGACTAACACATCAAAATAGAAACATAGGATGATAGGAATGGACAACGAACAATGATCTAATGGCATGGTGTAGGTAAAGTAAGAATCACATACCAGCCATTTTCAGACCCAGATGACACTTATACAGACAACATATGCCACACCATCTACTTTAAACAGGTATATAAATTTTATCCTGGACTGGTTTTTATAAAAAGAAATTAGTAATCAATTTGCTGGGTTTTTTTTCCCGTTGTGGAATCTAAGCTCTTGGATTATAAACGTGTACCTTAAATTAAAGAAAAAAAAAAAAATATATATATATATATATATATATATATATATATATATATATATATATATATATATATCATTATGTATGCATTTGAACGTAATATGCATATCAGTTAATGATAGGATTTATAATGCATATCAATCGGTGATAAGAATTGTAAAGCTTTATTTTTGTTTTAAAACAATATATAAAAGCATGTATTTACTTTAAGGTTGATTGCGCATGAATGTGTTTAGCGTTGACTTTCTGATATCCGTTTGGCAGAATCGCCTCAGACAAGGCTTCTTTGGGTGGGGATGATTGATCATTTTATACAAAACATGGAGTAAATATAATTTAGACATTAATAGTGGCCGAATGTTGATAGTATGAACTTAAAGTATTCAAAATCTTAGACGAAAGCTGTCTCTTATACGAATCTTTTATGGGGAACGAGTAGCTTATAGTACTAAATATTGGAACAGCAATATTGTTCATCACAATGGTTAATCAAACAAGTTATATATTTATTATATCAATGTTATGAGAGGGAGAGTACATTAGCTGTAAACTACAGAGCATGTGAGGTACTTTAGACTGATTTTATTACTTCACCAACTGATGTTATTTGTTCCATTGCGCAATGCTGTATAAGAAGTTATTATCACAAACAGAAATGGAACACAGGGGTTTGACAGTTGTTGTTTGGACACCTCCGCTCAACTTCACAACTTGCTCTGTCTCATATTTTGATCTTAAGGAAAGATCACCTTTGTGCAGCAACAGTGGTAACAGCAGGAGGAGACGCCGTCACTGCTGTCGAAAAAGGGTAGTTCTTTTAAAAATGAGTTTAGTATATTTTTTTTTAATATCAGATGAATAAAAACGTGTGTAAAGAAAAGGGTTGGTAGAATCGTAGTCAGCGACAAAGTAGAAGTGACTGAGAGAAGGAGACATCGTTGTCGAGTGGCGTAGTTTTCTGGAGTACGTACGTCTCCCAGCGACACAGTGCCACCGTCTCTAGCTCTCTTGAAGACACCAACTGTCTGGGTGTTTTTCTTGCAACTATTTTCTTTCGTGGTAGGGTTTGAATCGAAGGTCGTCAAGATGCATGAGGTGTTTAAGACGCACCGCTGTCGTTGGGTTCCTATATGCTTGGCTTTCACTTGCCCTAGTGAAATATACCAAGTCATTGTGACAACAAGAGGTAGAGAGGGTATATATGGAGAGAATGAACTTGGTTAAATCATTTCTGAATCAACAATCGAGATGAAACAATCGCACGATTTCAGTGAGAGAGAAGAAGAACGTAAGAGGCAGCGAAGTGACGTATCGCCTCACACACGAAATGAAGTGTTCGCTCAAATAGAAGACATGAGCGAACCTGAACCAATACCTTCTACTTCTGCGACCAGATATAGAGAGCCTACTCCAAACCAAAGTCCACCAGTATCACCCGCAAAGTATTACCACATTCGAGAGACGGAAAGGCGCCTCTCTAGAAAATTTAGAACCACGGCTTACAAATGCACGGTGAAGTTTAAAGATTTCAAGTCCGACGTACCGTTGGAGAAAGCAGAAGCGTTCATCACCGAGGTGTGGGATTCTTTGCTCACCACACTAAAGAGACAATGTCAACCCAAAGAATACGATCGCTTGAGACTTTCCATAGAACACGGCGGTTTGAAATCCCCTGTTTGGATCGAGTTTAGCAGCCCTGCAGAATTGACCCCTTCCAAAGTCATGGACAAGATTCAAAACGTGCAACAATCCAATGACCAGTTTGACATGACCGATGGAAAAGCCACACTGTCCATGACCCACGTCTCTCCTCCTCAAGGGACTGGACGCAAAAAGGTCTTATTGGTGGACGACCTTCGCAACACCAAAACAAGTCTCGTCCGAATTAACAACCCTCAAGACCAGATGTGTTTAGCCCGTGCCATCGTGGTGGGACGAACCTATGCCAACAAGAACGACACGGTAGAATGGAAAAGAACCTGGAAAATTATTCAACAATCCGACCGAGCCAAACAACGAAATGAAGCAGAACTCCTGTTACAACAAGCCGGACTGTCCAAAGACACACCCTGTGGCATTCCTGAGATGCAAAAATTGCAAGATGCCCTAGCTCCACGATACACCTTGAAAGTGCACCCTCAAGAAGTGCGCGGACCTCTGTTGTTTCGAGGGAAAGACTTTAAGGACGGAATATACATTCATGTCTATTATCACGATGAACATTTCGATACCATTACCGCCATCTCCGGATTCCTGGGATACAGATATTACTGTGAGAAATGTGACTATGGTTATAACTATCGAGAGCAACACAAGCATTGTGGATCGAAATGCTCAGCATGTTTGGCCTCTCCACCCTGTCTTAACGAAGGGCAAGAACGAGTGCACTGTCCAGCTTGTCTGCGCACGTTTGTCAGCCCTGCCTGTTACCAACAACATCTGAAGACGCAAGGTTCACAGCAGAAATGTGCTTGTCAACTCCTGAGATTGTGACCTACGTGTGGACAAGGCATATGTACCAACAGTGAAAAGGCACACGTATGTCGAAGAAAGAAAAAATGTCACATTTGTCACCGAATCGTGGACTTGGAACACCAATGCTACATGCAAAAATACCAACCCCAACAAGAGAAACAGGATGGTCACAAGAAGAAGAAGAAAGGTAATGTCATCTTTTTCGATTTCGAATGCATGCAAGAGACTGGCATTCCCATTCCTAATTTCTGCGTGGCTCATCGAGCGTGCGAGAAGTGCATTCAAGAACCTATCTTGAGTTATTGCCCTTACTGCAGCAAGATTCCTGGAGAACGTGAAAAAATCTTTCGGAGACCGAACACGCTAGCCGATTTCACCCGATGGGTCTTAGACCCCATCGACAAGACATGGAGCCAAGAGGACATCGAACATTACCGAGATTGTCATCGTCATGCCCCGGTGATGGCTCACAATTTCTCCGGATACGATGGACAGTTTCTTCTTAGATACTATACAGAACATGGCACCGAACGTCCTAAAGTCACTTTGAACGGAGCCAAAATCATTTTCATGCAAATGGGACAAGTACAGTTTAAAGATTCGATGAGTTATTTAGCCATGCCTTTGAGCCGAATGCCTAAAACGTTTGGAATGACAGAAATGGCTAAAGGGTACTTTCCACACTTTTTCAATACGCAAGCCAATCAACACGCCGTTCTACCCCATTTACCTGAGGCTCACTATTACGACCCCGACAACATGCGTACCGAACAACGAGAAGCTTTCTACGCTTGGCACCAGGCTCACGCCTCGGACCCCTTCGACTTTCAGGAAGAAATGTTAAAGTATTGTCGTTCCGACGTGGACATTTTACGGCGTTCCGGTGGAAAATTTCGAGAACTGTTCATGGAACACGGAGGGGTCGATCCTTTCAAAGAAGCTTGCACCATTGCCAAAGCGTGTTCCTTAGTGTACCGGCAACGATTCATGCCTGAAAACACCGTTGCTGTCATCAGTCCTCAAACGACCAACTATGTCAAACGTCAATACTCGGTCAAAGCCCTACGCTGGTTACATTACTTGTGTGACAAGGAAGACAAATGGATTCAGCATGCCCGCAACGGAGGAGGCGAAAAGACCATCGGAACGCATTCGGTCGATGGCTAGGACTTAGAAAACCCCAATATCATGTACGAGTTTAACGGTTGCTTATTTCACGGATGTCCCGTCTCTTACCCTGACCGTGGCACTAAAAATCAGTTTTTACAACGAACCATGGAAGACTTGTACCAGGACACTTATCAACGACGCCTAAAGTTAGAACAGCAAGGATACCAAGTGGTGGAAATGTGGGAACACGAATACGGTCACCGTTTGAAAACCGATTCCGAATTTAAACGTCTCGTGGAAAGTTACCAGTGGGTGGACCCCCTGAACCCGAGGGATAGTTTGTACGGAGGAAGGACCAATGCCACCTGTTTGCTGTACCAAGCCGACGAAGAGAAAGGAGAAGAAATCATATACTTGGACGTGTGTTCGCTGTATCCCTACGTGTGAAAATATTGTCACTTTCCTGCAGGACACCCGCAATTGCTAACGGAACACATCGACCTGAAAAACATTCGACAAAACGAAGGCTTGATCAAGTGCAAAGTTTTGCCTCCCACGGACTTGTACCATCCCGTGTTATCTCACCATTGTCAAGGCAAACTGATGTTTCCTTTGTGCCGTACTTGTGCCGAAACGTGCAACCAAGATCAACCTTCCCAGCACACCCAGGAAGAACGCGCCTTGACGGGGACGTGGGTCAGCGTAGAATTGTTCAAAGCTCTGGACATGGGATATCAACTGTTAGAAGTGTACGAAATTTACCACTTTCCCAAGACAGAACAATACCACAAGGGTGACCCCACTCAGAAAGGCATTTTCGCCGACTACGTGGATGCCTTTTTGAAACTAAAGCAAGAAGCCAGTGGCTATCCTTCCTGGTGTCACACTCCAGAAGACCAAAAGACATTCAAAGAGAAATACTGGGCACAAGAAGGCATCTCTTTAGACCACATCGAGAAAAATGAAGGCAGGCGATCGTTTGCCAAAGTGATGTTAAATTGCTTGTGGGGTACAATGGCACAACGGTCGTGTTTACCTAAGACGGAGTATTTGACAGAACATTCCCGCTACTTCCAGATGATTCACGACAAAACCAAATTCATGAAACACGTGGACGTCGTTCGCGAGGATTTTATCTTAGTCAATTACGAAGAAGATCTGAACTTTATACAAGCTGACGAATTTGGAAACGTCATCATTGCGGCTTACGTGACAGCCCATGCTCGCTTAAAATTGTACGAAGCTTTAGAACTGTTAGGGGATCGTGTCCTGTACTTTGACACGGACAGTTGCATCTACATCGATCGATCGGGTCAGCAACACCCTAACATCGAAGGAGACCGTTTAGGAGCCTGGACAGACGAACACCCCGACGACAAGATTCTAAGTTTCGCGATTGGCCGTCCTAAACATTACGGCTACCAATACCGGGACAAACAAGGAGAAGTGCACACGGAGTGCAAAGTGAAAGGACTGATTCTGAATTATCGTACCAGTCGAGTGGTCAACTTTGGGGTATTGAAAGAAGCCTTGCAATCTGGAGAGGATGCAAACTTTAAAGTGACCACTCACCAATCGAACAAGATTGGATGTTTACCCACTCACCAAATCGTCAGTCGACCCTTGGAAAAAGTCTATCAAATCGTGTACCAGAAGCGAGTGAGACTTCTCAATCACTTTACGTTGCCGTACGGTCACGTCGATATTGGTCAGCATATAAAAAGGGACAACTTCCAAGAACGACACTTCATTGCGAGGACAAGCGACGAGAAAGATGAATAACTCTACGCAGAACAAAAAAGAAAAGGAACAAACATCATTGACCTCTTTCACCACCATACCGTCACAGCAAAGTGAGAGAATGGAAAGGATTCAATAGACCTAAAGGAGTATTTTAGCATCCAAATGACTCAGACAGCGACCTCGAGAAAAGTTAGAACGACAACTTACACCTACACGGTGAAATTTAAAGACTTCGCGTCTGACGTTCCAGCCGAGGAAGTATCAGATTTTATTACGAATCTACTTTACTCACTGTTCGAGGAACTCAAAAGTCATTGCCAAGTCAAAGATCGAGGTCGTCTGAGCCTATAAATGTGTCACGACAGTTTGAACTCGCCTGTATGTCTCGAATTTAGCACACCTGCAGAAATAACTTCTTCCAAACTTTTGAGGGCTATTGAATACGTGCAGTCGATGAGAGAAAAATTTGACATCACCGATGGAAAAGTGACTCTTCATATGGCATATGTTGTACCTCCATGGGAAGAAGACGATGACTGCTCTTGATCTGCTTACCGATAACTGTACCTAGCACGATGGACGTAACAGCAGATTTACGACTGAAAGGGAGTACGTGATGGGAAACATCTGTGCTGGGACACATGTGGTAGCTGACCAGATTTTAAACAACGTGTGTGACGGATAGAGAGACAAACATGAACTTTCTCTTATTTGATTGTTTGTTACTTGTTTTATTTTAGCTTTTTCTTATAAACGAACATTTAATGTAAATTTGTTGCATATGAAGTGATTTTAGAAAGGAGTGAACGTTAATTTTAAACATTAGTTTACTAGAGTCAATAACTAAACAACTCGTAAATAGGTTTGTTTTATGTCCAAATGTTTATGTATTAAATGGATAGTGCTTAGACCAAAGCACAGGCCAGAGTGCCCATGTATATACTTGAATAAATGCTTTGAACCCATACAACAGACTTTTCTTTTTAGAGTCTCTATTCTATCTGTGAGTCTTTCTTTAGAATATTTCTGTCCTCTTTTCTGTGTGTTTGGATGTGTATTTGTTTGTTTCTGTATGTCTATGTTTGTCCCTATCAACCCTTTGTCCCTACAAATACATTTCACCCTATAAAAGGTTTTGACCCTATAAACCTATGACGTCACCAATGTTTAATTCCCATTGATCCCCAGGTGACATTCCCATGTTCAATTCCCATTGACGCCAAAGTGCAAACCCCATATTTTAACGTTAAAGTCCCATTGACGCTAAAGCACCGGTCCTGTTCAATTTCCATGTTCAATTCCCCTTGACGCTCTACAGTTCCATCCATGTTAAAATTCCCCATGTTAAATTCCCCTTGACGCCAGAGTGCATGGACCGTTTTTCCATGGTAAGTCCATTGACGCTAGGGTGGCCCTATATACTACTTTTCATCATACATTAGACCCCATTAGAAAATCACTCTGGAGGCGGCATGTTGCTTTTGTTCTGTATTATTTCTTGTGTGGGTTGACTTAATGCATGCATGTCATCTATATTTAACGTAACCTCATTCCCAACTTTAAGGAAACAAAATTTCAAATAACACGATCAAGATATACTCAAAATATAGTACAAACGACATGTAACATTTGTATGCCAATTTTTGTTTTTTGAACGAAGACTTAGAATTATGTTGTACTTTGAACTGGAATCGTATTGTCCATATGAAAAGAGAAGTCAGAGGTGAACAAATAACAGGGTTTTTATATTCTTTTTTTAAAACGACTTGTTTCTTACAGAGAAAACATAATAGCAACTGCACTTGTAATTTGTTAGGTCTTTTGAAGCGGCATAAAATAAGGCGTAATTTGCAATTTTTCATGAACAATATTAAAGGTATATTTCATAGTTTCACTCTACAATTTAAACTTGAATAATGTTACTTTGAACAAATCCATCTTGCTATCTTCAAATTATTGGATTCATTCCTTGTAGAAGAAACGTCAGTTTAGATGTATTTAATACTTGACCACTGTACCAAGCAGCAGGGGGGGCGAATCGGACATTTTGTCCAATCGTCATTTGGCTTAATTAGTACTTTCTGCAACTCAACGATCTAGTGTCGTCAGCGCCTGGTAAAAAAAAAACGACGTCGTCGTCGAGGGGATCGTCCGGAACGTCATTTGGTTTAATTAATACCTTCTGCGCGCCGATCCCAGCGTCGTCAGCGTCCGGTAAGCACATCGACGACCGCGTCGATGTCATCGCCCCCCCTGCTGCTAAGTGGCTACTTACAATTTAACCGAATATTTGGTCAAGTCCGATACGATATCGTGTCCGAGGATCATGTAAATTTATCGTTACAAATCCATGTGGGGTCGACTGAGCATGACTAAAAAAGTTTCAAAAACATTAAAGTCCATGTCACCGCCGCACCATGTCTGCCAAATATTTCGTAGCGTGTGTGTATCAACGCCGTTGAATACAGCAAGAATATTACAGTTGTCTCTGATTACTTTTGGAATCTGAGTGTATCGTTGAGTGACATATATCACGTCGGTGTTTTTATGCCTGCCTCTGGAAAATATCCTAGCTGGGTTGTTTTGATTGTCTAACATAACATCATCGTACACGACTAGATTGTTAACGTCGCCATCAATATCATCGATACCTGGTGCATCATTGATATCTGTAATAAACTCAATAACATTTTTTTTAGCGATCGCTGATGCATTCTCGTTGAAATCTTTCAACACCTCGTAGCATCGTTGATCATCTACGCTAGGAGCAACCAAATACAACTTATCCCACTTCATCCATCTCATTATTAAATTGAGTAACAATTGCGTCTTGCCGGATCCAGATGGTCCGATGATAATCATCCGGATCGAGTTTGGTAACGCTGCAACATGCTTAACTGGTTCTCTTGTTTTAGTCGCCGAAAAATCAATTATATTCATATCTCTATACATAAATTATGGATCTATATTGTGTGAAGTGTAGAGTACGTACTGGCACAAATGATATGACAACCGCTACAACAAGAAATAACAGATCGGCCCTTACTGGCAAGTGTGCACAATGCGGTACAAAGAAATTTAGATTTATTTCTATTAGACCCGGAGATGTTTTAAAAAAAAGCGAGGAGGTGACATCGCAGCCAAGTTATCAAAACTCCCCGGAACACCGTGGGCAAAGTATCCAGGAGAAAAACACCTCCCAGGATATAACTACTGTGGCCCCGGAACACGATTAGATATTAGACTCGATGATCAAAATCAGCCCAAACCCGGTGAGTATCCAATAAACGCTATCGATAAGGCGTGTCATGCTCATGATATTGCTTACAAAAGTAGCGATCTGCAACAGCGTCATATCGCGGATGTAAAATTAATTCACGCATTAAATGCTATTCCTGATAAATCCGTCAAAGAAAAATTGGCCTCATGGTTGGTAAAATCGGCTATGAAAGGTAAATTAATGATGGGCGCTGGTAATTAATAACAACATGGAATCCATCTATTATTCTCCGAGAGGATACTGGAAGGGGAAGGCCGCAATTGGTAAGCTTGCAAGCGCTGCAAAGGTAACAAAGACCACTGCGGCTAATTGGTTATCCAAACAGGCTATATGGCAAATCTATCTACCACCGCCTAAACAAATCAACTTCTCGCGCTTTGATGTCAGCGTACCTAATGAAGTTCATCAGGCTGATATACTATTTTTGCCGCATGACAACGGTTACAAATACGCGCTAACCGTAGTTGATGTTGCGAGTCGATACAAACAAGCGGAGCCGTTAAAAACAAAGTCGGCAACTGAAGTAGCCGCTGCGTTTGAAAGAATTTACCGAAGGGGTCCTCTGCGCTGGCCAAATCTATTACAAGTTCATCCTGGTAGTGAATTTCGCGGCGCTGTTTTATCAACGCTGAAACATCATAGCGTCGCGATACGACGAGGTCATACTGCGCTACATCGTGATCAGGCAATTGTTGAACGATTCAATCGGACTCTTGCTGAACGGTTATTTGGATATCAATACGCGAAGGAATTCATCCAAGAAAAACGATCTCGTGAATGGGTTAAAAGGTTGCCAGGCGTAATTGCAGCGTTAAATAACGAGATTACCCGAGCAATCAACATGAAGCCCAGCGACGCGATTAAATACGAGTATATACCCAAAAGATCAAAAATAGATAGCGTCTCCAAGCCGATTCTCGGCGATGTCACTGTTAGATATCTATATGAACCAGGAGAGCTTGAAGGCGGTAAAAAAAGAGCTACTGATCCTATTTGGAGTGTTACCACACATAACATATCAACGATAACACGATCAACTGATAGACCACCGATCTATAGACTGGATTCAACTGCTCCTCAGCGCGGATTTACACGCGAGCAACTACAAGTGATACCTGACGATACTCAATTACTCCCGCGTGGTCTTAACTAGCGCCGTTGCGTCTATTACACTCAAGACAAGTCAACCTCACATTGTTTTTGACATGACCGAGACTGTTATCGATCCTGTCCACGGTAAATTGGCGAGCGTCTTTATCCGAATAACGCCAACTCATTATACAATTGCAACTCGCGCAGTGATTATTCTGTTGTTGTCGTAACGCAATTATTAATTCGGCATCAATATCAAAACGCCGCTGTTTTTTTTTATCCTGTTGGCGGTAACCCGAGAGTTTTCTATCAATGACGCTTGCATCGATGATGTCGTTGTCGTTGGTGACTCCGTCGCTGACTCCGTCAATAACAATTCTTCGAAGCTGATTTATCCTCCGTACTCTGGACACTGCAAGATAGACTAGATTTGACCATTCGATGCGATTATCAACTATCCAAACAATTGTGTCCGTGATGGTTAGTCCCTGCGAGGAATGTATTGTTGTTGCGTATCCTAGCGTCCACGGGGATTTATCAGCACGTAGCGCGTCCTCGACGACGCTGATATCAACGAGCACAATATCATTCAGCACGAGAATTTGTTTTTCTGTCCGGCCCGGGATTTCAACTTCAATGTTCTGCCGCCGTGTATCCGCGGGTCTATAACATAACGGCACTGGACGCGTTGGAAACTTTTCCTTATGCAACGTAAACAACTTCCGCTGAAGTGTGTCCCTGACTATCTTTCTACTCGCTACAATCAAATCGTTTGGACTCCATGTTTCCCAGAATTCATTTAACGGCGTTTCCGTAATCACCTCGCGGATTATTTCACACTGAATTCTATCCGGCTGTAATCTGATTAATTTTTTAACCCCGCGCAGTTGTTCATCAAGTGCTCGGTAATCAGTATCGGTTTCTTCATAATAGTCCACAAAACCCTTTAACCAATCATGTGGGCCCTCGCCGACAAATGGTGGTGGTTGACCATGGTCGCCACACATGATCACCGCTGTATTCGCGAGCACCAACCAATCAAGAAACATTTGTAAAACATCTAACGAAACAGTACATATCTCATCCCAAATGATAACCCCAGGAATAAATTTTTCACCCATTCGATCAGGAGTCCACTCACCGCCGCTGTATCGAAAAAAGCTGTGATAAGTAACGGCGTCAACATTTCGTTGTTTTATTTCTCGCGCTAGTCTATGGGTCGGTGTAAGCACGATTATACTTGCCCGCGTTCGGAATAATTCAATTGCCCGAGTCGTCTTTCCTGACCCGCCACAGCCGCTTAAATAAACTGTTTTATATCTACAAATTGGATCAGAACACGGTGGTGCATTAGACCATTCTGACAATTTATCACCGCGTAAGTAATTGTTCTCAACGGTGACATCTGCTGACGGGGAATAATCGCGTCGTATTTCATTTTTAATTCTCCATGTACCCCAACTCTCGTCCGGACTAGTAAACCCGGCTACGTTTTCCTTGTACTTTACGTCAACATAAAACGAATCAACGGCTACTCTAACCGCGGTGTCGGGAAATTTATTTATCATCGAGAATAAATTGATAGCGGCGTAACCCAGCATAGACGCCCTCAAATGCGGGTATGCTGGGCTGTCTCCATCGCTGTAGGTGACAACTGTACCCAACCTTGTTCTATTGGACAAAAAAGCTGTTTCGCAGTTCACGTATCTATTTTTCGCCACTGCGTCCTTGATTACGAAATCATATTCTGCGTCATCTATAATCAGCCGCGAGCAATATCGTTTGTAGTCGCAGTTTTTTCCACCTTGTGTAAACTTACCGATTATTCTTCTACCGAGATCTTTTGCCTCGCGGTTTCGTTGGTTGAATATCCTCCTGGACCATTCGATGATATATTCCTCGTCGGCATCGATGTGTTTTCTGGATTCGTCAATTATGCTATTTAGACGCTCCGGTTCTGGTAACCAGACTTCAGTCTGCGCTCGGTATGATATAATCGCGTCACTGACAATCAACGAAATTAGCATTTTACAATCAATAATATACCGTAGCAGCGCTATTGGCAACCACTTTTTTTCAGCCATGTGTCTACCGATCCAAATATAGCAACAGCGATGAAGTCCTGCCGCGAACTCAAATGATACTATGCGAGCGAATCCGGTTAAATCAAAATCAGGCAGTGGTCCATTAATAGCAACACGAGTCATTTCATGTCTGGGGTGTCCAAATCGTTTGAAATACTCAGCGGCGGATCCATGCCCAAGAAAACTCGCTGGATAACAGGCAACCATATCAACGGAAATCATAGCGTCGCGGCTGTATTCAGTGTTCCATAGTCCACCGTGATAATATTCCAAACAACTGGATTGTACATCCGGTAGAAATTCCTTGCGTGTTGGACTCCACGCATTTTTCTTTGCTGCAACATGACCCGCAACCGATGGAATCGTAAAACAATTTGTTAGCAGTTGTTCATCATGCTCTTCAAATTCTATGGCGGTTTTTTTCATCCTGTTGTGAAACGCTTCAGTGCGATATAATTCGCCGTTTGGTCTTACAAACTGATCAAAGGTATCAGCGCTGCGAAGTAACCACACTGATACAGGGTCGTTTTTACACAAGCAGGCAATAGCATCAAATAGTTTCCTCTTCGCGAGAAAACCATCTTGTATAAATTCCCCGGGGATATACTTTACTGTTCTATCCCGTGGAAACACTGTGATCGCGGGCGTCCACGCGTGTTCGTTATGATCAATAATTTTAATTCGGGCTCCCTTTGATTTATACTTCGATTCGTGTAATACTTCACCGGTTATCGTTGTAACGGTTATTGGAAATCTCAACGACGTTTCTAATCTCGCTATGTCGCTGATGGTTGCTCCACGCTCGCGCACTGTCTCCTCCCACTGGTTGATTTTGCTACGTCGTAAATCAGTCAATTTGTTTCCTCGACATGCATTTGTAAAATGCTCTATTATTCGTTCTGCTACACAATTTATCCCCGTTGACTGTTTCATCGGCGCTAGTTTTCCGATATCGGGTTTCTTATTTAACGGGTATATTCCATAAACAACTGCTGTTTCAGGATACGCTCGTTCATAGTATGGTCTGTCAATTCCGGTTAACAACCCCGGCTTGGAGTCGCGGCTAACAATGACTGTTTTCTTGTCGCTGAGAACCGGTTCAAATTTATCACGTATGATCCAATTACCTGATTCCACCCGGACAATGAATTTTACTCTGAAGAAATACTTGCTGGAGCCAAGTTGTGATATTATCGTTGCCGCGCGGTTGTCGTTCATGGTAGCATCAACAACGCCATCAATTCGAAATGTTGACCAACTATGAGATGCACCATCACGCTTGAATTCATTGATACAATCGCGTATTTTACTCAACAGGGTTCTATCGTTTATTAACGCTTTTGGTGCGTCCTTGAGGACTCTATCGAGATTGAACTTAATATTTTTCCAGGGCTTAATTGCTGCTAATCTCTCGAACTCATCCATATAATTAAAACAAGTATTTAAATGAAAGAATATAGTATAATGAATCACTGCAAATGGTTGATGATTGGGTCGACAACCCCGTGCAATAAATCATGTAGAGGTGAATTCTGCGGGTATCATTTACAAAGCGTTCGTAATGGTTCTCTTGGCCCCCTCCCGTGCTTGGTTTGCCACGTCTTTGTAAGAGGAAAATCGCAGTTGTGTATTAATTGTGGCGGAAAGCGATACAGGGAACTAAAACGCTATTATGACAAGCGAATTAAAAACGCCGTCATTGACCCCACCGCCGACTTCGTCATCAAAACCCCCCAAGACTACGTTGAAAGATTTATAATTAAACCAAATAATAAATTAGACAAATAGTATTATTATACAAATGGACCAAGAATTTCAGCCGCATCCTGTGCTCGTCAATTACGAGGCATCTCGCGACGGCATTGTTAGAAACCGCAAACTGAAGAAGCCGGTTGGTACCGTAAGTAATCAGGGGTATCTGATGTTTGGTGCCGGAAAGAAGAAGTACCATGTTCATAGGGCGGTATTTGAGGTATTCAACGGATTAATCGAAAATGGACTTGTGATTGATCATATTAATAATAATAAGACTGATAATTCTCTTATAAACTTGCAAGCTGTCTCGCAGAGTCAAAATACCAAAAAAGGCCAAACCGGTAAATACCCAAAGAAAGCAAAACCCGTAAAGTCATTTGATACAGCAACTCACGAGGAAAAAATATTTCAGTCGATGAATGAAGCCAGTAGATACTTTGACATTTGTATCGCCTCAATACGAAAAGTAGCAGAACGAGTATATCAAACAGCAATCTCAAAAAAGACCGGGCATAGAATTCGATTTTCATATATAGATACGAAGTCACCGGCGCCCATGGCGCTGACGAAGTCGCCATGACAATAAATTGTCCATTCCGGAAGAAAACAAAGTATTCAGTATTGTTGACCACCTCGGGATTGATACACGGGGTTTCATTTTTTTTTATTTAAAAACAAGATGTTTTATAGGAATAATGAATATCGAAGACATCAATAATATATTAGCCGAGATTTCAAAATTAAAAAATCAAGGAATTGAATTATCTGATGGTCTCGACAGTGAAAAAATATTATCCGATTATGAAATAATTAACGAACAATCGAAACGGGGGCGTTTTACCCTGGCCCGCGAGTACTTTTTTATAAAACGATTACAACATACGATTAATGAAAACTTGTACCACAATGACGCAAATGCATTCATTGGACTATTTACTGCCGTTGAAATAATACAAAAAAAACTCGGACGTGTTTATGAACGACGCCGGGAGATTTCTAGCAAGATCAAAAACATTAGAAGGATTATAGACGAAAACTCCGGGGAGAAATTAGAAATTGCTTCGCAATTGCAATAATGGTAGGCGAATCACTTACTACTCGGCTAGCCAGAGAGCGGCTAGCGGCGCTTAAAAAGTTCATACCGTTACGAGACAGGGTCCGAGAGCAACTTCAAACGCGGCAGCAACTACAAACCGATTTTACTGTTGGAAGCGAACAACTCTTTGCCCCGGTAACTAAAGCGACCAAAGATGTTACGGCGGCAACTGTACCCGTCCTCGATGCGCTTGAAAAGATAGCGGCTCAGACCGAACAAACAAAAAGGTCTTTAGAAACACTAGCGGCTGCTACAACACGGAGGCCACCGCCACTCGCTATAACCGAACCACAAGAACCTTATGTTACAATGGCCGACGAAGAAGAACTAGGTGCTACCGCAAGAGAACCAGAAGAAGAAATACCGGAAGAAACACCGGAAGAAGAAATACCAGAAGAAGAAAAAGAGAGGAATATACCCCGTAATGTACTTAAGAAGAGCACAATAGATCAAATTAGAGACCTCAGGGACAGGAGGGAAGAATTAATTGATTTTACTGCCTCCAATTTTGCTAAGAGCATACGAGATAAGGAGCATATCAATAGCGGTTACAAGAAAAGTATAAAGTCGTTAAAGGATTGGACAAGAATAGTGTATTTAGCGAGTAAACACGAGAATGCATTACTACGTGGTGATGGCCCCGATTACGACGCATTCCACAATAAAGTAAAAAGTAGAATACCAAAAAAAGGAAAAGGATACTCTGTTGGTAAAGAATCCTACGGCGTTACCTGTCCTAACAGTGTTCTCAGTGAGGTACTAATCGGAGGAAAACGAGCCGGAAATAACTCTCCGGAAATAATCAATAAGGCCGCTGATATTTGCAAGCGGTTATTTACGGGTGGTATCATGGACGTTAGTGCGTATCGAACGCTCATAGACGAACTCGTGGATGATTAAAAAAATTATAAAATTATAAAATTATTATCGTTTTTGACTATTTTTGGCCATTTTTTGACTGTTTTTAACCGTTTTTTGGCCATTTTTGACCGTTTTTCGAGGGCAAAAACCCCAGGAAATCATTTAGAGAAAATCGATGTTTTTGCTGAAAAATCGAAAAAAAACGACTATAGGCAACAAAAAACGACCAAAAATGACTAGAAATCAGGAAAAAACCGGCAAAAAACCGGATTTTTATCGAGGGCAAAAACCCCAGGAAATTTTGATAAAATTTATTCCGGTTTTCCACACGGCGGTGGGAAAGGGGAAAGGGGTGATCACAATCACTGGTGATCACAATCACTAATTGAAAAACCGGTGTTTTTATAATAAAGATGATCATACACTACAACCACGATAAACCAGTACTCGTCTACGTGGTAAACTCGCGATTGCCTGTTTACCGCGCGTACTATGGAGATGGTCTCGGTAGCACCATTGCGGGGTTATTTACAAGAATGGCTCCAAAAGTAGCGCCGTTAGCCAAACAATTAGGAATGAAGGCTATTGATGTTATTCGTGATAAGGGTATTACTGCTATTGGAGACGTTGCCGGAAAGGCGCTTTCTGCAGCAAAGGACAAACTAATGTCGTTGGTGAGGAGAAAAAAACAGAAACCACCGGTGATGCCATCAACGACAGTGATGCCTGCGAATGTCAGTAAAGTAATAAATAACGCCGTGGAAGAATAACTAGAGTCGTTGGCGGCTCAGTCATCCACCAACGCGCCCATGAACACAATAGCGGGAGAGTGGTCTTAAACAGAATTCAAAGAAAATCGCAATTGAAAACATCAACATGATAAATAATAAAATGTTTGCGCGAACCGCTGATCCCGCGTTTGATATGGATGCCCCAGTGCGCAGGGATGATTCTGTCCGTGATTATCAATATTATTCTTATTATGCAGCGCAACCTGACCTACGATCGCGAATTGAACTTCAAGTCCAAGATACCAGTAGATACTTTCTGCCATGTGAAGCGTTTATCGAAATTGAGGGAGAACTCGTGACAAATGCCGCCGATAATGCACCATACGCAGATGACAATCATGTTCGAGTTGGTTTCGTCAACAACGGTATCATGGCGTTATTTGAGAGCGCCAGATATCTTATTGACGGGCGAGAAATTGAATCAATAGAACGCGAGGTTGATGTTGCAACGACGATAATTGGGTTAGCGAGATACTCGGACGATTATACGAGATCGGCGGGCCCATCTATGATGTTTGCGAAGGACTCCGCCGATAACGCTGATCATTTTCAGTACGTTAACGTGCTGACGAAAAAAGATATCGCAGGTGATCAGGCTGAAGCAGCCAATCCAGACCGCAGAGCAAAACCGGACGCTGATTTCACTGTTATAAAAAGTCTTAACGATAATTACAATATGGGATTCGCAGCACGAATGTCGATGCTAAAAAGACCACGCCGGCAGTTTTCATGCGTGATTCCACTCCATCACATATTTGGATTCTGCAGAAATGTCAGGAGGGTTATCTATGGGGCTAAGCATACAATCGCGCTGACGCGAAGGGGCGATGATAATAATGCAATATGGCATGCTGCTGGCGTCGCTGCCGGTAAGGTTGTTTTAACTAAAATGGCATTGTGGATGCCGGTGCTGACTCCATCAGTTACCACGGAAGCACGATTGTTATCATTTATGGAACAGGGAGGAAAATCGTTGTTGAGTTGGCTAGCGGTAACAACTGATGCTAAAGAGGATAACGTCGCCGATACGTTTACATGGCACCTAGCATCAAAACAGGGTGTTTCAGCCCCGCGTCATATATTTATAGCACTACAGAATAGGGAATGATTGGGTAATCAAGAACGCAGCCATATGATATTTGATCAATTAGGAGTCAGGGATGTTTCGCTGAGAATAAACGGACAACAGGAACCATCCGAGGATATACAGCTTAATTACGGCGACAACCATGTCGCACGTGTGTACCATCGATTGCTGTCGTATATGGGTCGTGATCAAAACGTCGACACCGGTTTGCAAATATCACAACTTGATTTTAAAAACCTGTATCCGATTTATTACTTTTCGCTGGAACATCTTGATTTAACGAGACAGTCCGTCGTTGATATACACTTCCGAGCTCGTATAGCCCCGGGTGGTGTTAATTATAGAGCGGTTGCTGTCATTCTCAGCGATAAATCAATGCTGCTAGAAGGCGTTGGTGGACGAATGAGAATCGTTGATGCGCCAGTGGAAAACATGTAATTGAAAACATAAACGCGTTTACAATAAAAATGTCGTATAATGTTGTCGATGTAGAGTTGACCGATGGTCAAGTCAAGAAATTACGATCAAAGTCGGCTAAACAATGCGGAACCACAATAACGCTGAAGCCGTCACAGATGGCAGGCGGTAATCATAAGATATCGTTGACGGCGCGTCAAATAAAACATTTCAATGATGCGATGAAGAATAAAAAGGGTGTTCAAATAGATTTTTCGGCCGCAGCGATTAAAAACATGGAAAAGACCGGTGGGATATTTCCGCTGTTAGCCGCGATTCCGGCATTGATTGCCGCGGCGGCCCCAGCAGTGGCGAAGGCGGCGGCGTTGGGGGCCGTTGGTACCGCGGCGGGGATGGCATTGAAGAAGGCAACCGGGAAAGGCTATAAAAAAAAACGATCCGTGGCCGGAAAGGGTCTAAGACTACCGGGAACCCCGTATTCATGGTACTCGGGGAAGAGTCTAAGACTACCGGGAACCGTTTATTGACTCGGGAGTCAATGACTCCTGAATCAATGACTCCCATGTCTAATTTTGATTTAATAGATGCCGCAAACGCGTTAGCGATAAAAAACTTCAGAGGTGTTTTTATGAGGGATCAATTACCGGCGGCACCAAGGAATATTGAAACCGGCATAATTAACCTCGATGGGTCCTCCGGAGCGGGAACTCATTGGGTTGCATACGCGATTGATCCGCGTGCAATCGTCTATTTTGATTCATACGGGTTAGCCCCGCCAAACGAGTTCATGCGGTATATCCGGGCGTGTTCAGCCCGGGCGTTTTATTCCACGTTGCCAACACAGCGATTAAGTGACCCACCGATATGTGGCCGTGAGGCATTGAACGTACTCGCGGCGATTTCATCATCGCGAAAACCACCTCATGTAGTTGTAAACGAATACACTAGTGGGGTCGTAGAGGCCCGGCGGGTTAATTAGAAACGCCGTTTTTTTTTACAATAACGATGATTGATATTTGGGGACGACCGGTTTCGGCGCTGAAGGAATCCACGGAAACGCTCGCCACCGATGACATAAAAAACTAATCGAGGATGAAATCGCCGATACGTTGAATTTAACCAGTGTTGACCCAGGTGAAATAGTCGTATTTCAAGACCGCCAGGGTAAATTGAAATCCAGTAATGTGTCCCTGGATGATGTTTTAACACGACAGCGTGATGCCGCCGAGGACACTATCGCGTTGTATACCGGCGACGGACGACTCAAACCGGGTGAACATATATCGGCGGTAACATTAGTCAAAGACGGTTTTATAAGGTTGGATAGATCGGTGACCGAACTCGACGCGCAGGTGAAAAAATCTGCCACCGAGGTGAAAAAATCTATCACCGATATACAGCTCACTACCGCTAGTTTTTTCGGGACCCCGACGGTAACCGAACCGAATATTACAACAATAAGGAATACTATTTTGGATTTTGCAACGCTGTCGGGCCAATTTTACACGTTGCGAAAAAATGTTAACAGGATCGATGACAACTTTGATAAATTCTTTGGTAAAAAAAATACCAAGCTGGATGAGATTACAACAACTATAAATGATATCACTGCGTATGGACAGGAAATAAAAACAATCAAAACTGATGTTGCAACAAACAAAAGGAGTGTAGACGCGCATGAACGGGAAATAGAAATAATCGGCGCTAATGTTGCAACGATCATAAATAATGTAGACTCGCATGGACGGAAAATAGAAACAATCAAAACTGATATTGTAGCGAACAAAAGGAATATAGACGCGCATACACAGGACATAATGACAATCAGAGCTGATATTGAAGCGAACAAAAAGGGTGTAGACGTGTATAGAGGGGAAATAGGAACGATCAAAACTGATGTTGCAACGAGCAAAAGAAATATAGACGTGTATGGACAGGAAATAAAAACAATCAAAACTGATGTTGCATCGAACAAAAGGAATATAGACGCGCATACAGGGAAAATAGAAACAATCGAACTTGATGTTGCAGCAAACAAAAGAAATATAGACGCGCATACAGGGGAAATAGAAACGATCAAAACTGATATTGTAGCGAATAAAAAAGGTATAGACGTGCATGAACAGAGAATAGGAACGATCAAAACTGATATTGTGGCGAACAAGAATAATATAGACGCGAATGAATGGAGAATAGAAACAGTCAAAACTGATGTTGCAGCGAACAAAAAAGATGTGGACGCGCATACACGGGAAATAGATACACTCATTACTAAGGTTGCAGCGAACAAAAAAGATGTGGACGCGCATACACGGGAAATAGATACACTCATTACTAAGGTTGCAGCGAACAAAAAAAATGTGGACGCGCATACACGGGAAATAGATACACTCATTACTAAGGTTGCAGCGAACAAAAAAAATGTGGACGCGCATATACAGGAAATAGATATACTCATTACTAGGGTTGCAGCGAACAAGAATAATATAGACGCGAATTTGCGGAGAATAGAAATAATCGGAACTGATGTTGAAGCGATTAAAGACGGACTACCGAGAGTAGCAGAGCAATTCGAAAAAATAAAAATTCCTCATGAGAACATCATCAACACAGTATACACAATTCGGCATGGATCATTCGATTGGACTCCTACACAGAATACAGTAAATACTACCGCAACTGTTAAGGGCATTTATCGATTGACACTGGTTTCAATGATGCAGTTTAATATATTGTCGTCGAGTTCATCCGGGTTTAACAATACAATATCAACAATTATAGACAAGAACGCAACTGAACAGTTTACAATTTATGCCGTTGATGGAAATTTAGCCCGGGCAAACATCACATGGTATGTGGAATTTGTAGCGAATCTAAGTAATTAAAAACACTAGCTCTTTTAGAATAAAATGACCACCAGGGTAATTGAATCAGAGGTATCACCGACGTCACATCAATATCGATTCGATACCGCAAAAGAATTCACCGCGAACTTAAAAACGCTTTCCGAACAATACCGTGCAAAAATAAAAAAATACCGTCGTAAAATAACCGCCATCGACGCGGTCGTGTACTCGGTGTCGGGTATAGTAGCTGGCACCGGTGTTATTTTATCCACGGTGACCACGATAGCCCCGATCGCTGTTCCAATCGCTGTCTCCGCGATGACAACAGTTGCTGGAGTCGCCAACGCAATCACTAGAAAGATATCATCGTGTTTTCAGAAAAAACTCAACGAGTATACAGTAAAACATCAAATAGTATCCGACGCATACTCGAAATTATCCGGGTTGATCTCATTATCGATTGATAATTTGTTCGTATCCGATGTTGAATTCTCCACGATGGTCCAGTTGTATAGCTCCGCGATGTCAAAAATCGAGGATTTTTAACTGGAAGCCGGAACCACCTGGTTGCTGAAATTAGACACTAAAGACAACGAATAATAATAATGTCGCTGAACCCCGAAGGGTTTCAGTTGCTTCAACGGATCGCGGAGAACACCACTCCGGTACAAACAAATATGATATCGATAACGTCAACGAAACCCGAATTCAGTGTGAACTTCCCGTCGCCGGTTTCAGTGAAGGAAATAGCGCTGGCAAAATTGCGAATATATCACAGTTGGCCTAATATTCGAGCGAACGCATTTAACGGACAACAACCTAATAACTCGCTGGTTTTTGCACGGACAAATAAACCCGATGGGACCCCAAACTGGGAGGAGGTTACAATACCAACTGGGTCATACCAAATAGAGCAAATCAATAAAGAATTTCAACGCAGGATAAAATCGATCACAGGAAAAGAATCAAAAATCGCTATTACGGTTCATGAACCGACGTTATCGTCGACGATTGAAATAAGCACACCGGGGTATATGGTTGATATTTATAACAGTTCAATAAGAACCATACTAGGATGGCCTAAGAATCCACCCGCGGACGCCCCCCCATCAACTATCCTCAGATACGATAACGGAGATGGTGGTAGGCATATTGCTCCATACAACGTAAATATTGCATCGGTGATAGCAATCAATCTAGTATGTGATGTTATCGAAGGGAGTTACCAGGTGGATACCAAGCAATCAAATCAGGCTCAACAGGGATATATCCTTTATTCATTTTCACCAACAGCCCCTCCGGGATTTTTAATCGTTGAGAGTCCGATTAATCCGGTCTATATGCGATGCCATGATCGGTTTTTAACGAGAATTAATTTTAGAATTACCGATCAGTCAAATAACCTAATTGATCTGCAAGAGGAGGAGTTAGTGATCACTCTGTTTGTAAGATCATAGCAGCAGGGGGGGGCGATGACATCGACGCGGTCGTCGATGTGCTTACCGGACGCTGACGACGCTGGGATCGGCGCGCAGAAGGTATTAATTAAACCAAATGACGTTCCGGACGATCCCCTCGACGACGACGTCGTTTTTTTTTTAACCAGGCGCTGACGACACTAGATCGTTGAGTTGCAGAAGGTATTAATTAAGCCAAATGACGATTGGACAAAATGTCCGATTCGCCCCCCCCCTGCTGCTTACCAAGGTACTAATGAACTCTGATGTACTCAAATTTGGTTGTTTTTTACCAAGGTACTAATGAACTCTGATGTACTCAAAGTTGTTTTTTTTTACCAAGGTACTAATGAACTCTGATGTACTCAAATTTGATCGTTTTTTACCAAGGTACTAATGAACTCTGATGTACTCAAATTTGATCGTTTTTTACATGATCCACTCGCAGCAACTAAAACGATATTCTAATGTGAGGTTGTTCACACAGACACACACCCTACTATTCGGTTGACGCATGTGGAGCACCTTAATTTGCTTACAAATAGCAAAAATTTGAAAGCAAATTGGTCACTTTAAAGCCGAATTATGACGTCATCAGCACGCACCTCTAACATCTTATCAAATAATTTTTACAAAAAGATAATTGTAATTTTAAGTTTTTCAAATGTTGCTAATTGTTGTTTTCCGAGGTATTATCACAATAATATTTTTTTTTAAATTGTGAATTTTAGGGCATAAACAGGCCTTGTAATATATGGATCGATAATAAAGGGATGATCGACGTATGACTGATGACTAATGGATCGACCGCTTTAGCAAGTTTAATTAAACATGTATACATCTCTTGGAAAATCAAAGATAAACTATACTTAGTATACATATATTGAATATAAATTTTTTTCTTCATGCTTGTTCAAAGTGGACTTTCCCAAGAACTTTTCCCTTTGAAACAGGTAATGGAGCTAACAAACACGTAGATTAAAATCCACGCCTAGAACAGTATGTGTATATCGAACAATGATGTTTAAACAAAATGCATCTCTTGTAAAAGATCAATCACAACGACTGTCTATCGAAAGAACTATTATCAGGACTACATTTTCTTCGATTATCCAACTAGATGCGCAGCATCAACACGATGGGATTTACAAAACATTGACAGGCCATTGACATAAACCGTTGATAGAGCTGATTCCTACCAGACAAAAGAGACACTGCAAGCTCCAATATGTGCTCCTATCCTATTGTTATTTCTTCTACATGTCCGTTAAAAAATGATAATAGCAAAACTCGGCAATATCTTTGTAACGATGTATTCTGATATAATGGAAAGTGTGTTTTAGGGTGGTATCAACCATTTAGTGAATGGAAAGTGTGTTTTAGGGTGGTATCAACCATTTAGTGACTTAATAATGCTCTTCTAAGTTTTGACTTCCGTAATAGATTTTGCTTTTTTCTAAGAGTCAATTGTTTTTGCATGAGCAGGTATTCGCAATAATTAAATTATAATAAAACATTTACGTAAACATTTTGTCACAATATACTCATATTTGTTCAAAATTGAATTGTAAAATGTAGAAAATTAATTTATAAAAATAATATCTAAATATTCGTACATTCAAATACAAAATAAAGGATATTTATGGGATGAATGGAAATAACATATTCCTTTCAATATCCAAACATTAAATTGAAGATAAAACTGGCAAAACACTCACTATAAGTACCGTTGAAGTTCTGCTTTATGCTGAACGTGCCGGTCCAATGAAGACCTAATAAATATTTCAGAAGTGATACAAATCAAAGTTTCAAAGTGTCAAAGGCAATCCATTTTAGACTTTACGCTGATTCTGTTCTGATGTAACTATTGTTTCATCTGCGTTCCCTGTTTTGTTGTCATGTAATTCTCTGAATTACAGGCCTGTTATCGAAAGGGGAAGTTTTCGGTATAAATCGACTGCTTATGTCAGTATGAGAGAACTTAATGCGATGTTCATAGTTGTCTGTACAAATGCCAATACCATGGGAATACAATTAAGCGACCTTGGAAAGGGACAAGAACTTAGTATATTCCTATCGCTACAAGATAAATTTACTTTTTATTTTGAAGTTCACTTGATAAACGATCACAATTAGTTTTCAATGGTACGGTAAACTCATCAAAAAGGCTTCCGCAATTCAGCATCTCGGACTTGTAACCATGAGTTTACCTTCGAAATTATTTTGGTGCAAAGTATAGAAGAAATTAAATTCAACGATATTCCGTCAGCGAATAATCTAAACTAGGGTGTTGTCTCATGGCTGACGTGGCCCTGTCTAACTGTGACCTTTATGCGGGGATTTTCACTTCGGTTTTAATTACATCACTCATTTTATTGCTGTCTTCCTTATCGTCATTCTAGAACGCAGTTCTACTTGAATAGTTTTATTTATTATAAGAAGGTCATATCATGTTTCCTTAATTGGATGTCCTTTTTTTCGGCTAACTACTACGGGTGAGAGAATGTCTTTTGTGTTATCACATGAATCGGACTAATCCAACTATTATGGTATAATTAGCAATTAATGTCGGATAAATGTAGCATAATATTTTGATTGCATCTTTTGAGCTGGTCGTAAGCAAAACTTGTGTATCAGTAATGGTGGTATCCTAACAATGCATATAGAGCGGCTGGGCTAATTTAATTGTTTTGTACCTCTTAAGGAAAAAGCAACAAAACAACAAATCATCATTATATTTAAATTTATGAACAACAACATATCTTTTATTCCAAAATGTTATCACATTTCCTTACTTTTCGACATATTTAATGATTTTTTCTAGAGATTTGTTTTGTTTAACGATAACACCATTCTTCATTACCTTATTCACTTCTTTCTCGATATCATCGTTTTTTGTGTCTCGGTAGTACATAAATCTGTGCAAGGACTTAATCTTGTTTGTTGGCTGAAAAGATCGATTTTGTCAGTCATTTTAATTTAAGTACCAAATGCATCTATACTTGTTGATATGGTGTGTGACGTATTTCGTTTAGTTCTTTAAACCATCTAATGGCTCTTTTAGTAGTGTTCGTTCTGCTTTATTTAAAGCTCTTGAAGGTAAAACAACTCAACGTTCCTTCCGCTCTTTTCTTATGGGGATAACGGATCGTAAATAAAACCTGTATATGCGATTTTGAGTTTGCAAATCTTGTATAGCATAATCCTCTTCGTTATCACTGAATGTGGTCGACAAAATGACATTTAAATCATTAAGTGGTTTAGTCTTTCACCAGCATTCGTAGACATGAAACCAAATCATAGAAGCTATTAACTATTTGTTCATTAACAATGATTTACGTATTGGCTTGCTGTCATTTCTGTCATCCTCTATATATAATTTGCAAACATGCATGCATACATACATACATACATACATACATACATACATACAGATAGACAAACAGACAGACAAACAGACAGACAGACCTACATACCTATATACATTTAGACAGACAGACATGCATACATGCACACATACATACATACATACATACATACATACATATGGACGGACAGACATACACACAGATAGTTAAGAAACCATGAAAAAATCAAACTGTATCAGGAGAGTAAGACTTTTGTACACTCGTTTGTTTGAAATCAGGAAAAAAAAAGTACTAGCTAAACGTAATCTATTGAGCCTAATAATGTCTTTTTCCGAACAAGGAAAAGTTAAGTGAAGAAAATGAAGCTTCCGAGCTGCCGCGTTTTTGTGGATGTGGGTGTTAGCCGGTCCTATGCCTGAGAGAGCTGTGAAATCATCAAATTCAGCCATTCTTGATACGTATTAATGATGGCACAGTTGTTGATCCTAAGATATGCACGTTCAAAGAGGCAAAACACCAAATATAAACCAAAACAATAATTATGTAGAATGTTTTAAAATGGAAATTATCAGAACTATTGCAAAGAGTCAATGAGAACAAAATCACAAGAATACTTAAAACTGAGGCTACATATAATTCAAAATATCTGTTTAAATGACGTTCTTTACATGTATACGTATATATTGCATTGCTGTGTAGACAAAATGTTTACAGTATTGGAGGAATTCTATTTATCCGTTTTTCTTGCTTTAGTATATGATCAAACTAGATTGCATTACCTTGATGGCATATTCCATCGTTAATTACCATCAAGTTAATAAATATATACATGTCCCTCATGTACGTAAGAACATTAAATTTATGTGCAGGAAAATCTGTCCATCTCAAATCTCGTGACTACTGTAGATGATGACCTCTAATCTCAATAGTTGGCTAAATATTCACTCTGATAATTACCCTCCTAACACCGAATTCCTCTCTATAATCAAGTAAAGAAATCAATACACGGATGAATGGATCTCTCTCCTCTCCTCTCGTCTCGTCTCTCGTCTCCTCTCGTCTCTCGTTTCTCTCTCATATATATATATTGTGTGTGTGTAATGGCCTTTCCATTAAACCGCTACTTTGAGCTTGCAATATTTAATTTCATTTCAGGGTATTATTTTCTTGATTTTTGTTTTTTCTTGTTCTGTTCCATTTCTTAGTCAACAGACGTGGTACCAACATACATAACAACATATCTTACTTCATTACTTTGGTATTTATACCGTGCAAGTGTTTGGCTAGATGCAGTTTTCCTTTTTTCTGTATAAACCAACAATCCTGGTCAGTAATAAATTTATATACTGAAGCATTTAAAAACAAGACGTCTGTTTTAACTGCATGTTGTCTTTATTCGTCTACCTTTTACTAGCTGTGGACCTTTTACTAACTGTGGACACCACATTATATCCCCTAAGATAATTTTATTTTCAGGCAAAGTTGTTTTCTCGCTAAATCAACGACATTTGTTGCTAGATCCGTTTCAATTTTTTTACTCATACGAGACCTCTTTTGATCATCCTATGCTTTCATTTCTTTTCTACATTAACGCCTAAAATGTCACCCGTCTTTTTATGGAAATTAATATTCATTATCGAATTTTTCCTCTATTTCCTGGCACCGATGTCTTTGATGTTTAAATATCACATTTCAACATGCTTTATCTGTCTTGTCCTCACACATTTCAATTAATTCTTAGTGACGATATTATTTTCTGCTTATTATTTGGATTTACTGAGACATAAATCCGAGTATTGTTCGACTCATAAATGCTCCCAATATTAGTCGACGTCCTTTCTCGCCCATTAAGCCCTTTAATGTAGAGGCTTCATTTACATATTTCCCGTTAAACATACGCTTACACGTGTTTGAACTGTGCGATAGGTTTTTAAATTTTGCACATATTTCCTGAAATTCGAGCAGCTGTTAAAGATGAAACTGTTATGTATATTTGATGTAATTTATATCTGATATAATTGTAAGTTTTAAAATCTTTTTATTTTTTAATTTCATTATATGTCAAAAATAATGTAATTTTGTTCACTAGGAAATAACTTGTTTTCCTGAAAACAGTTTGAGTTTGAATGTTCATTTTAGTAAACAAATAAGGCTGACCTGGGTTTCCGACGTTAAGTAAAAATTAGTAACAGTCACGTCAGCATTATTTTAATTTATTTATTTGATTTTGGGAATAATAAGGTTGAGATCGAGGCTGTGCTGGATATGTGACCCTCTACTTGTAAATAGTTTTTGTGAAGTAAACAACTTTTATTCTCGGAGTAAAATGATTATTTCTAATCAAGGACATACAGGGGCTACGTATTTATTTTATATGTAAACACGATCACGTGAACCTTATCCGGGCATCTGTTGTGCATAAAATAAAAGTTTTAAACCCTCGCTTTAGAGAAATAATCGCCGTCAGGCTTCTAAGCACCGAGACATAAAGGTGTTTCTTTAGCTGTGTCATTTTGGGAATTACATTTTAATGTTTATTCAAATTATATTGACTCAAAAGAAAGTATTCGTTTCTCTGAAAAATAATTCTGTGTGCTCATACAAAATTATTGAACAATGATTTTTCTTTAAAAAAAATTGATTTCAAAAGCCAGAGAATTACTTCTTGTGTTTCTATACGGAATACCGCTCCGGTGGCCTAGTGGTTAGAGCGTTCGCCTCGGATGCGGGAGGTGGTGGGTTCGATCCCCGTCCGATTCATATTAAAGACTTACAAAAATGGTACTAACAGCTGACTCGCTGGGCGTTCAGCATTAAGATGTTAGTGTTATGACTGGTCGGCCTGGTGTCAGGATAAAGTGACTGGGTGGGACATGCTACATGTCTGCGGCATGATGCCCCAGTGCTAGACATCACTATAAACTGTCACATTGCAGACATCTTAGCGATATGACTGAAAAATTGGTTAAAGCTATGTTAAAAATCCAAAATCACATCACATCTACAAAGAACTGTAGACAACACTATTGAAGAGGATACGGCATGCATCATCGCCTTCCATCTTGGATTCTTCGTCGGGACTCGAACTCGAAAAACTTTGAAATGTTAGGACATCTATAATTTTATTCACCGATTATTCTTGGATTATTTTTGGAGTTGATTCTTAAAACAGCAGGCTATTTATTACTCATTTTTACTTGTGTTACTGTTTTGTCTATCCTAAACAAGTAACATAAGAAAACTAAAACCGAAAATCAGTGACGGTAATTTTATCCCCCATTAAATTAAATCAGTTTATGGACCAAACGTAAATGTGGAGGGTCATACATTGGACAATACGCAAACTGGCCACTAATCATGATGTGATAATAGACATCATTACCTTGCCATAAATGTCACAAAATATGCATACTAGTTTACCTTGTTATACGTAGAGTGGATTTTAATTCTAAGGCGACAATAGTTTTTAATGAAATGACTCAGGAACAGCATTTAACGAATACGTATCATGTTCCAGAAAATAGATTGTAAACAAAGTAAACAGGATAAGAAACAGGAATTGAATGTATCGCCAATGTATCATTCTTTTCAATGTATCATTCTACGTACCCATTACACAAGCACACGCTGGGATATGTTCATATGGTGGGGTGTATGGCAGTCAAGTAGCTGATCAGTAGCAAACATATATTGATGAAAAGCAAGTGTTTGTAAGATACCACAATGTTATTAAATACATTTTGGCAGTTATAAATCGTTTCTTACAATATTACTGGGATAAACAGGACGATACATAATGGGTGAAGATGTACATGATGCTTTAGGAAAATAGTCTCATTAACTAATGGGAGCGACCTCTATTGACCCAACATGGCGGACGTGTGTTTTTGGTCGTGCAAGATTGAGATAGATATATCACTCTGGAAGGTATGACTTTGAATCTTTTTGAGCAACCAGACGAAAAATAAACATGCTTAACGTTACTGAAGAAAATCTGTTTTATTCATGAGAACAGAGAGGAAAATGTCTGAAAGAGACGTTTGAAGTTAAACATGCAGAAAATATGATGACTAAATAGCCGCATGGCCTCCAAAGTCGACACGAGACAGTTGCTCCATATGGACCGTCAAAACTTTGTTTGTTATATTTGCCTTAAACAAATATAGGCAACGTACCGATAATCATAAATTTAGCAGTTTCCTATTCCATACGCCTTTCTTCTATTTTAGACCCACCGGACAGGTGTAAAACAAATATTCAGGTGATAATTTCATCTTTATCCATTAAAAATGTTATAAATAATTTATGACAATCTTGAAGACTGTGCTTTAACCTTGAAAAAGGTAAATGAGTTTGATATCGTACCAAAACAAATCACGTCTTTCATTTGTATTTTTCCAGAAAGACTACACCTAATGAGAATAGTTGCGGTATTAGGTATCCTAAGTCTGCTCTTAAGTTACTAGTTTAGGCTCTAATAAACAGTAACAAAAGAAAGGTTGAAATAAACAAGCTTTGAAAAATATCAAAAATAATTAATTTCCCTGAAAAACAATGTAAAAAATGAAAATATAAGAACATACGATTTTAAGAATCAAATTCAAAAATAATCCAAGAATAATCCATGAATTAAATTTTAGAAGTCCTAGTAATGAAATGTTCTAATGAAATCTGTTTTCGAGTCTAGACGAAAAATCAAAAATGGAAGGCAATGGGGTATACTGTAGTCAGTATGGTGCTGTAGTGTCTACAGTTCTTTGCTATTCCACAGACAATAATATTCCAGTGTTTGAATTTCCGAATAACATTTTAAAAAATGTCTTTTTCCAAGTATTCGGTATCAGCACTCAGATATTTGCAGGAAAAAGAATTAATATTTTAGAATCCAAATAATTTAAATAAAATTTAAAGTATAATTCCAATGAGTATGAATCAACATAATAAGGTGGATTCATTATAGTAAGGCATTAGCATCATACTTGGAAAAGCTTGAAAATGTAGCTGGAAAGAAAGAAGTAAAATACTTAACTGATAATTTAGACAGACCTTGTTTCGAATAGCATCAGGAATGAATGATCCTATAAATACAAAATTTAATTAATCAAGCAATATTTGTTAGCATTCTTCATTTTATAGAAAATAATTTTGTACCCATGGTCCAGATTTAACTTGTACTGGATATTTTCATTGTCAAGCCCTTTACATGTGAAGAACGGAATGAGACCCTACTTAAAGCTGACCAATTATAAAAGATATCATTAAAAAATAATTGATGAAACAAATCATCGATTAAAACGATGCCAATAGAATATAGTAACGTGAACATAAAATATAAAGATCTGATGAAGGTTTAACCTGCATCAAGAGAACTTGTTCGCCATGGAAAGTATTGAAATAAAATTTGAATTTGGAGCTTTCTTCTAGCTACAGGTAAGTTTAATAAAATCAACGAGTAGTAAATGCTAATTCCCCTTGAGGCTAAAGTGGCCCCATTTACTACTTACCTGCTGTAGAGCTATAGTAAATGTTCCATTCGGTTCAGGACGTAATAAAACATTGTAATTGGTTTCAAAATGCATACAGACACAAACGTTTGATTTTATTTTACAACCGAAAAGATTTGATTTTTACAACAATGTATTTTTCCCAGAGAGATGTTTCAATTTAATGATGATTAAAATATATGAGATTAAAAATCACATTGGTATCTGAGCTAGATATGGAAATGATTTATTTTCAGTTGACAGGCCATTCAGTAATCAACTAAGGTAATTTTTCGTGGCAAATCATTCCAACACGATAAAAGTCTAAGTCGGGTGCAGATTGAACTCTTGCTAAAATAGCAATAGCAATAGAAATAAAGACTTTTTCGTAATATAGAAAAGTACATTATGTACATATTCATGGTGAAAAATGTAAAATGAATTCGAATTTTTGACACGTAAAAGTCTGCGACAACTTCTGGACACCTTTTTATGTTTACATTAGCAAAGGCATGAATGTACCGATGACCAAAATATATATTACTACACCTATTGGTCGTGATCATTTAGCTGGTCATTTCTCTACGTTCAATGTCGTTGCGCCTTAGTCACATGCCGTAACTACAATGTGTATTCTTAACCTAACAATTCAAAGAGTTCAACATCAGGCATATTCTACAAAGTGTAAACATTTACAGAAAGTTATTTCAAGCTAGTATTCATCTTCAGTAAAAAGTTCTTAATTTGCTATGATATTATTCTGAACTCATTCTGTATGAAGCAAATTATATCGATCCAAATCTGTGCACGATTCTATGAAGAAGTCTGCAGTATTGTAATAGTATGTGCACTAATGATGGATAAGTAAATATTACAAACTTACCGACCAGTGGATCTTGATACGAGAGAAGTCGATTACACAAACAGTCTTCGAGTTTGTCACAATGTTCATTTGAAATTAATTTTGACTTAGATCAACTGCAAATACATTTACATGTTGGAAATTGCACTTCTTGGTTCGTCAATTTGCTTTGTGTATAATCCGGACGTTTCATTGCCGGAATGGCTGAGTCTTGAGTGTTCAATTTACTTTGTATATAATCCGGACTTTTCATTGCCGGAATGGCTGAGTCTTAAGTGCTCAATTTACTTTGTGTATAATCCGGACTTTTCATTGCCGGAATGGCTGAGTCTTGAGTGTTCAATTTGCTTTGTGTATAATCCGGACTTTTCATTACCGGAATGGCTGAGTCTTAAGTGTTCAATTTACTTTGTGTATAATCCGGACTTTTCATTGCCGGAATGGCTGAGTCTTGAGTGTTCAATTTGCTTTGTGTATAATCCGGACTTTTAATTGCCGGAATGGCTGAGTCTTGAGTGTTCAATTTGCTTTGTGTATAATCCGGACTTTTCATTGCCGGAATGGCTGAGTCTTGAGTGTTCAATTTGCTTTGTGTATAATCCGGACTTTTCATTGCCGGAATGGCTGAGTCTTGAGTGTTCAATTTGCTTTGTGTATAATCCGGACCTTTCATTGCCGGAATGGCTGAGTCTTGAGTGTTCAATTTGCTTTGTGTATAATCCGGACTTTTAATTGCCGGAATGGCTGAGTCTTGAGTGTTCAATTTGCTTTGTGTATAATCCGGACTTTTCATTGCCGGAATGGCTGAGTCTTGAGTGTTCAATTTGCTTTGTGTATAATCCGGACTTTTCATTCCCGGAATGGCTGAGTCCTGAGTCTTCAAGAAGCTAACCATACTATGCTTGAAGTGCTCAGTGTTCTTTACTTACATCATAATTCGTTTAAAATACTAAATGTGTCTTTTTGTCGTTTCTATTTACTTAAAGGAAACGAAGCATTCAATCGTATCTTGTTCACCAAAATAAACGTGCTGAGTTTGAAATGTTCTAATTTCTCTATTTAAGTCCTGTTATTAATCATTCCTGGCATAAAAATAACAACAACATAAATTCATAATACCCATTCTCCAAATCTCCTCTGCTCCTCCCACCCCGTACATTGATATGCTGCTTATTTTCGCAGCTTGAGTTTCATTGGTCATTATTAATTTTATACTGTTTCTTGCGATGATGGCCATGATAGAAAAAGACAGTTATACATTGTGGTAAACACATATGCTGACAGACCAACCAACAGAGACAGACAGACAGAGGGGTGAGGTACGAATGTGGTTAGATGCAGTATAAAACATACATCAATTAACAAAGGTAAGTCAACATTAAAATCAAAAGAATATCACCATGTATGTGGTAAGGTGGATGGTGTAGAGTCGACCAAGTTGAGGTGACCAACGTTTTACAATACGTTTACTACTAGACAAGATGCCACCGCAATTATTGTAGAAGAAAAAGCTTTATTGAAAGAAATTGCAATCAGATCTTCTATTATCAAACAGGGAGCTGAACAATGCATTTAATGACATGTAAATTCTATTACAGCGATAATCTGTAGTCGATACTTTTCCTTGTGTCCAGATTCATCAGTAGAGATGGGACAAAATCAATTTGAATGCGTCTGAATGTCATATGTCATGACAACTGGTTGGCATTTTGCACTCTTCCGTGCCTTCTTCACTGCACAGTCCCAATGGCAAAACTATTTATATTGCAACTGAATGTGATCTGTCATCAACATCTATTGATTCGTGAACGTTCGTAGTCTCAAATGTTGCAGGCAACATAAACTTTTAACGGGCCAGAAAATGAAGCGAACAATTACAGGTTGCAGTTTCCTTCACTTTAAAGTTATTACGAGCAGTATACTCTGTCACGTTTTATGTACACGTAGAATTCTGAGATCCTTTGTCACGTCTATAACTTAAACGACAAAGCCATTAATAACTATATTTCATCATGAATGAGAACTTAATATTTTTGGGGGTGAATTTACTAGCACCATTAAACATATATATTGTTCACCTCCTCGCACAAAAGAGGACCGCAAAAATTAGCTATATAAAATTGTATTATTCATCGGAGCTATTTAATCAAACTAAAAAATCGAATATTCCTGTACAAATGTCGTTGAAGAAATGCTAACTTTTAATATATTTTCTTTGATTTCGATTCCCAATGATGGTGTCATGCACTTTATAATCGGAATTTCATTTGTCTCGAGTGTACAATACGTTCACGTATCTGGTACTGGAAACAAAGGAATGCCCATAAATAAACCTTGTGAGGTTTTGTGAAATGAAGGAAACCGAACACCCCCATAAAACCACCAGCCGCAGGTGGGCGGGTGCATTATTTTCGTAAATACCAGAGCATGGGTTCAAAATTGAAACTCGAGAGTTGCGAAGAAAATGTATGTTACGTCTGCGATATACAACGTCCTGGACAGTTGTATATATGTACTTTTACATGTCAGTCTGTTATTGTGCCCATTAAAACGTTTCGCAAAATGTCCATATGTGAAAACTCTTGAAACATGATTTTGGTCTTCGCTAAATAACACTCAGGGACAATATTAGAATTGTGCTCGACTTACGTTCCTGTTCTTCTAAGTGATCAAAAGTCAAATTTTTAAAGAATTTGGATTGAAAATTTATTTTTAAACCTTTTAGCCACATGGCATGAATCAGTTAAAAATATATATTTAGTGTATTTTTGGGTTAGGTTTAAGATTATGGTCTGCAAATGTGGGGATGATAATTGAGACCCAGTCAATGTTAAGAATATCAACGTGGTGAACGAGGAGATTGCAATTTAGATAAAATATGCACATTTAGACACAAATGATGTCAACAACATCAGGAGTGTTTTAACAGGCACATGGTATGTACATTGTCATACATTTTATGTAAAAGTATACACATCTTAAAACAACATTACATTGCATTTTGCACGGGACACTAGTGGTACCCGAGTACGAAACACTTCTAAATCTGGGTTTTTCTTCCTAATGCATATTTTAAATTTGTGGCACAATATATAAATATGTAAAAAAAAAAAAAGGTTGCTAAGAGTGTTAGGCTCTTTCTCTGCATGATAAATGCGTTTTTGTAAAGAGGTCATTCGAATTTACATTTTGAAACCATAGCTCTATGCTTCCACCGAATGTGTAGGTAGCATGAAGATTAGGCCGGAAGACCAGGCTGGTTTTCAGTTAAACTTTATGAGCAATCTTCGGAAATTGTAAATATTCGTAAAACAGTCTATGTTTTCGCCATCGTACCGCTGATTCAACACATTAACTTGTATTTTGAAAAGTTTGTATCCGTTTGCGAATATAAAATGATTGATCTTACACGTAATAACAAGCGATAATGGAGAGCAGAACCAATTCTTAAGGTCAATGCTAATGGTTGCCATTATTGTGAATGTTATCTTCTAAAGATGTATTAACTTCGACTAGGAATAAAGAAACGGATTTTGCCAATGCACTTAACGTCTGTAAAAGTAAATGTTTACCTAAAATCCACGTTCATTTAGTATGAGACTAATAATAAAACATGTACATTTAATTGGACTGTCATCCAAATTTATTTCCTAATTATGATCTGTAAAGTGTTTGCCACATCCCCCACAGTTTGTATATCTCTCCTACTCTGATTTAAAGAATGAAAATGAAACTCGACAAGAGTATAAAACAAATACGCGGCACGTGGTGATTTCGTTCATTAATTCATCATTTCTAACCTAATTGTGGCCATGGGATCACAAACACTCTCGTCTTTTCGCATTTTAACCACACGGGAGTTCTTTACTAACACGGTGGTCATGTCTGCGCATGTCTAGCTTGTAACAGCAGGAATAATGTAGTGCATCGTTTTCTGTTAGCTACGAGTAATCCCGTACGTTTTCGTAAGTTTTCGTACGTTTTCGTAAGTTTTATTAAGGAATTCTAAACTTAATTAGCATTCGTTTTAGCTTACTTGCCCTGTGCATGATTTGTGTGAATACAGAGGAGACCATAATAAACCTATTTCTGAAGTGAAACATGACTCAGATGAATCATCCACTGCCAGATCCAACCCACGGGTTATTCAGATCGAACCCATCTTCGTATTTTTTCAGCTATAAGTGCTCAAATCAAAATTAATATAACCAATATAGATCTCAAACAAATCAGCTCGATTTCTCTGTTGAATATTTTGCTATATACCTTGGGACGCTTTCTGCCTAAAATATATCTCAGAAATTAATAAAATAATTATTAATTTCGATTTCGTGAATTAGCCAGTTTAGCAATACAGACAGCTACAGAATATAAACGTCACACCTACTGACTGCCGTAAAAGTTGTCTTAGTCTGTAGTGACTGTTGATTGATTACCAACTGGACGTCAGTACTTTCAATTATATATCAAGTTTTGTCTGCTGGATAGAATCTGCGCTTATGTTTGTATATTTTGTGTCTCCATTTCTATGTCCATGTTTAATTGAATTTAATGATATCGATATAGTTTATGTAGACTAGTTATCTTCACTAAATGTAGAAACATAATATCATGACAAATTTTATATACGGTGTTCCTTAGATACGTATATAATGGGAACACTGATATATTACTAGAGATTTTTAAACTCCGGTCATGTTTTAAAAACAAAGACAGTAATGCATATGAATATGATTCATGTTGTAAATAACATGTTTTTCATTGCAATTAAAGGATTAGTATATATATATATATATATATATATATATATATATATATATATATATATATATATATATATAAACAATTTAGAGACGACGAAGTAAGATGCATGTGGGGTTAAACATATGACATAACCGATTCGTGCGACACTGTCGGACAACAAAGACAAAAGAAAATCTTAATGTCACATACAGTTTTCTTGCAACTATCATGTATTTTTCCTAAGGCAGTAAGAAATAATCAATTTTACTTTTGTTAATTCATGAACTCATAAAATGCAAATATTGACCCATGATAGTGTGAGAGCTGAGAGTTATGATGCATCATCCAGATTAACAAAATATCTGAATTGCTCCCGTTTTAGAGCTCCGGTAAACTCGAGCAAGTATTCCAGCTAGCATTGCTTCATAATGGAAATATAAGCATGTAAAACACCTACTTGTCACGCAAACCCGTCTATAAATGATATTTATAACTTTGTAAAATGATTTTGTCAGTTCTTTTCTAATATTTTGAAAGAGGCTTTCAAAATTTTAAGTAAAATATTTCAAGCTCGTTCATTATCCTATTTCGATCAACTGAAAATATCGGTTACATAATTATTTCGTATTAGATGGAATAATACTGAAATGAATGGGCGCATTAATAATAATTTCATAATAAATATAATAATTAAGAAAATTAATATCCATTTGCAATTCCAGTCTTAGATTAGAACGACAGTGTAAGGTACATACTCATGCTACCTATATGAATAAATTAAGACAAATGAAACAAAATAATAGCAGATACAAAATGGTTGACAGGTTACTGTCACGTTATATGTAAGGAACAATAGCCAGATTGCAACATGTATATGCTAGACCCTGAGGCTAATTAGTCGCTTCATAAATGTTGCGAGTGCCAACATCAAAAAGAGGGGTGGGAAGCCAGTTGTATATAACATGGTCATATGAACTTGTTACTGGCGCCTTATTCTGCTGAGTGAGATTCACAGGTAAGTGGCAGGAATTGCCGGTGTTGGCTCAAAGTAATATCAAGTGGGGGTCGTAAATCCACCCTTGACAGACTGCCTGGGAGGGGGCAACGTCTGCTAATTATGTAGACCATGTGTGAATCGACATCCACTCGGAACTGAGCAAGGCATGGCCACCATTGGAATCGCAAATTTAAATCTAGTGTCTTGAAACTAAACGTCAGTCGTCGCTAAACCATCTTGCGGGAACTACATAATGAAGTTATAAGCTACTCCGACGTCATTCGAATTAGCCGGGAAACATTGTTATTCTGGGAATTACAAAGGAGCTTCAGAAAGGAAGCTTTTAGGGACCGGAGGAGCTGTAGGAGACAGAGGACAGAGAAGGGAAATACCCTGGTACAGTTGGTCCCGAGTCTCTGGGAGACACGAAAAGGAGAGAACGGAAGTGGAGGAAGTGCAAGGGTGAAAGACGTGGTTGTTGGACTGAAGCGGTACTGGGTATCAGTCAAGAAATAATACCGATGAGTAGAAACACAGGACAGGAGGAAAATCTATCACACTAAGTCAGATGATGAAATAGGCCGTCACTTGGTCGAGTGAAAGATTAGTGATAGGGTTTTGAATATTGAATTTCATTTGAGGAAGGATTATCTGTAATTCAATGGCATTAAATTTTGTTGTTTATTTGAATTTCACATTTGTGTATGCAGTACTTTAACAACGCTGGCTTGGGGCTCGGAGCTTTGCATCTCTATCACTACTTCAATTTCTAACAAAAACGAGCCAGGGTATGTGTTCTGTAACAATTAAAGATAATATTGGGAGCACCCCACCCCAACCTAAGGTAGTCTACGAGAGACCCCTTTACAGTTACAAACAACATTTCTCGTATCTTTGTCACACATCTTGCATGCTTTGCTTATAGGTACCATGCATGTACAATTTTTGTGTTTGACAGATTAGATGAGTTTTGGATCAGTGAAGTGTGTATGGGTGGAATGTGTGTTTTTATACGGACCTATTTTATGATATGCAATTATGACATGACATAGCTAGGCAATCAAATGTTTAACTGGTACACAATTTCAATTTTACAATATACATTGTATGTACTGTCTATACATAAAACTAAATATTCCTACACATTTCAACTCTAAAATATGTGCTGATAATAAGTAGTCCTTCGGTATTCAATAGTACACACCATTCCTTCTTGCCTATTCAAAAGTACACGCCATTCCTTCAACCGTATTCAGTAGTACACGCAATTCCTTCTTCCCTATCCAATAGCACATATCATTCATTCTTCCCTGTTCAATAATACACGCCATTTCTTCTTCCGTATTCAATAGTACACGCCATTCTTTCTTCCCTATTCAATAGTACACACCATCCATTCGTCGCTGTTCAATAGTACACACCATCCATTCGTCGCTGTTCAATAGTACACACCATCCATTCGTCGCTGTTCAATAGTACACACCAGTCTTTCTTCCCTATTCAATAGTACATACAATTCCTTCTCAAAAGTGCATACCTTACCTATTTCATAGTACACACCAACCAGTATTTAACAGTGCATTTTACCTTGTGCATATAATGAACGTGATGGTATTATTATGTTGACATAAATAATATGAAGTTATTTTGAAAGATGTGACAGATACGAAGCTGATGGGGGAGTGCCAGTGTTGTCCGTATTTGCAAGCTAATACCTCTGCTTTTATCTGAAATAATGGCCAGTTAATCAACAAGAACAAGTGAACACTTTCGAGATAGGGCATCGTTAACGTGGATCAATAGTCATATATTACGTTTTGCAATGAAATAATAAATTCGTGCAAATCTCTCCCTCACACAATATTTCCTATAGTACATGCATCCTACACGTTGTTATGGGATGATTGGTTGAGGAGACCGTGTTTAGCATTGTTCCGTAAAAGGTTTAAATTTTCGGCACTTCATGTTATGTTAATCTTTGATTTTAAAATGTGTGGTTTTGTTTTAATGTTGCCTATCATCCTGGTGTACTTCAATGGTCCTATATTATACTTGGCTCTAAACGAATACTTTTGATTTAGCAGGATACTGTCACATTTTCATGGACACTACTCGTTGATAAATAAATTCATACATCAAAAGAAAACATTGGGTACCTCCATAAATCGAATATTCTGATATGAAAAATAACATTATACACAGCCACACTATACTCCTGTATTGCAAATTTCAAATAAGTTCACAGTCGATGCTTTTTAAGGTTTGTCTAGCCAAATATCGTACCTAGGAACCAGGACACGGAATACATTAATGCCCCAGGCATCTTAGCAGTCATGACTAATACACAATATCGGCATACTATCTATGCAATAACGTGTGTGTTGGTTGCTCAATCACGGCAGCTTGGCAGGAGCCAAAAGTTACCTGAACGGTTGAATTAGATCCACGTGTAACAGTCAACAACTCTAGATATAGCAAACCATATTAAATACATCAATTCATAATGCATTTATTATATATCAAATAAAGAAAATATCTTTACGTTACATGATGTCATAATGTCATGTATGACGTACTGGCTTTCACTCTGAAGGCATAGAAAAAATAATACTGACCAAATCGTATCAGCCATGTGATAAAGATATGTTAAAAGGAGTAGGAAATAATATTAATATGACATTCTAGTGTACTATCAATCACCGGGAGGGTTGAATAGAGGTTTCACTATTCTTACGGTTTGTGTAGTTTTGGGGTGTTATTCCCAAAAATTAATGATGTCATTTTACACACATATTTGGACCTAAAGTTACCATTGTAAGAAATAATAGGTTTACTATGCCGACAATTTTTGCATTTATTAGCACAGAGTACTAAAGTTAAAACGTGACGTCATCCTCAACATTTTCTTGTACACACAACGTATTTGCTTACATCGTTGCATTAGTTTCAATTGTCATTATCAAACATAAGTTCTAAAAATAGTAACTGATTCCTATCATCTAGGTCATAGGTGACACTAAGTGCCCCATAATCTGACTTTAAATAATTGTATACACATAATATTGTTTACTGGACTTTACGTGAAACTGGTTGTACAATGTAGTTCAGTGCTGGACTAAAACGTGGCATACGTATTATTCTGCCAATATTTCTTCGTCGTAACCAATATATATGTGTTACTGCATTTGTATGTGAGAATACGTACGAGATTTTAAGGATGTAAATATTGCACGACCTTGTCAGTGCAGTATACCCATTTCACAAACTAGTTCATAATTTCATATACAAATTAAGTAACCTTTTTGTTATTTGCTCATGTTTTTTTTCCACCTAAAGCTTCATTATATAAACAAAATACACTACAAAAAAACAAAGTAACTGAATGTATGCCGCATTCCAAACTAAATACACAAGCGCAAATTCATCATTACATAACAACAACATTATTACTGCGCACATAACTCCACCCAGATAAATTTGAACTTAGTCGCGCGCTCGACTTAACTTTAAAAAAAATGGCGTGTCTATTTAAAGTTGAAATTTTGAGTCATATCGTGAATGAATGCGCAATATAACAAATTTCGTGATTATGGACTTGATTCATATGTCACAATTCCACATAAAATACTTCGGATTGAAGAAGCGAGGGAGAAGCGCGTTGATATTTTCAAATGGGTTTCTGTTTCTGTCAATGAATGTTTGAAATCATAATATTAAAAAAATATGAAGTCTTTCAATTGCAATTATCAAAAAGACGCTATGAAATTTAATCCTTATTTCATTTTGAGTGCAGTAAGGAGGATGTAATAGCACTTATGTTCGAAATTACAGTACAGTTTTGAAATGTGTAATCAAGACTGAGAATCTATGACATGGCTCATTTAATTCGGATTTGCAGAACTAAGAAAGTACATTTTGAGGAAATTCAGGATGTAAAACTGTAAGTGTATTTTTTTGGCATTCTTATTACCAGCTAAAGAAGACTGTTTATGCCATGCCACTTGTATGTTATTTGTAAAGACCCTTTCTTGCGTCTACTGTATAGCTAACCTAAATCCGAAACATTGTATCAACAATGTTAACACGGAATATACCAAAGCAGCTGGTTTGTGTCAGTCCACGAAACATCTGCTTTTTTTCATTCAGAAACAAACTGAATCAACCAAAATGTAAAGCGCCTACTACGCGAGTGCACATGAGTTTGTTTACAAAAGAAAGTAGTTCGTTTATGCACCTGAATGTACTATGAAGCTGTGCATTATGGTAAAATACTGAACGATTCCGACAATGTAAAGTTAACGGAGAAAAAAATGAGAATACAATAATTACTGATATAGATTTGTAACTTGTCTTGTGTACTTGACATTTGTCCGCAACTGAGGATAGGGAGTCTTCATACTTAACTAACGTCATCTCTTTAAAAAAATTAAATTGGATTTAAATTCATGGTGTTTGCTTCTCTCTAGGAAATTATATCGTGCACTGACCATGGGTATTAGGTTTACTTGATTTTAAGTTCAAGGCTTAATCTTGTTAACAGTGTGGTGTAAGTTTCCATTAAGACGTGTGATTGTTTCCAGAAAATGATAATACGACATAGGTCAAATGTATATATATATATATATATATATATATATATATATATATATATATATATATATATAAGAATAACGCGAAAACAATTAGTGATTTCTATCTTAGTATCAGTCTTTGCGGATCTATGCTCAGAGTTTGTAGTCATAATTCAATTATAATTTGAAGGAAGGATTTATCTTGGCTATTCATTGGAATTACAAAGTGGTCATTAATTGCTGGATTAAAATACTACTTTGGGATTTTGGAGGACCCATTCAAAGGCATTCTTGATTATATCGCTGTGATAGATCATGACTGTCGGTACATCGGAACGTTCAAAACAATTGCTTAATCAGCATATTCAAGATTACAATTAAATTAAATTCAGAACACCACTTGAAATTCATTCAGAATTATTTATCTTTGGACTGGTGATAAAGCTTTAAGGATTATTTTGGATTTAATTCACAATTCTTATGTTACGTGTTAAGGCTCGAATAAACAGTAACACAATAAAGAGGGAAAACAACAAGCTTTGAAAAATATAACAATTTTTTTCCCTGGCAACATTCAGTAAAAATAAAAATAAAAATGAACGGACGATTTCATAGATTCTAATCCAAAAATAATCCAAGAATAATCCACGAATAAAAATTTAGGGGTCCTAATGCCAAAATGGTCTACTGATTTCAAGGACGAATAATCCAACATGAAAGACGATGACGTATGATCTAACCTGTAGTGTTCAAGTCTACAGTTCCTTGTAGAAACAAGAAATATCACTCCGGTATTGGATATCTGAATAATGTTTTATAAAAGATGTCTTTGTCCAACAATTTGATATGAGCACTCGTATTTTCCAGGAAGAAAAAAACAAGAATTAATCATTTTAAATCCGAGTAATTTAAAATAGCTCCAAACAGCACAACATACGCCTTCCAGTGTAACGAAACAAAACAACTGAGAATAACTCCAAAACAAAGGTTATATCGTACTCTAAAACGCAAAAGGGGTCACGTGATCATGTTCTAGAATCTAGTCGAATTTATTTACTTCTTGCAAACCACAGTGTGGCCCTGACGAAAACCAGTCATTTTACTCTAAGAAATAAAATATAAAAAATTGTTTACATCTTACAGCACGTAGTCCCATCATGACCTCGACAACAATCAATCATTTTAAAATAAAAATAGAACTTTTGTACGTGGTTGCCACTAATTTTGAATCAAGGTAAGGATCTAGGCCAACATCTGGTGGTTACTAAAACAAACAGTTAATGCCAAACTATTTTCTGGAAAGAGTATCATCTCCAGTGAATAAATTTATATTACAATAGCATGTAATAAAAAAAGTTTAAAAAAATCAAACTGACAAACCAATTAAATTGAACATCTATATATTTAAATCAGATATAATTGTATTAAATATACATAACATAATACTGTAATTCCTTTTTATATGTTCGCTTTGGATTCTAGGGAATTAATTATTTTTTGGAATTCTACAATACTTATTATCGCCTTTGATCACAAAATTTACACTTAAACCAGCCATTGTTATTGGATGATCAAACTACCTTTTACTATTTAGAAATAACACCTCTGTCAATTACAAGATTATATGCCCAGCGTGACAACGTATACAAACTGCTGAGCGAAATGTGGTTTTAGAAAATAACATGTTTGAAACATTAAATGGTAGAAAAACCCGAGACTTCTTGGCTTGTTGTTATTGCAAGTAGCCACTACTATGACAATGTGTAGCTCCTTTTTAAAACAAAGGTGAATTTGGGGAACAAATGTTGAAAACGAAGCAATCTAAGGAGTCAAAATGGACAACAATGACTGTTGTCATCCTTCAGATACAGTATCGAAATCGAAATGGACTACAATGACAGTTGAGATCCTCTGACGCTCTAACAAATTAAAATGGACTACAGTGACCTTTGCCATCCTTCGGATCATGGTACCAAATTAAAATGAACTACAGTGACCTTTGCCATCCTTCGGACGATGGTACCAAGTTAAAATGGACAACAGTGACAGTTGCCATTCCTCGGACGATGGTATCAAATTAAAATGGACTACAGTGACAGTTGCCATTCGTCGGACGATGGTATCAAATTAAAATGGACCACATTAACAGTTACCATCCTGCTGACGCAGTACCATATTTAAATGAACTACAATAACAATTGCCATATTTCTGACGCAGTACCAAAACGAAAATGTACTACAATGACATTTGCAATACTTCTGGCGCAGGATTAACTTTAAATGGGTTACAATGATAATTGCCAGCCTTCTGAATCAGTACTAAAATCTATTGGACTAAAATGACAATTGTAATTCTTCGGACGCAGTACCAATTTAAATGGATAAAAATGACAGTTGTCATCCTTCCAACGCAGTAACATATTTAAATGGATTACAATGACAGCAACCATCCATCTAACGCAGTACCATATTTAAATAGGTTAAAATGACAGCTGCCATCATTCTAACGCAGTACCATATTAAAATGGATTAAAATGATAGCTGTCGTCCTTCTAACGCCTTGCCATATTTAAATCGATTAAAATGACAGTTGCCATCCTTCTAACGTTGTACCAAATTTAAATTAACTTCACTGACAACTGCAAACCGTATGACGCAGTGCAAACTGTATATAGACGACAATGACTGTCCAAACCTTATGACGCCGTACAAACTGTTTATATACGACCATGACGGATGCAAGGCTTATGACGCAGTACCTAATTTAAGTGACACACACTGACAATTTCAAACCGTATGACGCAGTACACATTGTATATAGACGACAATGACAGTTGCAAACCTTATGACGCAGTACCTAATTTAAGTGACATACACTGAGAATTTCAAACCGTATGACGCAGTACAAATTGTGTATAGACGACAATGACAATTTCAATCCTTCTGATGCTGTACAAAATTTTTGATAATTACAGTCAATAAAATTTAACGAATTTCTCCAAAAATTGAACGAAAATGGACGAGTAAAAAATAGAAAAGACAAAATATGAATTAGAACGAGTATGGAAAGAAAGTTGCATAGTAACCATTAAAATAATTTCACTAGTCTACAGAATTCAAGACTCAACATTTTTAACTGGTTTTCTAGCCACCCACCCACCCACCCAGCCTGTAATAAAACATAGGTACAAGCTAATTACAAAATATAAGCACAGACATACATTTATGTTTAAATTCAATATTGTATTAATCTTCTTTTTGACGTAGAAAATGGAAAATAAATAAAGCAACTTTGAATAACAAAGGGAATCAGTGTTGACATGAAGATATACATTTTTTTTGAGATTGATTTTTATACCAAAATTTGCCTAAATAAGTTTGCCTTATATCTTTGTTAATGTTTAAATATTAAAAATGCATTATCATCATCTTCTACGAACGTCAAAATTAATGCGATAACAACAATTACATAAATGATATGAAATGCTGAAACAACCACGTCTACCGATCTCTATAAGCGTTTATAACATATGGGTCTTGAACGCGTTAAATATATAAACCTATGGAAGGATACTTCTCAACATTTAATAATGTTGTATAATTTTGATAATATCTACATTTTGACGACTTTGTGATTTTTTCATGTCAGCTTTGACTAGTACAACCCTTCACTCTTTGAGAGAATGTTCTTACAAATACACTAACATTCCAAACATCTTGAGAAACCCATGTATAGGTGAGTAATACACTTGTGACTTTTGATGCCCGTCTAACACCACCGTAATCGTCTACTTGTTTAAGAATATACTCATATAGAAGTTTCCCCAATGGTTAATACACCTAGAGAGTAGTGTAGAGCACACAACGGTAGCGTGTCACGTTAACGAAGGGTAACAACTATTCGCATTTGGTGAAGTACGTATATATTGTTTGCAGATATGGCTATGACCACTGTTAATACATTCCAAATACGTTTTCCCCCAAAATTTCAAAACCATATCATAATACAGTTTTTGCAATTGTGGCAAATATGTTAAAAGGCTTATACACATATGAAGTACTCAAATATCAATAATAAAATATAGCCTTAACAGATTTGATACACTCAGCTAGTAATGGTGCTTGGCCTTCGTCCAGGAAAATTTGTGTGGAAACACAAGACCCATATAAACACAAGACCGATATATCTGCGAAATGAAATCAAGTTATGTCCCCTTTACAGGTCACTTTTCACATTACCTTAAACGGTCTTAGTTAGAAAATATGTGTCTCACATTAGATTTCAGTAACTGATCTTCAAAATGAACAAGGACACTGCTATATTTCTACCCCTATCAAAACATTGTTCTCATGCTTGCCAAATGTTTATATTCATTAAAAAAAACCATTGAATTCTTCCTTAATACTCAGCCATATTTAACATGAACCCACAAAGTCGAATATAGCACTATATTGAAGAAATCCATACCACTTCTTCCATAATTGTTGATAATATTTAATGTGCTAGGTGCATTAAATGTCGCCCTATGTCAGTATAAGATAGGCATTCGCCGACTCCTGTGAATTTTTTCCGCTCTCACAGCCCATTATCCTGTTACTGGCCCCATTGGTCAATGTATAATTCGTGAGTAAACAGGTCGATTGCTGATATCATAACCATGCCACATTCATGCCAGGTCGCACCCTGTATAAGATCTTCAGATATCCGATGAATCGCGTCTCCTCCTAGTTCACGGGCGTTTCGCAGCACCATTTTCCTTGTACGTACAGCTATTAAATGTGATAATTTATGGGCTGGTCCGTCGACGGCAATCTGTGGGAACGCTGTCGGTCAATATTCTCTGCATGCAGCAGATGAAGATCTTCAAGTATATAGGATCTCTCATTGGACTCGCAGCTGTTCCAGGTGTAGTCGCTTTTGTCCAATTCACATTCCATCGTCTTCCTATTATCTTTCTGGGTTTAATTTTAGACTCTCGCTGTATATTTTAAAGTATCAATGTCAGCCTTTATATCGTTAGTAAAACTTTCTATGTTGGTACATGCAGCATTTCGTTGGTCGCTTTTCGTATTCGATGTCATGAAAGTTGTGTCTTAATTGTACGCATCTACCTGGTCCTAGTTTCTATTGCTTTACTAATGTCTTGCATGGCTTCGTTTGAGGGTCTTGACTAGTCATGTGTGGTATCTCCAGCATCAGACGCAGATACTTTGATCATTGTCGACCATGGGAACCTTTGAGAGCCTTGAGTTAAGATCTACAGTGAGGAGCCCCACAAATTTTTATTTAAAAAATTCGAATAAATGAAGACCTACCAATTGTTAATGTCTACAAATTTCTCTTCCCTTTCACAAGATGAATGAAAGGTTTATACCAATTTTAGCTGAATTACGTTTGCACGAAATTCTTAGGTCAGTAAACGCATCAACTATGTGCATCTTCCTTCGATTGTTGACAATTATTAATAGTTAATTGCCTTATTAACTTCAACTTACCATACGTACTATCAGCATGTTTTTAAAATGTCTTCAAATCTTTCCACTATATTTGCAATGGAGACATTCTACTTCTAGTGATTAAATTTATTTGTTATTTCCTTTAACCGTTCTTCGATTCATGACACCTTGATCAATCAGCGACAGTATGTAGGCATTTGTTTTGTACGATATTTACAATTTATAACTTGACATTGAGCAGCATTAAAGAAACTGTTTTCAAATTTCTAGTAGTGAAGAATTACTTAATCGTTGAGTCCAGGTTTAAATTAGCACGATATCATCATCGAGCGGTAACTGCTCTATATGTGTCTTTCTATTCTTTGGTCAATGATGTCATTCACAAAGAGTGACGTCATTTCCATAACAGCTAATTTGGAAACTTAACTCTGAACTGCAGCGAGTAGATGTTTGCTTCAATTTGGCACGATGTATCGTGGTAAACGGTGAGGAGATTTATTAAAGATCAATGATATTTGTTACCTGCAATCAGAGCATCGTCGACCTCTACATTCGAGCATTGAACGAGACCTCGCATGTAATTCGTGGCCAATGAGAATTATATTATAACCTACTTTCTTTCATATGGAAAAATATGGGGCCAGAAGGAGAAAGACACATCTGAAACAATCTTGGCCTTTCCAGTTTCAAAATATGTATTGCATTCTGTTAGATGCGAGTCACTAAACATATCCAATTCAAGCGTGTTTCTACAACTTTATCAGATGTTATTTCACGACATGACGGACTGGCCAAAAAATGTTCCGAAAGAGTTATCTGCCCTGTCATGGGCACCGGATGTTTGTCACAGTTATCAATGAAAGGCTCAGAATGCCAACCACGCTCATAACTTTGCTGTAAGTATTCATAATTTTGAACTGACGTCATCACTGGTATTCAGCCAATCAAACATCGCTCTCTGACTCATTGGAGTAGGTGACTGACTCTGTTTTTACCCTTTAAGAACTTCATCTTTGATAGCAAAGAATATCCTTCTAGCACGCTGCTTTTGTTTAAAAGCTTATCCTTCTTAACCAATAACATGATGAAATGTATTCGCATAATTTTATCAGATTAATTTTGAGATAGTCTGTAATGATGAAATCTGACTCTTTTACGGCAAGATGAATGATAAGACCTGAATAAATCAAATGTATTCACCAACCGGATACGTGCGCCATGCCTGTTGCAAACCGTGTGTAAAAAGTATCAATTGACGATTTAGAAAACAAGGTAAAGTTTACAAATGGAAATCATGCAATGCACATACAAATCATCTGCTAGTTGTACATGTTCAGCGCCATTCCGTGAAAACAAGTTGTCTGAACGAACACCTGAGGACGTAATAAAATTATAGGTGTATTATCAGTATTCACTGTGTATCGTCTTTTCATAGGTTCCCAGGCACTTATAGTTCTATATTACCTAAGCGCTTATATGTAAGAGGCATAACATGATTAACGCATCAACACATACCTCTAAAACCCTGACATGTGTCCACGTTTTCCTTGGGAAAGGCTTCCATGTGTTACGTATAGCCAATGATAGGTTTAAAGTAACATTAACATAAGTTAACATCTAAAAACACAACTCACTCTCTCTCTCTCTCTCTCTCTCTCTCTCTCTCTCTCTCTCTCTCTCTCATTACAGAGTGTCATGAAACCTATGTTTGAAAATGACTGTTTTACCAACAGTGAGTAAGTAGAATTGGATATAATGCGAATCAGGTGAAACAAAGAGCTTTAAAGCACGTAGATAAAATTTCATTTTGTAAGACAGTGAAATCAAATCGACACCCCCCGTCTCTCTCTTTCTCTCTCTCTCTCTCTCTCTCTCTCTCTCTCTCTCTCTCTCTCTCTCTCTCTCTTGTGATTTAGGACAGGGTTGCAACGTTCCATACTGTTTAAACCTGTAGACGTTTTTGAAGTATGCTGCATAACTAAAAGTACTTATTGCATTTATTGAATTCATTTCTTTTCATAGGTACTACCTAGCCCTCTCTGAATGGTGCTTAGTAACTTTCTCTGATCTGTATGTATGTGTGAACAAAATATTAAGGATTTATTTCATAGCTTCCGATTGTCAGGCTGTTCCTCCCGGAGTCTTCCTCTACCAGTTATACTGGCCGCCACCTATAGCCTTTAATGTGCTGACAATTAACGCTAAACCCACAGCGACAAGATATCTTCTTCTCTTTTTTAATTGTCTACTTCACGTATATATATATGTATGAGTGTGCATGTGTACGTGCGTGTATTTATGTATGTATGTGTGTGTATGTATGTATGTATGTATGTATGTATGTATCTATGCATGTATGTATGTATGAATGAATGTATGTATGTATGTATGTATGTATGTATGTATGTATGTATGTATGTATGTATGTGTGTATGTATGTATGTATGCATGTATGTATGTATCTATGTATGTATATATGTATGTATGTATGAATGAATGTATGTATGTATCTATGTATGTATGTATGTATGTATGTATGTATGTATGTATGTATGAATGAATGTATGTATGTATGTATGTATGTATGTATGTATGTATCTATGCATGTATGTATGTATGAATGAATGTATGTATGTATGTATGTATATATGTATGTATGTATGTATGTATGTATGTATGTATGTATGTATGTATGTATGAATGAATGTATGTATGTATCTATGTATGTATGTATGTATGTATGTATGTATGTATGTATGTATGAATGTATCTATGCATGTATGTATGTATGAATGAATGTATGTATGTATGTATGTATATATGTATGTATGTATGTATGTATGTATGTATGAATGTATGTATGTATGAATGTATGTATGTATGAATGTATGTATGTATGAATGAATGTATGTATGTATGTATGTATGTATGTATGTATGTATGTATGTATGTATGTATGTATCTATGCATGTATGTATGTATGAATGAATGTATGTATGTATGTATATATGTATGTATGTATGTATGTATGTATGTATGTATGAATGTATGTATGTATGAATGTATGTATGTATGTATGTATGTATGTATGTATGAATGTATGTATGTATGAATGTATGCATGCATGCATGTATGTATGTATGTATGTATGTATGTATGCATGCATGTGTGTGTATGTATGTATGTATGTATGTATGTATGCATGTATGTATGTATGTGTGTGTATATATGTATGAATGTATGTATGTACGTATGTATGTATGTATGTATGTATGTATGTATGTATGTATGTCTGTGTGTGTTTGTATGTATTTATGTATGTATGTATGTATGTATGTATGTATGTATGTATGTATGTATGTATGTATGTATGAATGTATGTATGTATGTATGTATGTATGTGTGTGTGTGTATGTATGTATGTATGTATGTATGTATTTATGTATGTATGTATGTATGTATGTATGTATGTATGTATGTATGTGTGTGTATGTATGTATGTATGTATGTATGTGTGTGTGTATGTATGTATGTATGTATGTATGTATGTGTGTGTATGTGTGTGTGTGCATGTATGTATGTATGTATGTATGTATGTATGTATGTATGTATGTATGTATGTATGTATGATGGTCCCACCATAAAGACATAAAAGTGCAATCTCAAGACTGCCAGAACGTGAAAACACGCCTTTAATCTTCCCTAAATCAAGTTGTTTCCCAAACCAATGTCTCTGCTTCCTCGATATCGAATATTCGTCCGTTTCATATCGATTGGTGCTGATAAAAGATCCACAGTGGTGACATTGTATCAATGTCATTTAATGTAACCATGAGATTGTAAGATCGCACTAGCGTGATAGTGTTTAGGGAGTTAATAAGAAAATATATTGATACAGTATTAATTCTATAGAAAGTGGCATCTTGACACAATAAATTAATTGAAGAACTCATCCTATTTGAGAGTGTCAAGGGAAATGGCAATGGTCACGAGTTAGTCGAGATTGCAGTAAATGGATACTGTGTACTTTGGACAAAGTGTCAGGTGTACAATGAAGCTGCTGTACATGCAAAATACATAGTGGAGTGAATGTTTAGCATATATCTTTGCTTATGTCATGTACTCTTTTTGACCGTTCCTTACATCTTGTAGTTGTGAAAATCCAGCATAACCTATCCTCACTGATCAAAATGGTTTCCTCCATGTGTTAACAAAAAATCATCCTGAACGAGTCCAAAGTACACTAACATTGCAATTATCATAAGGGTAAAATAATATAATAAAATAGACACAAACAGTCATAAATATAATTATATTGTTATAAAGGATATACAATATATATAAGTCTAAAAAAATATATTATACAATTTGATATAGTGCATTGGCATTAAGGCCATTAGGATAGAGAGTATCTAACTTATGAATCCAATAAGCTTATTTTTTGAGTCTATTCATGTCACCATACACAATATATATATCGGCACGAAAGAAAAATTGAGTAGAGAGTGATTAAAGACATCAAAGTGTGCTGAAATATTAGTGGAAAACTGAGGATCTCTATCTATTTTTTATATGAAAGCGATGATTATTCATTCTCTTAGAAACTTGTTGAAGTGTCTGCACAAAATTTTCGGCGTTTGTGTTGTTTTATATCCCAATTCCCAGTTATCAAAACGGAAACACGATTGCAGTACAACTTCAGAAAGTGTAGCTAATATATATAAAGAAAGGGACAGACAGACAGACAATGTATTTTAATTTAACGCCCCGCTTCGATTTCTTTTTAAGAATAATTTACCATTAAATTAAGATAAATTTTTACATTCCTTAGATACACAAAATCGCATTTTATGTATTTAAGATGACCAGTGAGGACAACCTAGTTAATTCGTTTTCATGAAATATTATACCGAATGTGAAGTACGAAAGCAAGAAAGGACTCGGTTAGTATGGTGTCTAGCAATAAATAAATACTGACGCATAAGTAAAGAAAATGGTGGACTAGCGTGAAACTTTTCGTGAATTATTAACGAAAGTGTTCCAGTTTAGTGGGTCCAGGATTACTGAATGTATATACATTACTAAGGAAACTGGTCCAGCAGTATGCGGTGGAGGAAGACTGGGTCTAGATATATAGAAATGTGCAGGCCTTGGTAAAGAAAGTATTTCAATATGATTGAAGCCCGATATGTATGAATTTTATACATTAGTATTAGTGGAGAATATAAAATGTTCGAATAGCATGGCATATAAGAACATGAAGTTTGCTATGTATGCATTGCTGAAGAAATTGGTTCCGCATGATGGGGTATTAATAGATAGGAATGTTCATTATATCTCCTAAAAAGCGCTTCAGAAAATAATGTCGGTTTTTTTCTTAAGCTTTAGTATGGTATCTCGCTCAGTGTTGATTGTTTGATTTGTTATGCTCTGTTTTCGGGAATGTGTCCCAGCAAGACGAAGATAATCTACGAAAGACATTGCATTTGGATTAAACGCAAAAAAATCCAAGGTACAATAAACATAGGGATAAAATGGCGGCTAATTAGAAGCGAACCGTCTGGAGTGGTTAATTATACTGCCTGTCACTAGAATGATAGATCACCGGCTTTGATAAGAACCACTATACTTAATACGACAAGCTGCCTTGTGCAAATTATGGTGATATATCTAATAAACCAGTGAGCAACAATAGAATTATATATCCAATAAACCAGTGAGCAACAATAGAATTATATATCCAATAAACCAGTGAGCAACAATATAATTATATATCCAATAAACCAGTGAGCAACAAAAGAATGAAGAATGGCCATTCCTCTGACTTTCATATTGTTGCAGACCAGCAGCATAACGATAATCTGCGGTGAGACGCCGAATGAAGCGTTGTATACACTGTCATGCAAGAGATGTCCCGCATGATGATCCTGCAAATGACCAATCCGAATCAGTGGAGATTATTATATCACAGCTTAAACCTTAGACCTATCGCGATATTATTTATTTCATTTTACGAAATAAATTTAAGACCTATAGCAATAGTATCAGTTTCGTATCAAGTCATAAATTTTAGACCTATAGCGATAGTATCCGTTTCGTATCAAGTCATAAATTTTAGACCTATAGCGATAGTATCAGTTTCGTATCAAGTCATAAATTTTAGACCTATAGCGATAGTATCAGTTTCGTATCAAGTCATAACTTTTAGACCTATAGCGATAGTATCAGTTTCGTATCAAGTCATACATTTTAGACCAATCGCGATAGTATCATTTTCATATGATATCAACTTTAGATCTATCATGATAGTATTAAGTTGATATCATGTAATCAACTTTAGATATATCGAGAATACATCACTTTTATATCTCGGTGTACATTTTAGACCTATTGTGATAGCATTAATTTGGTATCAAGACATAAACTTAAGACCTTTTGTGATAGCATCTTTTTCATATCGCGGCATAAACTTTTAGATCTTTCATGATAGTATCAATCTCATATCACGGATGAACTGTAAACCTATCGTGATAGTATAAATTCTTATCACGAATAAACAATATACCTGTCGTGATAGTATCAATTTCATATAGCGCATAAACTTTAGACCTATCGTGATAGTTGCCATGTATCATTTGAATGAAAGAACTGATGTATAATTTGTCGGCCTTGAAACGTTTTTACGTACAGCTTTAACATTGTTCATGACGTCAAAGTGACTGATATAGATTTTCGTGCATAAATGGAAAATTAGTACACAATTAACCAGTAACTACCAATGTGAAGCGTGTAGAGATCATATAGTAAACTCAGATCAAAGTTTGTAAAAGAGCTCATATAGTATACTCAGATCAGTGGTTGTAATAGAGATCACAGTATACTCAGATCTAAGTTTGTAAAAGAGCTCATATAGTATACTTAGAGCTATACTTGTAACAGAGATCACATAGTGTACTTAGATTAATAGTTGTAACAGAGATCATATAGTATACTCAGTTCAAAGTTTGTAAATAAGTTCATTTGGTATACTCAGATCAATAGTTGTAACAGTGATCACATATTATACTCAGATCAAAGTTTGTAAAAGAGCTCATATAGTATACTCAGATCAAAGTTTGTAAAAGAGTTCACATAGTATACTCAGATCAAAGTTTGTGAAAGAGTTCATATAGTATACTTAGATCTATAGTTGTAACAGAGATCACATATTATACTCAGATCAAAGTTTGTGAAAGAGTTCATATAGTATACTTAGATCTATAGTTGTAACAGAGATTACATGGTATACTCAGATCAAAGGTTTTAATAGATTTCAAGTAGTATTTTTAGATATATAGTTGTAATAGAGATCATATATTATACTCAGATTAAAGTTTGTAAAACAGTTCATATTGTATACTTAAATCTATAGTTGTAACAGAGATCACATAGTATACTCAAATCAATAGTTGTAACAGAGATCACATAGTATAGTCAGATCAAAGTTTGTAAAAGAGTTCATCAAGTTTACTTTTGTATATAGTTGTAACAAGGATCACATATTATACTTAGATCTATAGTTGTAACAGAGATCACATATTATACTCAAGTCAAAGTTTGTAAAAGAGTTAATATAGTATATTTAGATCAATAGTTGCAGTAGAGATCACATATTATAATGAGATCAAAGTTTGTAATAGAGTTGATATAGCATACTTAGATCTATATTTGTAACCTAGATCACATGGTATACTCAGATCAAAGGTTGCAATATAGTTCATATCGTATACTTAGATAAATAGTTGTAATCGAGATCATATAATATACTCAGATCAAAGTTTTAAAAGAGTTCATATAGTATACTTAGATATATAGTTGTAAGAGAGATCACATAGCATATTCATGTAAATAGTTCTAACAGAGATCACATATTATACTTAGATCTAACAGAGATCACATAGTATATCAGATCAAAGTTTGTAAAAGAATTCATATAGTATACTCATATTTATAGTTGTAACATAGATCATATGGTATACTCAGATCAAATGTTGTATTATACTTCACATATTATTCTTAGATCAGTAGTTTGTAATAGAGTTCATGGTGTATACTTAGATCAATAGTTCTAACAGAGATCACATAGTATGCTCAGATCAAAGTTTGTAAAAGAGTTCACATAGTATATTTAGATCAATAGTTTGTAAAACAGTTTATAGTGTATGCTTAGGTCAATAGTTGTAATTGAGATCACATAGTATACTCAGATCAAAGTTTGTAAAAGAATTCATATAGTATATTTAGACCAATAGTTTGTAAAACAGTTGATAGTGTATACTTAGGTCAATAGCTGTAATTGAGATCACATAGTATGCTCAGATCAAAGTTTGTAAAAGAGTTCATATAGTATATTTAGATCAATAGTTTGTAAAACAGTTCATATTGTATACTTAGGTCAATAGTTGTAATTGAGATCGCATAGTATACTCAGATCAAAGTTTGTAAAATAGTTCATAGTGCATACTTAGATCAGTTGATGTAACAGATATCACGTAGTATCCTCAGATCAATCGTTGTACGAGATCACATAGTATACTTAGATCTATAGTTGTAATAGAGATTATACAGTATTCTCATATCAAAGTTTGTTAAAGAGATCACATAGTTTACTTGGATCAATAGTTGTAATAGAGATCACATAGTATACTCAGATCAAAGGTTGTAATAGAGATCACATATTATACTCAGATCAAAATTTATAATAAAGACTGTTATAAATATCATATCCTCCTCATGAGTTCATTAAATCAAATGTATTGTATACCACAGAGACGTCTATATCGGCCTAATCAATTTTGACCATGGCGAGCTTTAAAATTGGCATCGATTTAATCGTAGTTCGTCGACAGTGAGAGCAGATTTTCCAACATACTGTAATAAAACCTTACCAAGGTGAACACAAGGGTAATACAAGAAACACCAACATTAACGGTAAATTAGTGCGATCGATGTTGAACAGAAGCACCCAATACAGAAATTATACATGAACTATAGGCATAATGTTAGTGATATATAACTGAGCGATGCATAAATCATCTGCCATAAATATTTCATATTATCATATTACAATGTATTGTATTTAATGTCCAGGTTGTCTAACAATGGTCAGGAGCTCTACTAGAAGTTGCTAATCCTAAAAATATATAATTTTAAAAAAAGTACTATTAGTATTAACTGAAGATAAACCACAATCAAACAATTCCTGGAATGTACTTTGGTTGACTTTTGGATTTAGCTGATATATGAGTGCCTACCATTTATTCAAACAATAGGGGAAAAAGATATTCAAGAAACTGAAGCAATTTCTGCAGAGGCAACACGTCATTTTAACATTTGAAAGTTAAACATGTATTTTTATATTCAATAAGACCTTAAATTAATCGTGACCTATCAATGGTACACGAATAATGAAACAGAGTCAAACACATTTTTGTTATAGTTGTTAATTGACACATTTTCTTATAGTTGTTAATTAATACATTTTCTTGTAGTTGTTAATTAACACATTTTCTTATAGTTGTTAATTAACACATTTTCTTATAGTTGTTAATTAACACATCCTTGTCATATTACATTCTGGGAATTACCTTTAGTTTCGAAATGGAATTCTATTTTAGCACTTGTCGACTCAGACATATATAGTTACCTCCATCTGCTTGATGTGTGATGAAAGAAATACTTCTGCAAAAGCTCTATTGATGCCACAAAATATTACCATCTAAGTGACGCGCCAAGATCGAACTGTTGCTAATCAGGCGACACGTTGATATTGACGTGTTGCCAATCAAGAAACAAGCTGACATAAATCGAAATTTTGCCACTCAAGTGACACGATATCGGAATATTGCCACTCGAGTGACACGATATCGGAATATTGCCACTCGAATGACACGATATCGGAATATTGCCACTCGAGTGACACGCTGAAAATGAAACGAAGTATTGAGACATTTTGTACATACTTCCTATTCCATAAAATACCTTGTATTGTACGCATGTCAAAACCGAACTATAATATTGTTTTGATGGAGTAGCAAATGTGAAATTGTCCACGTCACTTTGATAGATACAAAGCTAACATGTTCACTTAATTGTCCACGTCACTTTGATAGATATAAAGCTAACATGTTCACTTAATTGTCCACTTCACTTTGATAGATATAAAGCTAACATGTTCACTTAATTGTCCACGTCACTTTGATAGATATAAAGCTAACATGTTCACTTAATTGTCCACGTCACTTTAATAGATATAAAGCTAACATGTTCACTTAATTGTCCACGTCACTTTGATAGATATAAAGCTAACATGTTCACTTAATTGTCCACTTCACTTTGATAGATATAAAGCTAACATGTTCACTTAATTGTCCACTTCACTTTGATAGATATAAAGCTAACATGTTCACTTAATTGTCCACTTCACTTTGATAGATATAAAGCTAACATGTTCACTTAATTGTCCACGTCACTTTGATAGATATAAAGCTAACATGTTCACTTAATTGTCCACTTCACTTTGATAGATATAAAGCTAACATGTTCACTTAATTGTCCACGTCACTTTAACAGATATAAAGCTAACATGTTCACTTAATTGTCCACGTCACTTTAACAGATATAAAGCTAACATGTTCACTTAATTGTCCACTTCACTTTGATAGATATAAAGCTAACATGTTCACTTAATTATCCACTTCACTTTGATAGATATAAAGCTAACATGTTCACTTAATTGTCCACTTCACTTTGATATATATAAAGCTAACGTGTTCACTTAATTGTCCACTTCACTTTAATAGATATAAAGCTAACATGTTCACTTAATTGTCCACGTCACTTTAACAGATATAAAGCTAACATGTTCACTTAATTGTCCACTTCACTTTGACAGATATAAAGCTAACATGTTCACTTAATTGTCCACTTCACTTTGATAGATATAAAGCTAACATGTTCACTTAATTGTCCACTTCACTTTGATAGATATAAAGCTAACATTTTCACTTAATTGTCCACTTCACTTTGATAGATATAAAGCTAACATGTTCACTTAATTGTCCACGTCACTTTAACAGATATAAAGCTAACATGTTCACTTAATTGTCCACGTCACTTTAACAGATATAAAGCTAACATGTTCACTTAATTGTCCACTTCACTTTGATAGATATAAAGCTAACATGTTCACTTAATTGTCCACTTCACTTTGATAGATATAAAGCTAACATGTTCGCTTAATTGTCCACTTCACTTTGATAGATATAAAGCTAACATGTTCACTTAATTGTCCACTTCACTTTAATAGATATAAAGCTAACATGTTCACTTAATTGTCCACGTCACTTTGACAGATATAAAGCTAACATGTTCACTTAATTGTCCACGTCACTTTGACAGATATAAAGCTAACATGTTCACTTAATTGTCCACTTCACTTTGACAGATATAAAGCTAACATGTTCACTTAATTGTCCACTTCACTTTGATAGATATAAAGCTAACATGTTCACATAATTGTCCACTTCACTTTGATAGATATAAAGCTAACATGTTCACTTAATTGTCCACTTCACTTTGATAGATATAAAGCTAACATGTTCACTTAATTGTCCACTTCACTTTGATAGATATAAAGCTAACATGTTCACTTAATTGTTCACGTCAGTTTGATTGATATAAAGCTAACATGTTCACTTAATTGTCCACTTCACTTTAATAGATATAAAGCTAACATGTTCACTTAATTGTCCACTTCACTTTGATAGATATAAAGCTAACATGTTCACTTAATTGTCCACTTCACTTTGATAGATATAAAGCTAACATGTTCACTTAATTGTCCACGTCACTTTGATAGATATAAAGCTAACATGTTCACTTAATTGTCCACTTCACTTTGATAGATATAAAGCTAACATGTTCACTTAATTGTCCATTCGCTTTGATAGATATAAAGCTAACATGTTCACTTAATTGTCCACTTCACTTTGATAGATATAAAGCTAACATGTTCACTTAATTGTCCACTTCACTTTGATAGATATAAAAGCTAACATGTTCACTTAATTGTCCACTTCACTTTGATAGATATAAAGCTAACATGTTCACTTAATTGTCCACTTCACTTTGATAGATATAAAGCTAACATGTTCACTTAATTGTCCACTTCACTTTGATAGATATAAAGCTAACATGTTCACTTAATTGTCCACTTCACTTTGATAGATATAAAGCTAACATGTTGACTTAATTGCTATGCAGTTGAGAGGTTATGTCGATGTCATGAAAATATGCTTTTAACTTATAAAATACAAATGTATAGATTTGGACTGTTCACAAAGCATACTCTATATGTACAAAATCACAATACACATAAAACATTCATTGTTACATAAAAAAAAATATAGCGTGCAATAATGGCGTTATTAGACTCCTTATTTCACAAATCCCTCACGAAGCTTTGACACTACGAACTGAGTAAAACGAACATGAAGTCGCTTTATTACACTCGACTGGGCGTGTAAAAAGTGAATATTCCTATATAAGGTATTCCTTCCAGTCAGCAATAGAGCCGGTCCAAAACCCCATCTTCTGCAGACAAATACCGGAGCACGATACCTGTGCCGTGTCAAAAATGACTCACTAGATTTAACACCACTGATTATATCTAATTATGTGTGTCCAGTCCCGGGAAAAGTCATCTTTACAGCTGGAGTGTTGACATCATGAAGAGGCCAGTATCCTGACAAGACATCAGGGGCCCCGAGTGGCCGAGTGGTCTAAAGCGCTCTCCGTTACGGATCACTGCCATCTCACCTCTGTCTGCGTGGGTTCGAGTCTCGGATTCAGCCAATGTGGATATGTGAGAAAGCTTGCCAGTAGCTTCTCGTGGGTCGATGGTTCTTTCCGGTATTTTCCCGGGTTCTTCCTCCACCATTAATTCTGGCCGCCATGTATAGCCTATATTGTGCTGAAAAATGGCGTTAAACCCTACGACAACTACAACTACAGCTGACAAGACATCAACGTAACGTGACTGCTGAAAACTTAGGTACGCGGTGGGTACCATTGCTATAAACCACTTCCGTAAAAACGTATAGTTATCTCCTGCCGCCAGCAGTCTGCTCGTCGAACAGTCAGCCAGTAGACCAAGTGAATAAACCTAAACATTTCACAGTATTAGCAAAACTAATACCTGCGCCACGGTTAACGTTGAACGAGCCAACATGGGTCATACCACATTTACATGCAAATAACAATGAAGTTCCAATTTTTGAGAGATGGATGTTCATGTGACATCATAACATTTAATTTGTTATTTGACACGTCACAGTTTAAATATGGGTTTAAAACTCTATTGATTGTGATTTTTGTGCCAAGTTTATTGAATAATTCCTTTTCCTCCAATAGTGCCTATGCAAGTCTTTAAAGGTATGAATCCTTTATCTTGAAATTAATTGTAGACAGTAATGAGAGAGGACAAGTAAGCAACCAATATGTTAGGATCACTATCTGGATAAGAGTCGTATTGGTTAATGCCACGTGGTTTGTTGGACAAGTGAATAGAGTTTTACATGTTCATTAGGAATCGTATCTAATTGCTATAAAATTGAGTTTTTGATACATCAGCTTACGAACCACTATTTATTATCACCATAAGTTTCCATTACCGAAATTTATGACAGGTCCCTTAAAAATATAGAATACAATGTACTGATATCTTGTACATTCTCCTGTGGTCTTAGTCTGGCAATATTTTATTAAATTTTCTTTCTCGGTTTAGTATCCACTTTTAGATAAAATAATATCAGCAGCATACCATATTATATGTGCAAGCCTTCCTGCTGCATCATTGATCTCATCTTTATACAACCAGATCAGCTTTGTTCATGGAGAAGTCAATTTTTAGCCGTATAGGTGATGAACAAGTGCATTATGAGAACACACCCAACCATTTAACTGTAGACACAACAACACAATAATATCTATAGCGTACGTCATCGCTTTCAGTTTAGGATTTTCGTCGGGACTCGAACTCAGATTTCATTAGGAGATTTCATTACTGGGACTTCTGAAATTTAATTCGTGTATTATTCTTGGATTATTTCTGGATTTGATTTGTTACAACCGTATATTCTTATTTTTTCATCTTTACATTTTTTTCCCAGGGAAATAAGTTATTTGTTTTTTCTTCTTCAAATCTTGTTGTTTTCACTCTTTCTTTATTACTGTTTATTAGAGCCTACACACTTAACATAAGAATAGTAGATTCTTGCTGATGGATTTAGTCGAACCTCTTCACATGTTGATTGTTTTCAGACTGACATGACGATACGACATTTAGACTAACATTTGCCGCGTTTTTCATATGTGCTGATAACTTTGATATTTCTTCTTACGACTCATTTTTGCTATTTAATCTTGAAGCCGCTCTTCCACTACGTATATTACGTTTACACATCTGCATAATCTCTGAGGCTTCCAAATCTATTTTCGTAACCAAGGAATCGGACGCATTTGCATTGCGCTGTAAAAACCGATTATAAGTTCTAGGATGAATCAATGAAATTATAGGGTTATCACCAGACCATTTGCCCTGGCCAATTGTAATAGCTTTATTAGGTTTATGTGCACATTCCTCTGGGGAATGCGTTTTTCTACCATTTGTTAGTACATACAGGACCAATGCATTTCGTTTGATCGCCTCCTATTATATTGGTTACTGAGCTTCCCTACGGATTTAAGCATCTTAATTGACGGGAAGGAAAGATGTATATAACGTGTCTGGCCTGATTCCTTTTTGTTGCTAATATGTTTACATCAGCATCAACATTGTTTGTCTTGCGAACTGAGAACATCACTGTCATCATTTAAAACGATGGGGTAAAGTGGTAGTTCGTCACGTGGTCTTGTATTACAACGGTAGCCGTTTTTGGTTCACAGTGCTATAAATACGCAAATTAAGTTAAAAAAATATCGGATGGCTCTGCACATCTGTGTTTCATTTGATTACATTCCCTAAGAGATAAAATATATTCGTCTTTGGATGTTAATTCTCCCTCCGTAGCAGATACAGCGATTTGCAAATTAAATAAGGCCCATATTAAGATTTTTTGTGGTGTGGTTATGTTAAATTTAGTGGGAGGTTTCATCTTCAATTCTATTTGGATATCATGTTGGGGAAATTTCTTGATTTGCACCGTGCCTCACAAATCACGCATGGCAATGAAGCTCCTCCACAGTACTATCGTGTGCAATCTGGCATACACATACTCGCACGACACGGGCAAATCGGAACTACCGAAGGTTATTTTATTCCACAATTTTTATAAATCAATCGCGAATCAGCAGATTACTAGGGTAATCTCTCCTCTTCCTTTACAACTCACAAATGCCTACTAAGAAGTAAAATGAACGTTTATACGGGGGTTGATAAAGTTGTGTAGTAAGACTAGAGTTCCGTCAATGGCTATCACTTCCCAGGGCTAAAGAAACGATATATCCATATTGATCAGTAAACAGCATTTCTGTGTTTACTTATAAAAATATTACTTTGAAAGCAAATTAGTGTTCATAATGAAAATGCACACAGTATTTTACAGATTTCATTTAGTTCGATTTCATTTAGTTCGATCATTATACACTCATATAAAGAAATCGAGTGAACTTTCTTCTTGTAAATTCTATGCTATTTTCCACAAGAAGATGTATTTCAGGGGAATACAAATATCGTACGATGTGGTCCTTGGGAAATAAATGAATACACATTAACTTCTTGGGCTATGTGTCTCATCTATGTTAATGACACAAACTCGACTCTCTTCGTGTATTTAATAAAGAAGTTCATCTTTAGAGCACATAAACTGATGGCAGGAAGCTATGTATAAGCTGCTGGTATGGCAGTAATTACGTTATCAAGTAGTAATTTTGTTTCTGACGGTAATAATAAGCATCAATTTTGACATTTCCTTACAACAGTTGAAGGTCGTGAACGGAATGTCTCCATACATTGTTGGAAGACTGCCCCGATGCGTTTTGTCACCAGAGGATTCACTGTAGGTAAATGCTAGTCACTCATGTCCTTATATGTTTATGCTTGAATTGAAAAAGTAATATATTTATAGGTTACTGCATTTGTATGGGAAAATAGGAACGAGTTTTTCGGAATGAATACTGCACGAACTTGTGAGTGCAGTATATCCTTCCGACAAAACGAGTTCCTATTTTCCCATACAAATGCAGTAACCTTTTTATTATATGCTCATTTTTTTATTCAACCTAAGGTTTAATTATATACACAAAATACACTACAAGAAACAATATAAATGAATGAATGCAGTATTCCAAACTAAATACACAAGCGCATATTTGACATTACAAAATGACATCATTATTATTGCGCGCATAGCTCCGCCCAGATAAATTTGAACTTAGTCGCGCGGTCCACAAAACTTTCGAAAGAGAATGGCTTGTCTAGTTAAAATTGAAATTTGCAGTCATATTGTGAATGAATGCACATTGCAGCGACTTTTCCATTTGATCTGGAGTGAATATATTTTGGTATTTTGTTTCGAGTCGACTAAAGTTTGTGATTTTGGACTGGATTCATCTGTGCAAATTATACATGAAATACATCGGATTGAAGTGGCGCTGGAGAAGCGTGTTTACGTCTGCAAATGTGTTTTTGTTTCTGTCACTGAATGTTTGAAAACATAACTTGGGGAAAATATGAAGTCTTTCAATTGCAATTTTCAAAAAGACGCTATGGAATTTAATGTGTATTTCATTTTGAGTGCAGTAAGGAGGATGCAATTGCACTTATCATCGAAATTGCAGCACACTTTCGAAATGTGTGATCCAGATTGAAAACCTATGACATGGCTCATGTAATTCGGATTTGCAGAATTAAGAAAAAACAGTTAGAGAAAATTCAGGATGTAAAACTGTAAGTATATTTTATTTTGCCATTCTTATCACCAGCTAAAGAAAACAGTATATGCCTTGTTATTTGTAAGGACCAAATCCGTCATTTATACAAGGTAGCTAGCCTAAATCCGTAACATTGTATCAACGCAAAATGTCAAGACATCTGGGTTTTTTTGCAGTCCACGAAACATGTTTTAGTTCATTCAGAAACAAATAAACAACCACAACGTAAAGAGCCTCTTACGCGAATGTACATGATTTGTTTACAAATCAAAAGTGCTGGCGTTTGAGTCCATTGTTTATTTACAAAATAAAGTAGTTCGTTTATTCACGTGAGTGCTATATGTGTATTATCGCGCGCGTTCAGTATCGGGGAATATTGAACGATTCTGTCAATGTAAAGTTAACGGGGAAAAAATTGAGCATATAATAAATATATATATATATATATATATATATATATATATATATATATATATATATATATATATATATATATATATATATATATATATCTTTAAGTGTTGTTGGTATCAGTCTTATTTTGTGGTTGCAACACATAACGTTGGTGTATTTATTTTTTCTAGAAACCTCATCGGAACTGTAAATGTTTGACCTGGTATGAAAATTTAGCACATTTAACTCTTGCCTCTTTTCATAGATGAAATTTCATTCAGAGTATGAAATGGCAATATAATTACAAAAATAAAATAAATAAACCTACTAACGTTCGTCATATCGCCGTAGAGTCCCGTTCAAATTATTGCATGGCGACCAGGGGTAATGTTATGTTTATCTTAAAATTATGTTGATCTTAAAATTATGTTGTTCGTTGTTACTGTTTAGTCCCGCACATGCTAAACTCCATCAAAACGATATTATTGTTGTTGTTGTTGTTGTTGTAACGCCATTTTTCAGCACATGAAAGGATATACATGGTGGCCAGTATTAATGGTGGAGGAAGAACTCGGGAAAACCCCGGAAAGAACCACAGACCCACGAGAAGCTACTGGCAAGCTTTCTCACATACACACATTAGCCGAACCCGAGACTCGAACCGACGCAGGCAGAGGTGAGATGGCAGTGATCCGTAACGGAGAGCGCTTTAGACCACTTGGCCACTCGTGGCCTCGAAACGAATTTATAACGAAAGGGAGAAATTTCAGTTATGCATTAAACGTAAGATTTCTCCCTCTTCTTGTCATACAGTCGAACAGATTTTAACTATGAACGATAGGTGTAGTATTAGGATTTTGATGTGGAAAGATATCTTAGCACATACCAATGGATAAAAAAGGTTTTTACGATACGTGTATCAAAAGGTAATGTACTTCCAAGATATCTAGGTTTTCTTTTTCGTTTATTTCATTTTTACCATACAGTCGAACAGATTTTAACTAAGAACGAAAGGTGTAGTATTAGGATTTTGATGTGGAAAGACATCTTAGCACATACCAATAGATAAAAAAGGTTTTTACGATACGTGTATCAGAAGGTAATGTACTTCCAAGATATCTAGGTTTTCTTTTTCGTTTATTTCATTTTTACTGGCAATGATAAGTCATTATTTCATACCTTTGTCCATACAAAGTTCTGTCAAGTCAGTCGATAAATGAATAATCTTCTCACTATGTTGCAAGTGTCCTCTGATGAAGTCAACAGAATTAATGTAATGTCACACAAGTCTTTCAACAACTTTTACAATGTCTTATTTGCGGGGACGAGAGTTCATGTCTCCTGCAAACAATATTTCAGCTGTTCCACGGACTTTAAAATCAAGCGTTTGCCGTGTTGGTTTTGACTAGGATGAATGATTAGACATCCAGATAATGTTTTCTGGCTGGGCTTAAAAGCTTTTCATCCAAGCAACATACAAAACAGGAGACCAGCTATTCTTCTTTTTCGAGTGATACAATGACTGTACGTTTGTCTTCTTCTTATGGATAGAAAACATCATTTCTCGTGTCCAATCGCTTTGTTAATTCTAATTGTCCTGGTTCAATTCTCCCAAAGTGTTGATTTTTCCACTATTGTTTAATTCAACATACTAGATTTTCACTGTGTTTGTCAGACCTACTGCAAACTGAAGTGCCACAAAAAGCTGACCATAGTTTCCAGGTAGAAAATCATTTCGTTTCTGCCTTCGTCGGGAGTGAAATCATGTCCCCAAAAGGCATATCCTATAGTTTAATCCTTGCACGAAATGCCGTAGCTTCTGTCTGTTCATAGCTGTCATCTGCCATCAGAAAGTGTCTAGTAGGGTCCCAAGTTATTTTTCTTTGCATAATAAGGTTCAGAAGGTTTGGTACACAGCGTATGTCCGCCTCGGTTGACTTCTGTCTTCTTTCACGGAATTATTGAAGTGTTGAAATTTGAAAGGAATTGTATCGCTGGCTTCGTTGAGCCCTGCGTTGGTGACAGTGAGAATGAGGACACATGTTGCTAGCTGACACTAGAAAATATGATCTTCGAACTTGTATCAGACTCCATATGCAATGGTGAAGGTTTGCATTTCCATTCGCCTTTAAGAACATATGGCTGTCTCCGGAGCTTGACTTAACCAAGCTTATATAAAGTCTGACTTTTTCTATGATTGATTAGCGTTCAACAAATAATTGTCTTGCAATCACACGTCCAGATGCAAACGATATAACATGTCTAAACTGCATCCCTTTTTGATTTTCTTTCAACATTCGTTAAAACCAACATTGGGAGGATCGGCAACTTCTGCCAACTTTGTGTCGTGGACTTGGAATATTCGCACAATCTCGGTGCATTGCTGTTTCCATTTTTCAGACAATTATCAAACACTTCTGATTCTATGCAAATTACTCTTCTGCTTTTATTCGTGTTCTGAATCTGCTTTTGAAGCCTTAAACGTGTTCAGCATTTAGTTCTGCCTTATATGTGTGTGGAACAGAGATGTATTGGTACTTTTCTGTGTTCACCAAGGAGTATGTAATACCTTGTTGGTCAATGAGTACATTTGGCAGATATTCCTTTCCTTATTTCAGAGTTTTATCTTTAGGAGCATGAAATTCTTGAGTAATCGTCGCTTTTAAGATAGGCACCCGAATACAAAAAGCTTATCTTGTTTTGACTCCTAAACCGTGTCCTCGTTTTTGAGTGCTTCCTTTGTACATGGGGTACATCTGAGATTTGTTTTCATGTCTCAACGTACTCCACATCATAAATGGAGTTTTACTTTGGCTTTTTCTTTCGAAGATAGCATATCTCGTCCGTGATCTCCTTTTACTAATATATTGCCACAGTCAAAATAAGATTTCGTGAGAGGAAGATAATGTTGATGTAGAAATTCTCTGTGAACATATTTTTCGAAGATAGCATATCTCGTCCGTGATCTCCTTTTACTAATATATTGCCACAGTCAAAATAAGATTTCGTGAGAGGAAGATAATGTTGATGTAGAAATTCTCTGTGAACATATTACATGTTTCCTTCCTCATTGTAAGCCTATCTGGCAAAATCCACGTTCAAAGCAACAACTCAATTTCAACAGAATATGTGCGTTTCCTACGGATTCATGCTCGACGACATCAGAATACCCAAACAACAAATTCAGTCCTTCTTTCAACTGGATAGTTAAGCGAAATTCCTTTGAAAATCGACCATTGTTGTGAATGTTTTTTGAGTGATGTGCTACTTTTGTGTCTTAACCCATTATAGCAACTAAAGTAGGAGCAAATGTGAAAGACAACCGAGTTTGCCGTCAGAAACATTATTCTGAAGCCGGTGAGCAGAATTCGATTATTGAATATAGCAGCAACATCATATGAGTATTAAAAAAGTGTGCAGCAATTGTCAAGGAATTTATTCAATTAGGTCTTCGCTACTAAGCGTGTTTTGTATTCGTAAAAATGAGAATCTTTTTGTTGGAAGGATTGACCAAGAATTCATAGACATTCTCGCACTGTTAGTAGTAAATACTTTCTAACAAAATATACTCCACAGTGATCTTCATGGTCCAATGATATATACTGAGTTAACTTGTCTGTGACACAACGTGATTTGTTTATTTGAAACACACTTTAGGAACTGTTTCCTAGGCTTTGGTCCACCAGGTGACGATGGCTTCAATCGGTAACGTGTTGGTTGTCTTGGGGCATGAATCCGTTCTAATATTATAAACACTTCTACGGACAATAATGGGTCAGTTGCACGACCTTGTTGCAAACCTTGCAGCTCCTCAGGTGCATACAAATACCGAAGAAACTTGTCCGCGAGTGGTTGCAATCATTTTCTGATTAACAGTGTCATTCATTTATAGAACCGGATTCGCTTCTTTTAATCATGTAGTGCACGTGATTTCATCGTTCATTGATGGTATGATCAATGAAAGTCGTGCTACCAAATGTTGAGACAGTCTGTCCTCATCACAATTTATTGTGCGTACTGATGACGAAATGATAGTCATGAAAGAGTGTGATTGAATTATTCCAGAATGTGTTGGTCACGGTGTGAGCTGACAACTCCGAAGGATAATCGTACACGGTGTTTCTACAGCATCAGATCCACAGATCTGATAAATTGTTTGAAAGGATCCTCTTGTAACAATCGTGGTCATGACAGTGACCCACTTGCATCATTGCACCAAAGTCGGTATGCTACACTTGCAGATTCTGTTGACTTTAAAAGCTCATTTATATGTATCCGTTAGCCACTTCGACAATTGTGAACAGGTCTTTACAGGTTCGCTATCGGCTTTGTCGATCACGGACGACATGGTGTGGAAGAAATAACGAATCTGCTTGATGCTCCACTTTTTGGCCAACTATGTTCGGGCGACCCTGTGCGTGTCCTTGGCTGCACCGGCTAACAGTTCAACGACATCGTCGCCTCTCGAGTACCCACACTGGCTGTAGTGTTTTGGATAATATCGTGGGTTTTGAGTCGATTATTTGTTCGTTTGTTTGTGTGTATCTTTTGTATGATTGTTGGTTTGTTTGCATGTTTGGTTATATCGGTAAAATTTTACCTTTGACGAATATAAATTGGCTGCCTCCAAGTGGACTCTGTCCACCAAGTGCAAACGTGGCTTCCGTACCTCTTTTGACGACCCATTGAGCAATTCGATCTGACAAAGTCCGTTTAATTCCATTCAACATAGTCGCGTTTACGTTCACGGATATCATCGGCTTTTTATAAGCAAGGTCGTGTCGGTAATAAAGAACATCGATAATGTTGATAGGCGCCTTCACAGATATGAATATGTAGCTGATCACATACATTATCGACTGAATATAATCAAACAACCTTAAAATGATGTTGGCGATGCTCATTCAGCTGTATAAACATTAACCTTGGATTTGCACTGCGCAGATCACAGATCGTCGGTACTTCGTTACGATTTTCGTGTACAAATCCGCTCAGTCATATCTCTGGTTTTTGCAGAGATGTTCGCAATGTGGTATTTGAGCCAAATACACATTAACTTTTTTTGGTAAGAACAACTCGAACGATACGATTTGACATGATGATGGTACTGCTGGTGGCAAAGTTGTATTAGACCCGTAACACTGTGGATGTCTGTGTTGTCCCATTCACTAAGTAGAGAATCACGATTTGATGGTTTATTCAGTGGGGAACCACATCAACGCTATCATTTCTCGCACATACCGCAAACGCACACCAACCAACTGTAATTATGGGACAGTTTACTTAGCAAATAAGTACTGAGTCTGGCCTTACTGTACAAAAAGTTGAGTTTACAATGCGAGATGATGACCAGCGACTGAATAAAATGATATTCGTCCGTTGTCCAGTCTTGATTTACCTGCGATGGCAAAATCAATTAAAGATTTTCAAGATTTTTGTATGCAAGAGGAACTTGCATTGGTGATTCCATGCACACATGATTTTTAAACAGGTGCTGCAACGCACTGACTCCCATCCGTGGTAAGACCTCAACATAGTTTTAGTTTTATTCCAATGGACTTGCACAGCCAGTCAAAGTTGAAAATAATTATCAAAGTATGGTAACCGCTTGTTGTTTCATTCGAATAGGCCAGTAAAACACTATTTAATGGTCATACATGCGGCCATTTCGTTCTAGCAGCCTTCTGTGTACTGGACCGTTCACCGACTCCACAAACGACTTGATTTAACATTATAGTGCGTGTGATATTATACAACAATGAATATTAACATTTACAGACGTCACTACGCTTTGTGACACGGTGCTTATGTGGATCTAGGCCGATTTGTAACAAAAAAGGGGACTTGTCACAGATTACTAGTCGTGTAGCTGCTGGTTTCGATCAAGGTAATATTAAAGTTTTGAAGATAAAACTAGCAAACGGTAAACGTCAAAGGTAGATAGTTCAGCTCGAAGGTAACAAATCTGGTAGAGCTCACTGACAACGTTGAAATCAATGACATCGACGTGTCTTTTTAATGTTGCAATAAGACAATATGTTCAAAAAGAAATCTCGCACCACCGCATGTAGAAACTTCATGGACATTAATTGAAGGAATATAAACCAAGGAAGGAGAGGCTAAAAACCGACACCTCTATCTTCGAGTATGACCGACTTCTGCTAGATTTTGCAGATGTATTTGATAAACCTAAAAGTGACATCTTAAAGGTGCGCAAGTCTAAGTCATATAGTCATATTTATCATAACTGGAACTAAATTGTCGTGGGTTGAATTACAATAAAGAAAAATGATGAGTGGCATATTGCTTTTATATCTTTACCACGATGGAATGAATGTTACACAGTTGCATTGTCAGCATCATTATATGCCTGATATAAATTCAGTTCGAAGCAATCAACATCTATCGGGGGAAAAATATAGCCGTCATTGTTTTTTGTGTTTGTGTTTGATATTAGATTTTATCGTTATAATATAGGCAACAAAGTCTCGCCTCGGATGTCTGGACCAGCTGGCAGCGGATGTTAACATCGGAAACAAGTTAGCTTCACGAATATCTGTGTCAAAATAGTGTATGAATAGTTGTATACTTTTGCTATGAGCCAAGTAAAGATTGCCATCAGGAATCACCAGGCTGTGCCACTACCTAACTGAGGTCAGCTTGGAAACAATGGCATGATAGTCATTTCAACTCTTTTTGACAGATTTTATGTTTAATGGCATGATAGTCATTTCAACTCTTTTTGACAGATTTTATGTTTAATGGCATGGTAGGCATTTCAACTTCTTTCGTGTGAATAGGCAAACCACGAGGAGTCGAAACTATATTAGGTTGATATCCTTTTCGAAGAACGTTTACTTTTTGGAGTGGTTGTTTCCAAATTTACTTGTTCTTTGAACAGTGATGCTTTCGATATCGTATCTTTCTTCTTCATTCGTGATCATCCATAGTAGTTGAGCCAAGTAAAATGTTTATTTAAGACTTCGGTGTTCACGTCTTCAAATTTATAGTTTTCCCCCGTGCGAACCAAATAACCAATTTATTTAATGACTCAGGCGTTGACAACGGTCGCATTGCCTACACACACAATACACACAGATATACTTTTATACCATCATAAAATGAGGCAAATATAAGATTTCGATTGGGTTCTTATTTCAATTGGCAATCATTTATGTTGTATCTCTTTCCTATGAGATACAAAAGACTGAGGAAAGGGTTGTATATTTGTTTGTCTTTCAAAAATAATTAATCTTAATTCTAAAGTACGGTTTTGCGTACAGTATTCAAATATTTAGATACAGAAGACAAATTATAATTTTAAAAGACGTTTACACTCACGAACGTCTTATACAATGATTTATATGTAAAGAAGGCAATGTTACCTAATTATTATCGTTATCAATCTCAAAAAGAAAACTTTGTTTTGTCTCTGTCGAACTATGGTTGGGCACACGATAAGAACCTGTCCAAAGCCACAGCACCACACTAAAGTTGAAAATCAAGACTAACGATACAAAATAAACATTGACAAATTCAAACTCTCAATGAAGGGTGAAATGGTACCTTAAATGTTAAAACTAAAAGTATTAAGAAATGAAATTGAGAAAGAGAAGCTTGAAAGTTATTACTTAAAATGAAAACAATAAACGAAATTTGTTGCACAAGTATCTGAAATGGAAACTTGAAATATGTTTAAAAATTGAAATGAAAATTTATTAGGAGAATGAGAACTAAAAATAGATATCGAAAAAAATAAAGAGAACTCCTCAATGAAAGAAGATCAAAAATGTAAATTAGAAAATAAAAGTTGAAAATGATTAATTGAAAATGAGAATCGGAAAAGAAACTCTAAATCTAGAAAAGTGGGAAGGAGTCAAAGTAATGTGAAAAGATAAGCTTGAAAATGAAAAATGAAATGTATAATCGAACAAATATTTCAAAATGGAAATTTAACAAACTTAGTTCGGAAATGAAAACTGAATATAAAAACAATAAAATGGAAAACTGTATGACAAATACCTCACAGAAAATTAAATTATATAATTGAAAAACTGAAAATTGGAATTCAAAACCCAAAACGTTGACTCCTAAAACAAGTTGATACGTTTGTTCATACTTTAAAAAATTTCACTTTAAACTAAATAGATGACACTTTCTTTGATAGCAAAGATACAGAAGCACTGACTTTATTTAAGCGACCTTCAATATGTTGTGTCATATCATGTAAGTTTATATACAATATAGTTTATGTATGCACTCGTATCATTATGCATGTATTATAGGATATGTACTTTCATTCCCTTCTCTAGCGTCCTTGCGTCCTTGCTTTTTGAGCAATGGTATTTTGTGTCTGTCAGTATCGTTTGTATATATTCGTACCCCTTTCATTAGTTAATAAATGTAGATATATTGTTTCATAGATAACTAGGATAACTAGGTCCTGGATAAAACAAAAAGTGCTTGGTATTTGTCGTTCCTGCGGTGTGATGGATATAAATTGTAGGTGTTTCATTTAATAGTACTGGTTAATTGATCATAAATAACTGGATGGTGACGACTCCAAATGGTTTTCTAACAGTAATGTGGGTATTGAAGTAGATGACTGTATGATGGATAGTTGATGACTGGGTGATGGTCACATTAAACGCAGTGTTGATGGCATTGTGTGGATGCTGGCTAGTAGTTAAATGGGTTTAGATTTATTGGCTAGTAAGTGTATTTTTAGCATTAATGTACCTATTAAAGAGCGTAGACTCTATATCAGTAAACGTAAAGGTCATTTAGCTCTACGTGTCACTGCCTCCAATATCATTTGCCTTTCTCCATTTAATTCAATCAGACTTCTGCAGCAGGCTAAGCCCTCTATGGAAACTTTTTACTGTCAGTTGGAGGAGCCAGACAAGTTTTAAATGAGCCATCAGATGGATACTAATTTGCATTGATATTTCCGTTGACGCTGTTTATTACAAAGTTTCTCTTCAGAACCAGGAGAGAACTAGGTTTTTGTTGAATTTATTCTTAAAAAAAATGTTGATAATGCATTTAAAGTGTATTAATTTACACAACTTTTGTACGGTTGGTAAACGCCAAAATATAGGTACGTACGATTAGCCAGATAGGGTAGGTCATCTCATTGTTTCTTTTCACCATGTACATGAAAGACCTTTAGGAAGAAACCTTATTTGGGATAAATTTATGCTAAGCCGTCATTTGGCTAGAGTTTGCACAGTGTTTTCGTACAACCTACATGCATGGCTGTTATAAACCAAAATTTGTGTGATTAACTGAAGTTTGGTTATATAGCTCATTGTCTCTGTCTATAATGTAGAATTTCAACTGTTTGGCAGAAGCCGGGTTTTGGATACTTCTATGCTTAGCTCAAATGTGGCCACTAGCTGAATTGTCTGTTTGTTATAATCTACAGGCATGACTCTTAGAAACCCAAATTTGATGACTTTCTGTTTAGCCAAAGTAGGCTACTGCGTTGTTTATTTTCATAACCTACATGTACGGATCATATGCAAATACATTTAAGTTTGGCTAAATGTGTCCTTGATCAGAATGTATCTAATGCCTGGAGGGCCAGTTGTCATAATAGCTGGGTAAGACTCCAAATACGAAATCAAATATAGATTAATTGTATGTTGTTGCCAAAGCGTGGCTATTGACTGCCCTGTTTTACTTAAACCGACTGACTGACTAATTAAATTAACGTCGATTTTGTCCGTCAGTGCATGTTCGACGGTTTATTCCATCAAAGCTGGATGTTTAATTACTCCTGGGGGAAGGAATTGGTGCCTCGTCCCCCAGGCATGTACGTGTTCAAAGAACATTGATTAATTTCGCCATCAGATCGTGGGACTACTTAGTCCGTAACGACCTGAATTTAGGGCCGTCATGAGTGGGAATGAACCCTACACGCACTCATGGTGAAAAACTTGGAATTCAGTTGCGATTGAACGTACCCGGTGTCAACCCGAGCAGTATGTAACGTCCGCTACGATTGGTCGGCAGCGTTGACGTCAGATTAGGACACCTATTTGTTGTTTTATTTTTTGATATTTTTTGATTGGTGGAAATGATTACACATCTCCGTCAATGTACGATGTCCGAGAGTGGCGGGTAAGCAAGGAACTCGGCAAGCCGGCCATGGATGTCGTTTACTCCCCAAAACGCCAGTACGTACTTATTTCAAAATTAAGTCCAGTTGTTACTAATGGACGATGAAGAATCCCAATAATGTGTAAGCCATATATGCAATTAGCCAAATCAATTGAGTTAAAACAAATTTGCTATAATTAATAAGAGTTAGAACTGTATGTACAAAGTGTACTTTTTCTCTAAATTTAAATAATACCAATCGGTGTAAGTCAAGCTGACTCATTAAATGTGGTATCACGCATATGAATAAAACAAAATGTCAGTATGGCGGTATCGAAATAATCAAATTAGGTGTAAGATAGAGTTGTTATCTAAAGAAGTTTTCTTAATTCCAAAATGAAAACCTCATTATAACAGGCAATTTAGTAGCCCTTAAAAGGACTCCACCTACTGCCATATACTCTTATGGATGTGAGTAGTGTCTCCCGGGACGGTCTTTTAGCGGGCCAAGTTCTATCAGATCCAACAAAATCCAGTCTTGCATTAGAAATGGGAAGCTAATTGACGGCTCGTCTAGTCCATGACGTATTCTCAATAAAGTTGCAATCATGACCGACAGGCTGACTGGACAATGATGTAGTATGTCCCCTCTCTTTTTGAATTTAGCCACTGCTTTTTTAATTTTGAATTTACTGGGTCTGGTGATGTTCTTTGGGGATTCTTCCCATTTGCTGAGTATGAGAGTGTTCAATTCGTCAATTTACTTACACGTTTAGCCCCTAGGCAATATTAAGAGTAACATTGTGGATATATGATTGCTTTTCAAGCGTTTTGTCCATCGGCTAATAATAACTTCAAATGTGATTATTAAACTTTAAATAGATTGGAGTTTCTGCATAGTAAACGTTTATACTGACAAAGCTCTGCATTAGAATTAATGAACGTTTGTCGCACTAAATATAGTGTTAGCACAAGAGGATTGTGGACTGGAACTGGGCAATGTTGCCAAGCGGCCTGCCAGAGGGGACACTTTCATCAGAATTTTTTATTTTGCCGCTGATATTTTCAAATTATGACAACTTCACACGAGTCCGACGAGGACAACTCTTCAAACCTTGATAGGGTCACTACATACAACTGTACCCTAAAGTGCCTTGTGCATTTGTGCACCACTGAAAAGAGATTGCTTTAAACATCCAATAATCAAATCTGCCTCCTGAGAAGAATCACCTTTGTGTAACAGAATTTTCTCTCAGGAACATCATCAACTTCCAATTATGATTACATTTCCCTTGTTGAAAAAGTAATTTGCCTTTTTTAAATGGGATGAACTTTGATTAGTCTATTTCAGCCAGTGTTACATTGCATCAAAGGAGCAAAGAGCTCCTTATATCTAAATTCAATCAACGTCATCGGAATCAAATGTCTTTCATCAGCATGAAGCAGTCTCAAATTACTATACCAAACTTATATGAAGATAAAATTCAATTTACGGAAAATAAAGATTCCAAAATGTTCCATATACATACATACATATATATATATATATATATATATATATATATATATATATATATATATATATATATATATATATATATATATATATATATATATTGTTCAGAACCAAAACTGTTCCTAAACCAGGACAGAAAAGGAAATTTACTGGATACACCACCGCAAAACATTGAAGCCAAGCGGTTTAAACCAAGAAGACTGGGAAAAGACAGACATAAACATTTTTTTCTAGCCGACACATTTGCTTTAAATAATTCTCTAAATTTGCTTATTAGTCACCAAATAACCTAAAATTAATATTATGACAATGAAATATCCGGGGTATAATTGCGATTACAAGCTATTACATAAGGAGACAGATGTAGTTATGGCTCATCCATTTCTAGGTCAAAAATAAAATATTTTCCAGCAGAAGCATCAAGCTGAAATAAAAGATATGCAATACATATAAAGGTTTCATTCCTGCTGAAATAATCTTGTAACGTTTTGCAAACAAAACGGTTCTTCTGTTTTATTTGTTTATCTTTTCTATGTTTTGCATTTGCCTTTGAAAAAGACTCATTAAGAGTAGAAAGTGCTCAGGCTTCTCAGATACTAGCTTTGCACTATTCTTTGTCAGTTTATTGCATTAAAAATATCTGTGGGTGTATGCATGTATGTATGTATGTATGTATGTATGTATGTATGTATGTATGTATGTATGTATGTATGTATGCATGCATGTATGTATGTATGTATGTATGTATGCATGTATGCATGTATGTATGCACGGACGGACGAACGGACAGACGGAAGGACGAATGGATGGATGTATTTATGCTTGTATGAATGTAGGTAGGTATGTAGGTAGTTATTTATGGATGTAAGTAGTGAAGTGGGTCTGTCTAGGGACAATGGGACTTACCAGTATATACATTATCCCGACACTCTGGACAATGGGAATTTAACATGAGCAAATACAGGACCGGCACTCTGTGGATAATGGGAATTTAACATGGGGAAATTGAACATGGGAAATACAGGACCGTTACTCTGGAGACAATGGGAATATAACATGGGGAAATTGAACATGGGAAATACTGGACCGGTACTCTGGAGACAGTGGGAATTTAACATGGGGAATATTGGGCCTATTTACGGAAAAGGGAAAGTGGAGTCTGTATAGCGTCTGACGGCACGGTATTGGACATTGGTAACATTGTTCAACAGTATAGAACGTCACAATACTGAGCAATGAGCGGGTGGGCGGGTGTGCACCCGACTGAGTTCAATCGGGAAGAAAGAGGAGGACGTAGATTTATATAACACATACAATAGGCAGCATACACCAGACACAAACTTATACAACATACTAAAAATATTGAGGCAAGAAAGCAACTGTTTTCGAAGCATATGAGTGGCCATGAAAAGGGCCTTTGGGTTCTTCTATTTTCTTAAGTTCTTTAGCCATTGTCTAACTTTCTCCATCATTCCTTTCTTCTATTCTTCTTTTCCTTCTCTTCTATCCAGTCAGGATGACCCATAGCTCTAACCTTTTCCTTCATTTTTTTCGAGTTTACATCACGTTTATCAATATCCTCTTTCTTCTTTCTGTTGTCTCTTTCTTTCATCTCCTTTCTCCAGGTATCGTTAATCTTCTTTACCTCTTCTTTCAGTACGTTTCTCATCATTTCCTCGTCATTATAAAGCTGGTTGAGACCCCACTTTACATACGACCACTGTGTCCAATACGATGTGTTTTTTTTTTTTAAAATCATATGACATCGATTACATGACCAGCGCCTCCTTTAAGCTTCCCACTCTCACATATTCTGGTTTAATCAATTTTCCTAATTTCTTTACTTCCTCCTCTATCTTACCTTCTACCAGCTCTTTGGCTACTTTTAGGCTGGACTCTATCTCTTCAGGCTTAGGTATCAGACTTTGCCTGAACGATGTAAATTCACGCATACTTCGTTCAACTTGGCTCGTCTTGAAAACATCTTCATTGAAATGTGCTTGTCAACTGCTGAGACTGTGTCTCAGGTGTGGACAAGGCATACTTACCAGTAATGCCAAGGCACACGTATATCCAGGAAAGAAACTATGTTACCTTTGTCACCAAATCGTGGACTTGGAACACCGATGCTACATTCAAAAATACCAACCACAACAAGAGAAAGATCATGAGCACAATAAGAAAGGGAATTTCTTCTTTTTCGATTTCGAATGCATGCAAGAGACCGGCATTCACATTTCTCATTTCTGCGTGGCTCATCGAGCGTGCGAGAAGTGCATCCAAGAGCCTATCTTTAGTCATTGCTCACACTGTAGCATGATTCCTGGAGGATGTGAAAAATATTTCGGGGACCGAACACACTGGCCAATTTTGCCCGATGGAACTTAGAGCCCATCGACGAGACGTGGAGCCAAGAGGACATCGAGCGTTACGGAGATTGTCATCGTCATGCTACGGTGATGGCCCACAATTTATCGGGATACTATGGACAATTTCTTCTCAGATACTATACGGAGCAAGGCACCAAAATCATTTCCACACAAGTGGGACAAGTACAGTTTAAAGATTCGACGAGCTACTTGGCCATGCCTTTGAGTCGAATGCCTGAAATGTTTGGAATGACAGAAATGGCCAAAAGTTACTTTCCACACTTTTCCAATGCCGAAGCCAACCAACATGCCGTTCTACCCCATTTCTCTGAGGCTCACGATTACGACCCCGACAACATGTGCACCGAACAACGAGAAGCTTTCTACGCTTGGTACCAGGCTCACGCTTCGAACCCCTTCGACTTTCAGGACGAGATGTTAAAGTATTGTCGTTCCGACGTGGATATTTTACGATGTTGCTGTGGAAAATTTCGAGAACTGTTCATGGAACACGGAGGTGTCGATCCTTTGAAAGAGGCTTACACCATTGCCAAAGCATGTTCCTAAGTGTACCGTCAACGATTCATGCCTGAAACACCCTGGCTGTCATCAGCCTTCAAACGACCAACTTTGTCAAACGTCAATACTCGTTCAAAGCCCTACGCTGGTTACATTACTTGTGCGACAAGAAAGACATCTGGATTCAGCACGCCCGCAACGGAGGAGGCGAAAAGACCATTGGGACATATTCGGTAGATGGCTGGGACTTAGAAAACCCCAAGATCGTGTACGAGCTTAACGGTTGCTTATTTCACAGATGTCCCGTCTGCTAGCCTAAATGTGGCACTAAAAATCAGTTTTTACAACAAACCATGGAAAACTTGTACCAGGCCACTTGTAAGCGACGCTTGAAGTTAGAACAGCAACGATACCAAGTGGTGGAAACACGAGTACGATCACTGTTTGAAAACCGATCCCGAGTTTAAACGCATCGTAGAAAGTTACAAGGTAATGGACCCCCTGAACCAGAGGGGCAGTTTGTACGGAGGAAGGACAAATGCCACCTGTTTGCTTTATCACGCTAATGAAGAGAAAGAAGAAGAAATCAAATACTTGGACGTGTGGTCGCTGTATCCCTACGTGTGCAACTATTGTCGCTTTTCTGCAGAACAGCCACAATTGTTGACGGAACACATCGACCTGGGCAGCATCCGACAATACGAAGGCTTGATCAAGTGCAAAGTTTTGCCTCCGACCGACTTGTACCATCCCGTGTTACCTCACCATTGCCAAGGAAAACAGATGTTTCCCTTGTGCCGTACTTGTGCCGAAACGTGTAACCAAGACCAGCTTTGTCAGCACACCCAGGAAGAAAGCGCCTTGAGGGAACGAGGGTCAGCGTGGAATTGTTCAAAGTTCTGGATATGGGATACCAACTGTTAGAAGTGTAAGAAATTTACCACTTTCCCAAAATACAAAAATACCACAAGGGCGACGAGACTTAAAAAGGCATTTTCGCATACTACGTGGATGCCTTTTGAAAACTGAAACAAGAAGTCAGTTGCTATCCTTCCTGGTGTCACACTCCTGAAGATGAAAAGACATTCAAAGAGAAATACTGGGAACAAAATGCCATCACTTTAGACCACATCGAGAAAAACGACGGCAGGCGATCGTTTACCTTAGTGAAAATAAGTTGCCTGTGGGGCAAAATGGCACAACGACCGTGTTTACCAAAGACGGAATATTTGACAGAACCTTCCCGCTACTTCCAGATGATTCAAGACAAAACCAAATACATGAAACACGTGGACATCGTTCGTGAGGATTTGATCTTAGTGAATTACGAATAAGATCTGGACTTTGTACAAGCCGACGAATTTGGAAATGTCATCATTGCGGATTACAAGACAGCCCATGCTCGCTTAAAATTGTACGAAGCTTTATAACGGTTAGGGGATCGCGTCCTGTACTTTGACACGGACAGTTGTATTTACGTCAATCGGCCGGATCAACATCACCCTGACATCGAAGGAGACCGTTTAGGAGCCTGAACAGACGAACACTCCGACGAGAAGATTTTACGTTTCGCTAGTGGCAGTCCGAAAAATTACGGCCACGAATACCGCTACAAACAAGGAGAAGTGCACACGGAGTGTAAAGTGAAAGGATTGACTCTCAATTATCGCACCACATACCAACCGAACAAGATTGTACGTTTACCCACTCACCAAATCGTCAGTCGACCCTTGAAAAAAGTCTATCAAATTGTGTACCAGAAGCGTGTGTGTCTTCCCAATCACTTGACTTTGCCGTATGGACATGTCGGTATAAAACATTGGCTGTAAGAGGAAGAATGACGTCGCCAATGAAATCGTCTGATGTAAAGAAGAATCGAGTTACAAACCCAATGAGAACTCTACATTCAAATCCTACCATTTTCCTGTCTTCTTACCTACATATTGTCATTGTGGTCGTCGATTGGAAACGTTTCAAAAGTGGCCCACGGATAGGGAAGAATTACCTATTTTAGCTAGCACAGGATTTGTCTACTTGGGGCCTGAGACTGGATTGGGATACGAAGTACAGTGTTTCGGTTGCGATCTGCAGTTACGAATGGATCTATGTATCTATAAAGATTCAGCTATTTTGGAACATACTCGATTGTCTCCGCACTGCCCTTACCTTTCTATGGCCTTTCCACCCACAACACTACGGTACAATTATGACGGTACCTTAGAGAAGGTAGTACCGTTGACCAGGAAGAAGAAAGGGAAGACTTCCAAAACACGACATAAAAAGAAACGATGTACAAGCTTGAGACTTCATTGCGACTAGTATAAAAAGGGACAATATGCAAGATCGATAGTTCATTGTGACTACCAAGACCAAGAAAACAAGATGAATACTTTCAGAGAAACAGAAAACAAGTTCAGACAGGCACAATTCAAGTTTAGGGCCTTTGAAGTGGAATGCGATACTGAGCCTTGCGATGTGAGCGATGCTGTATGCTGTGACATCAGTGATGCATTAAAGCATCATGGGAACTTTGTTCTCACTACTACTACCACTACCCCTATCATGGAAAGTGATGTTGTGCGTGTCAAACCTGATGGATGCGAAAGAGATGCCACTCGTCATCGTGGACACTTTACTGGGTTTCATTGTGAATGTGGATGTCAACCACCCTACGGCTGTCATCCAGCCCTGAGCAAACTCCTATCGATGTCACCCTACCCTCATCGAGAACCTGTGAAATACGAATATTCGTTCACTGTGCGTTTGCCTGAATACTGCGACTTTGCATATCGTCTTCAATTGTTCAAAGGAAAATATCCTAATTATCTGGGAGGACCTATCCCCGAAGAATTAGCCAGAGCCGGATTTTTCTACTTGGGCGAAGGGGATAAAGTCAGGTGCTTCAGTTGCGGTGTGTCACAACACCAGTGGGACCAACAAGAATCAGCCTACCTGGAACATGCTCGATAGTGTCCGAATTGTTACTAACTACCTTTAGTGGAACCAAGTCATTGAATTGACCTACCATGTCGTTGAAGAAACCAGATTGGCTAGGAGTCAAATGTTGGACACCACTGAGACCAGAATTTAAGCTCCATTTAGAAAACGTTACTGAATCATTACCTAAAAAACTGCAAAAGAAGATATACAAGGAAGTTTGGCAGGGACTAGCCAGAGCGAAATCTCAATGGGTGACTGTAGAACTTTTGTGTCGAGAAATTCACAACAGGAAAGTGAAAGAAGTCAACAAATGTGTTAGATTTCTTTGGATCAAGGGTGCGTTCATCCTATTATGTCGCTTTAGACCGTTTACATCAGATGATTTCATTGACATTCTTGGGTGTTACCCTGAAGGGCAGTGTCCAGAAATTACTCACAAGGTTGATTACTTTCGCTCTAGGAGAAGATTGTAAATTCAATAATACTGATTAATATGATCATGGATCGTTTACAAGAGAACATTCGTGGTTTACCAGTGGATTTGAGAACGCATTTACCGAGAACTGGTCAAAATACAAGTCACACGTAAAGAACAATTGCATCCGTTACGTCACCGGTGCTTGAAGCACTGGTACCTGAATGCTATACGAGGACTGATTCATTAGAAAGTGTTCCATTGGTCAGACCTTGTTAAACACTTAGAGGACGAGAAGGATCAGCATTTTCATGATTTTCGTTACTTCGAGATACACCTACTGCAACGAATTGAGGAAGAAGAGTTGAGGGATTACAAAACTCTTTTATGCAACATCTGCTTAGTGGAAGAGGAAACTTCTGAACGAACCCTGAATTGTAGGTTAGTGTTTGGAGCATTTAGATTCCTTACTGGAGAACGAATATCTCTGGGTAGAAAGTACATTTATTGCTTCCGAAAACAAGAGGGTATAATAACAGGCTGCCATGTTCGGTTTTAATCAAAAGTGATTCAACAGATTCCGTGGAAGGAACTCAATGACACTATTCAAACCGTGGATGATTACCATCACTTATTACAAGAACTGTTTCCGTTGAATTTGGGTCGACGTGTGGTGTGTGTGTTAATGACTTGTTTTCTGGGATTTCGTTTACCATCCGATTCCTTGTGAACTCTTTACGAACAGTTCTTACCACTCAAATGGCTTTAAATGGTCACGAGAGACTCATTTTGCTCAAAGCCTTGCGTTTTCATCTGGATACTTCTCGACCTCTACAGGGGAAAATGATTCGTCAACTTTAAGTTTCCGAAGACGTGTATGACGATGTGTGTGTAGCTTGTGAATTACACCCCCATTGGACAGATGTCCGTGACTGGAAAAAAGGGGGATTTGAGGCTTGGACCCGCGAAGTGGCCCAGTATGCTCGAGAGCTGTGAATCTTCCTTCCAACGTCCAAGGAAAAAAGTCACTTTTCAACCTGTGTTAGTGACAGTACCAGACGAACCCGTCACCGAGGACAGGAATGTCATGGACATTCCTGAAAGACCCTTTCGGGAGGACACTTGTGTGACATTACCCAATGTATAACCTGTAAGAACATTACCCACAACATGTGGTACAGAGACTTGTTTCTATTCCACTTTGATGATTTTAATGTGCATTTTATCGTTGTACTTAACCCTTTGGCCTTTATATATTTTAGACTTTCGTGTTCATTTTTGAAACATTAATAAACGTGTCCTGAAAAAAAAGTATAAAAACTCTTGTCTTGTCTGCTTTCGTGTCACAAGTGACATTCCTGACACTATAGCTACCTCTACTGTCTCTGCTCCTTCTTCCTCCACTTTCAAAGTCATCGACAAACACTTTGGGATGCCTTGTATCTTCGCAATCCCTTTAACACGCTCATTGCTGGACCTAGCGGTTCAGGCAAAGCCGAATTTGTCAAACGTTTGATCGAACATAAACATCATTTGATCGATCGTCCACCTCAACGAATCGTGTGGTGTTACAAAGAGTGGCAATCGGCGTACAACCTCTTGCGAGAAAGTCAAGGCGATTCCATCGTGTTTGTGGAAGGCATTCCTAACGAAGACGACGGAATCGTGTCTGACTTCCGTCAAACCCATTTGGTCATTTTCGACGACATGTTAGGAGAAGACGAAGACGAAATTAAACTGTGGTTTACGCGCAAAGGGCATCACCGTAATGCCAGTGTCATTTACATCACTCAAAATTTGTTTCAACAAAGTAAAGCCCATCACACCATCAGTTCCAATGCTCATTACGTGGTCTTCTTTAAAAGCCCTCGAGATAAATCGTAAGTTCAAGTCTTAGCCAAAGAGTTAGGAACGCTTTGGCTAACTCAGGCGTACGACGATGCCACTCAAACTCCACACGCCTATTTACTCGTCGATTTGAAACCTACTACCCCCGATTATTTGCGATTTCGTACTCATTTGTTTCACCACTGGTGTCAAGACAGAGGACCTGGCCTGTACATGTCTCCGTCCTCGACTTAACCCAAAATAAATCTACCAAACCTCGGACACTTTTCGTCTGTCTCAAACAGCGCCAACATGAGGTCTCTTCAGTCTCATCTTCCCGTCAAATTGATTCGAGCCTTGTATGGCATCAGTCACGAAAAAAATCCACAAATACGTGCTCGTGTCTTAGAAGCCAGTCTCAAAGAAATCTTACGATGGTTCACGGTAACAGCACGTCACTTACTGCAAGACATCATTCAGATTCCTCATCAAATCAAACGCTTTCTTGATAGAAACAAAGTAGCTTTGACCCAACTGGCCGATCTCAGCATTGACACTCAAACCAAACAGCTGATCATTTTGAAACCTAGAGGGAACGATACTCCATGAGGTGTCATCATTTGCTCCCTCTTAAGATGGGATCCTAATGCTCCCAAAGTTCTAACCAAGAAAAAAGCCACTCCCATAAAAGCCAAACGAAGCACCAAGAAGAAAAAGAGCAACAGTGTCAAGGCCAGGTCAGGATAATGTGACTGGGTGGGACATCATGCTACATGTCTTTGGCATGATGCTCCAGTGCTAGACATCACTATAAACTGCCACACTGCAGACATTGTAACAATATGTCTTAGCCACCACCAACACCCAAACAAACAACAACAAAAAGCAGCAATAGCAACAACAATCATATTGTTCAGTTTCCACACGAGTCCGATATTATTTCAAAATTGTTGTACTCATTATAGTCCTGAACACTTCTTTTGAAAATAATTTCTGGATGAATTCTATAGTGGCAATAGTATGTGAAGAAATTTTAGAAGATTTTTTGTTACATCCATTTTAATATTAGTAATAGTTTTTATCGTGTAATGCTTTATATATCATCATTATAAGATATGCAATTATTCCGACACATCCAATGTTATTTGAAGTAAAGGTAATGCATTTTATTATATATTACACACGGAGGTATTGAAATGTACGAGTGGAAGTAAGACTATATTAACCACATTGGCGACATCACTTTGTGAGTACTTTTATATCATACTTGTAATATATGTAAATTTTCCGACACCTCCAACGTTTTCTAAAGTAAAAGTATTGCATTTTATTATATATTTCACACGGAGATATTGAAATATACGAGTTGAAGTTAGACTATATTAACCACATTGGTTACATTACCTTGGGAGTAGTTTTTATATCACACTTGCAATATATGCAAATGGTCCGACATCTCCAACGTTATTTGAAGTAAAGGTAATGCATTTTATTATACATTTCACACGGAGGCTTTTAAATATACGAGTGGAAGAACGATTATATTTGCTTTTTCGCCATTTAGAAAATAAACGTGGGGATGTGTATTTTGTTCAGAACTGACTAGTGACCTATTTCATTGTTCTCCACAACAGTATGTACAGATCTTCAAAATAGGTCAACTGTAGACAGTCTAGTGCACTTTTATCCAGTGAGGTGCCATAAAGAAACAACGGGCTCTAAACAGTAACAGGTAGATTTCTAGCATACAATTTTGATTAGTTTTCTTCATGAATCAGGGACTGAATGTGCATGACCTATTACAATGTCAATAGTAATTTATCTAAATATTGTTGCTGTTGTTGTTGTTGTGGGGTTTAACGCCATTTTCAGCACACGATAGGCTATACATGGCGGCCAGTATTAATGGTGGAGGAAGAACCCGGAAAACCCTGGAAAGAACCACCGACCCACGAGAAGCTACTGGCAAGCTTTTTCACATGCCCACATTGGCTGAATCTTAGACTCGAACCGCCGCAGACAGAGGTGAGATGGCAGTGATCCGTAACGAAGAGCGCTTTAGACCACTCGGCCACTCGGGGCCCCTATCTAAATATTGACAGATGTCACTAATATGTATATATATATATATATATATATATATATATATATATATATATATATATATATATATAAAGAATACAAATGATATGGCCAATAACAGACCTTTCAAGTGCACTTGATCCGGCAAAGGATCACGTGTGTCAGTGATTGATTAAGATAACTGCAATAAACTGACAACAAACAGTGCAAAACTAGTATCTAACTAACCAAAGCGCTTTTGACTCTCATCTGTATTTGTCTTTCAAATCGACTCATCAAGAGTCGAAAGAGACTAGGCTACTTAGATACTAGTTTTGCACTAGTATATATATATATATATATATATATATATATATATATATATATATATATATATATATATATATATATATATATATATATATATATATATATATATATTGTGTGGGTGTGGGTGTGGGTGTGTGTTAGAGGATTAAATGATCACGGTTCGGTATTTATCGATGTGTAAAATTTACCTTATCACCCACTAAGTAAATAAAGTCCGAAGGAATTTATGTTAACTTTGTGAGTGATTAGGTAAAATTTACATATCGGTAATACAGTAATAAAGAGTGGAGTGTCATAGTGGGTCATGTCATTGATATATAGTAATAAAGAATAGAGTGTCATAGTGGGTCATACCATTGATATAAAGTAATAAAGAGTGGAGTGTCATAGTGGGTCATGCCATTAATATAAAGTAATAAAAAGTAGAGTGTCATAGTGGGTCATGTCATTGATATATAGTAATAAAGAATAGAGTGTCATAGTGGGTCATGCCATTAATATAAAGTAATAAAGAGTGGAGTGTCATAGTGGGTCATGCCATCGGTAATAAAGTAATAAAAAGTAGAGTGTCATAGTGGGTCATGCCAATAATATAAAGTAATAAAGAGTGGAGTGTCATAGTGGGTCATGCCATCGGTAATAAAGTAATAAAAAGTAGAGTGTCATAGTGGGTCATGCCATTAATATAAAGTAATAAAGAGTGGAGTGTCATAGTGGGTCATGTCATTGATATATAGTAATAAAGAATAGAGTGTCATAGTGGGTCATGTCATTGATATATAGTAATAAAGAGTAGAGTGTCATAGATGGTCATGCCATTGATATATTCTTATGATCATTAATCTAATATTTAATAAAAATGGTTGGTGTTATTTAAACCAAGCTAGTCCTTTTTTTCTAAAATTATTCTTGCGAATGGCACGTGTTGTCATAACATCGTTTGTTGTTAGTTTCTACGCATTTCGATATTTCAAAAGCAACGTCGTGTCCATTTTTAGCGAGAACCATTGCTAGACATATGACCCTGACCTGTAAGAATAGCTTCTGTAACATGACGAAGCAAAAGCCAATAATTTACGAAGATTGCCTTGTAAAGCCTGTCATATGCCTTCTTTGGTAAAAGGTTTAAGTGTCTGAATGCCAAAAGGTATGTGCATTTACATTATTTTATCTTTTAATGGTTAATTTTCATCTGGAGTTTGTATTAAAAAAAATTGTATCGGAAATCACAGGAGTGGGTGGGTGGTGGATTGTTGTTATTATTATAAGAGTGTAATGCGTTGATATAGATAAAACTTCAAACTAAGTGACCGGGGAACTGGGTGCACAAGTAGTTCACACAATTTATGGATGAGTAAATAATGCCAGATCTGTATTACGTGACCGTTTACATCCAATACAATAGTAGAAATCGCGGTCAGTTTATACAAATTGGAATTGAATTACCTTTCATTATCTTTAGATTGGTATCAAGAACGATGGACTTATAATACCAGATGATATCAACTTTTGCGGAGTGATATTAACAGAACTCCGTACGATGAATTAACGGAAAGAAAATGAGTGAAATGTAAACAAGCTAAAATGTCGTTTTATCGTATATAGTTAATGGATGGTTAGGTATTTTCTTCGCTCTTATCAGTATCGTACACAACTGTAATTTCTGTATGGAATGTTTGATGGTCATTCTGATATCTGGCAAGGGAGTCCGCAATGATGGGGGTTGGGGTGGGTAGCAAACATGTAGTGGTCAGCTATTAAATTTTTTTAATGGAGGCCAACACATGTTTAGAGGTGAAATCGGGAGAGGATCAAATGACCACCCTTGCCCCATGTGATGGAGCCCATGGTTACAGGTACGCATTTAATATGACTATCAATCATGGGATTGGATCGACGGGAAAATAATCAATATGGCATCACCCATCAAATGACATCGCGATTTATGATACACGGATTTCACGCACGCCCAATGCATATGGAAAATGTAACGCTCGTTGCAGCTTGATTAGCCTCCATGCAACACAATAATTGTACTGCAGTGACTCAGTTCTATCTCAGCATGGGGATCTATTGCACACGAAATGCAACATCAGATTATATATCTTAGCTAATATAAATATCTTCCCGTAAAATAAATTGTACATGCATATTTAAAAAAACAGTGTCTTAAGCAAATCGTTTATGATTTTCAACTTACTTAGTATGTACTATACGTGATATCTGTTTCTACCACATACATCCACCATATAAAGACTATTCCCATTACGAATTAGCGTACTAGCGAGGGTGAGGGGGCTTGGACAGAGTGTTTGCCCGAGCGCCAGAGTTTATGCGGCGCCAAAACTACGGGCGATATAGCCCTTGTAGCGCCTAAACCCTTTGAGCCTTCATTGTCGCCCCGGGTGTCGTTTCCCCTTAAGACGCCACTGATTACGAATAGCCCTTAAAATCGGGGTGTTTAAAGATTTTTAGCTTGGAGTCATTCAGATACAACTGCTCAGTGATGTTTCTGCATTACCCAACCCAAACATTATCAATCTGCGCATGAAATGTGTCAGCAACAAAAAATGCAGTAATTATTTAGACAAAAGACACACTTTTCAGCATGGTATGTGTAAGTTAAGTGTTAAAACGTTATGGTTACACAATTATTGTAAAAGTTGCGAAATTATTTTTTATGGCAGTAACAATGCAACTATTAATCGCTTAGGCACACAGTAGAGAAAACACAAGTAAATCGAAGGTTCTTACTTTAGAAAATATATAACAGAAACAAAATCAATGCCCCGTGAAGTGGAAATGCTAGTAAGCTTTTCGATAGTGAAATTGCTAATATTTTCAAATACTGACTTAAAATAATTGTGTTGATCGAATAATGACATACAGTGCTAACAGAGAGAACAGGAGAAGATAGTGCATACAACCCTTGTACTTTCTGGGTTTATTTCCTTACAGAACGTAAATATCCTTTATTGTAAATCTATATTGTGTTGTGTACGAAACGAACATTTTGAAAAGACAATGAGTTGTCCAGAATTTCTCTTGATATTTTTAAATCGATGTCCATTATTTAACATGCAAAACCAAGGTTAACGGTACATTCGAGGCAATTTGACTGGCATAGAAAATAGGTATACAATTTTGCCTTGCTGGAGAGACCATCATAAGGTTGGCGACAATATTTGGATTATGCAACGTTGTAGACACGTGCTCTAAGAAAATATTTGGATTATGCAATGTGGTACACACGTGCTCTAGGAACACGTTGATATTGCTTTAGAACATTAATCTAAACCGCAACATAAATTTCGAGCTTTCAATGTATCTTTCTTCATTTTAGATTTTTGAAAATCTATATATTTCGAGTTCTGCGATAACTAATTTTAATTACTCATTTTATTTGCAGAAATTGTCAAAAAGTAATCATGCACAGTAATTATCAATGTAATCATGTACAGTAATTATCAATCAAATCATGTACAGTAATCATCAATGTAATCATGTATAGCAATTATCAATGTATTCATGTACAGTAATAATCGATGTAATCATGTACAGAATTAACAATGTATTCATGTATAATAATTCTCAATGTAATCATCTATATTAATTATCAATGTAATTATGTACAGTGATTACCAATGTATTCATGTACAGTGATTACCAATGTATTCATGTACAATAATTACCAAAGTAATCATGTACAGTAATTATCAACGTAATCATATACAGTAATTACCAATGTAATAGTGTGCAGTAATTATCAACATAATCATGTACAGTAATCATCAATGTAATCATGTACAGTAATTACATATGTAATCATGTACAGTAATTGTCAATGTAATCATGTACAGTAATTACCAATTAATTCATGTACAGTAATTATCAGTGTAATTATGTAAAGTAATTACCAATGTATTCAATGTATTCATGTGCGGTACTTAGCAATGTAATCATGTACAGTCATGATCAATGTAATCATGTACAGTAATTATCAATGTAATCATGTACAGTAATTACCAATGTATTAATGTACAGTATTTATCAATGTAATCATGTACAGTAATTACCAAAGTAATCATGTACAGTAATTATCAATGCAAACATGTACAGTAGTTATCATTGTATTCATGTACAGTAATTACCAATGTATTCATGTACAGTAATTATCGATGTAATCATGTACAATAATTACCAATGTAATCCTGTACAATAATTGCCAATGTAATCATGTACAGTATTTACCAATGTATTCATCTACAGTAATTATCAATGTAATAATGTGCAGTAATTATCAATGTTTTCATGTACAGTATTTACCAATGTAACCATGTACAGTAATTACCAATATAATCATGTACAGTAATTACCAATGTAATCGTTTACAGTAATTACCAATGTATTCATCTACAGTAATTATCAATGTAATCATGTACAGTAATTACCAATGTAATCATGTACAGTAATTATCAATGTAAACGAAACACTCAACATGCATTTGTTCTGAAAAGATTCTGGATATTAAATTCGTTTTAATGTTGGCTTTGTCCTGGATTCAAATCTCACGCTTCGCTCTGTTTATTTCTTTTCCCACTTAATTTCCCTGTGTTCTTCGAAATAAAAAAAGGCCTACTAATCAGGGAATCGATGTCGACAACAAACGTAATTTAATCAAATAAGCATATTCTGGCCATAAAAATGTTATGTCGAAGATTAGAGCCAAACGGGTGATACAACAGTAACGATTCTGATGGTTTTATAGCGTTTCATCCATTATTTTGTTTCAATATGATATACTTTCTTTTGGGTTGTTTTTGTCCTCTTAAATCAATTAAGTTACTTCCGCAAAATTTAATTTCGCAAGGTCCTCGAGACCTGCAAAATCAATGTCATTAAATGCTTTTCACATATTAGAACAACGCTCGTGAATGTCGTCGAAATCACTCTAAGGAAAGATGTACTTGTAGACAATAATTATATTCTTTTGTTTCTGCATAAGTCGGCTATGATTAAACACTGTTTTAATTTTGTAAAAATAAGCTGCATTATGGACATTGGAATTACTCCAAACAACATCACCGTTTTGATCGGACTAAACCCGCTTTATTTTATTTTGTTATCGTCAATAACGTGTCCAGTACCTTGCCTACGGTCTCAGCCTGGCCAATGAATCCAAAGAAATACTCTACCGTAGGAGACCATAGCTCTAATTCCTGAGTTTCAGGGAATATGGCAATTTTTTCAGATGATTTGAGTAGCTATAAGGTCACCAGTTAATATTTATTCTCATATAGACTATTTTACACTCCATCATAAAATTACGTTCCTACTGTAGGTATTTTGTCGATTATTGCATAGCGAAAAAGTACCCAAATTGTATTCATATTTATTTGGGCATTAATGATGACACTGTACAACATCTTTCTAATTTAGATAAATGGAAAATTCTAAATCAACCGTATGACAACTATTTTTTTAAATATATGTAGCAGGAAAGTAAAATAGCTTATTCATAGTGTACGTACTGCATTTATTTCGGGTTATTTGACAACAAAAGTGCATATGTGTGTGTGTGTGTGTGTGTGTGTGTGTGTGTGTGTGTGTGTGTGCGTGCGTGTGTATGCGTGTGTGGGCATGAGTTGGATTTTTAAAGTGGCTTTAACAATTTTTCAGTCATATCGCTACAATGTCTGCAGTATGGCAGTTTATAGTGATGTCTAGCATTATGGCGCAGACATGTAACGTCATGTCCCACCAAGTCATATTATCCTGACACCTTGCAAGTCTTTGTTATGACTTGGCCGGGGTTCGATACCGCGACCTCACGCATCCAAGGCGGACGCTCCAACCACTAGGCTACCGGAGTGGAATACAAAGGGCTGATTGACTTTGTATAATAATACATTGATTCGAGATTATTGTAAATTCTTTAAAAGACATGATCGATTATATCAGTGTGATGCATTCAAGACTATTTGTAAATCAACTCATTGGATTTGTGACAGAACATTTAGCAGTATTAGGGATCCAAATCACGATACTGTATGTTCCTCTTAAATGGGATTTTTTTGGGGGAAAAGGTATGCAGAATGTTACTAAGCTTTTTGGTTTCGTTTGTTAGTATGCCTTAGTTGTAGACTGCATAATCAGAAAACAAAGTGTCTTTTGCAAACAAGACTTCCTATGTTCCTTTTTGCTTTCAAACAATAAGTAATACAACATCTGATATAGCTAGTTCTACATACTACATTTCACCTGACTAGTTCTAAATACTACATTTCTTCTGTCTAGTTCTAAATAAAACATTTCTCCTCAATAGTTCTAAATACTACATTTCACCGGACAAGTTATAAATACTACATTTCACCTGACTAGTTCTAAATACTACATTTCACTTGACTGGTTCTAAATGATACATTTCACCTGACTAGTTCTAAATTCTAAATTTCACCTGACTAGTTCCAAATACTACATTTCACCTGCCTGGTTCTAAATACTAAATTTACCGGACAAGATAAAAATATTATATTTCAACTAACTAAATCTAAATGCTACATTTTACCTGACTAGTTCTAAATATTACTATTCACCTGACTAGTTATAAATACTACATTTCCTCTGACTAGTTCTAAATACTACATTTCACCTAGCTAATTATAAGCACTACATTTCACCTGACTAGTTCTAAATACTACATTTCCTCTGACTAGTTATAAATACTACATTTCACCTGACTAGTTCTAAATATTGCTAGTTATTTCACTAGTTCGAAACACTACATTTCATCTGACTAGTTCTAAATACTACATTTCACCTGACTGGTTCTGAATAATACATTTCTCACCTGACTAGTTCTAAATTCTACATCTTACCTGAATAGTTCTAAATATTACTACTTAATTCACCAGTTCTAAACACTACATTTCATCTGACTAGTTCTAAATACTACATTTCAACTGACTGGTTCTAAATAATATATTTCACCTGACATGTTTTAAATTCTACATTTTACCTGACTAGTTCTAAATATTACTATTCATCTCACTACTTATAACTACTACATTTCACCTAACAGGTTCGATATGCTACATTTCACCTGACTAGCTCTAAATATTACCATTCACCTGACTAATTCTAAATACTACATTTCACCTGCCTATTTCTAAACCCTACATTTCTCCTGACTAGTTCTAAATATTACATTTCACCTGACTAGCAATAAATACTATATTTCACCTGACTAGTTATAAATACTACATTTCTCCTGCCTAGTTCTAAATACTACATCTCACCTGACTATTTCTAAATACAACATTTCACCTGATTAGTTCTAGACACTACATTTCAAATGACTAATTCTAAATACTACATTTCAAATGATTAGTTCTAAATACTACATTTCTTCAGTCTGGTTCTAAATACTACATTTCACCTGACTAGTTATAAATACTACGTTTCTTCTGACTAGTTCTAAATACGACATTTCATCTGACTAGTTCTAAACACCATATTTTACCTGAGTAGTTCTTAATGCTACATTTCTCCTGACTAGTTATAAATATTACATTTCACCTGACTAGTTCTAAATACTACATTTCTTCTGTCTAGTTCTAAATACTACATTTCACCTCCACTAGTTATAAATCCTACATTTTACCTGACTAGTTATAAATACCACATATCTTCCGTCTAGTTTTAAATACTACATTTTACCTGACTAGTTCTAAATACTACATTTGTTCTGACTAGTTCTAAATACTACATTTTATCTGACTAGTTCCAAACACTAAATTTCATCTGACTAGTTTTAAATACTACATTTCTTCTGTCTAGTTCTAAGTACTATATTTCACCTGACTAGTTGTAAACACTACATGTCACCTCACTAGTTCTAAATTCTACATTTCACCTGACTAGTTCTGAACACTACATTTCACCTGACTAGTTCTAAATTCTACACTTTACCTGACTAGTTCTAAATATTACTATTCACCTCATTAATTATAAATACTACATTTCACCGGATATTCTCTAAATAATACTATTCACCTCACTATTTATAAATACTACATTTCACCTGACTAGTTCTAAATATTACATTTCACCTAACTAAATCTACATACTACATTTTACCTGATTAGTTCTAAATATTGCTATTCACCTGACTAGTTCTAAACACTACATTTCAAATGACTAGTTCTAGATACTACGTTTCTTCTGTCCAGTTCTAAACACTACATTTCACCTGACTAGGTAGACATGCTACATTCCATGTGACTAGTTTAAAATACTACATTTCACCTGTCTAGTTCTCAATACTACTTTTCATCTGACTAGTACTTAATACATTTCACCTGACTTGTTATACATACTACATTTCACCTGACTAGATATAAATACTACGTTTCTCCGGACTAGTTCTAAATACTACATTTCCCCTGACTAGTTCTAAACAATACATTTCACCTGATTAGTTCTTAATACTACATTTCACCTCCACTAATTGTGAATGCTACATTTCAGCTGACTAGTTATAAATACTACATTTCTTCTGTCTACTTCTAAATACTACATTTCACCTGACTAGTTCTAAATACTACATTTCCCCTGACTAGTTTTAAATACTACATTTCTTCAGTGTAGTTCTAAGTACTACATTTCACCTGACTAGTTCTAAACACTACATTTCACCTGACTAGTTCTAAATACTACATTTCTCCTGACTAGTTATAAATACTACATTTCGCCTGACTAGTTCTAAATGCTACATTTCTTCTGTCTAGTTCTGAAAACTACGTTTCACCTCCACTAATTCTAAATCATACATTTCACCTGACTAGTTCTAAATACTACATTTCCCCTGACTAGTTCTAAACGCTACATTTCTTCTGTCTAGTTCTAAATACTACATTTTACCTCCACTACTTCTAAATGCTACATTTCACCTGACTAGTAATAAATACTATATTTCACCTGACTAGTTCTAAATAACACTACTTACCTGACTAGTTCTAAATATTACATTTCAACTGACCAGCAATAAATACTACATTTCACCTGACTAGTTATAAATACTACATTCCTCCTCACTAGTTCTAAATACTACATCTCACCTGACCATTTCTAAATACTAGATTTCACCTGACTAGTTCTAAACAATACATTTCAAATGACTAATTCTAAATACTACATTTCAAATGACTACTTCTAAACACTACATTTCATCTGACTAGTTCTTCATACTACATTTCACCTGCACTAATTCTAAATGCTACATTTCATCTGACTAGTTCTAAATACTGCATTTTACCTGACTAGTTCTAAATACTACATTTCACCTCCACTACTTCTAAATGCTACATTTCACCTGATTAGTTATAAATACTACATTTCTTCTGTCTAGTTCTGAATACTACATTTCACCTCGCTAGTTCTAAATACTACATTTCTCCTGACTAGTTCTAAATGCTACATTTCTCCTGACTAGTTCTAAATACTACATTTCACATGACTAGCTAGAAATACTACATTTCAAATGACTAGTTCTAAATGCTACATTTCACCTGACTAGTTCTAAATACTGCATTTCTTCTGTCTAGTTATAAATCATACATTTCACCTGACTAATTATAAATTCTACATTTCTCCTGACTAGTTCTAAATGCTACATTTCCCCGGACTAGTTCTAAATGCTACATTTCTTCTGTCTAGTTCTAAATACTACATTTCACCTCCACTAGTTCTAAATGTTACATTTCACATGTCTAGTTCTAAATATTACATTTCACCTGACTAGTTCTAAATACTACATTTCACCTGACTAGTTTTGAATACTACATTTCTTCTGTCTAGTTCTAAGTACTACATTTCACCTGACTAGTTCTAAACACTACACTTCACCTGACTATTTCTAAATACTACATTTCTCCTGACTAGCTATAAATATTACATTTCCCCTGACTAGTTTTAAACACTACATTTCTCCTGACTAGTTCTAAATTCTACATTTTACCTGACAAGTTCTATATATTACTATTCACCTCACTAATTATAAACACTACAGTTCAACTGCCTAGTTCTAAATATTACATTTTACCTAACTAAATCTACATACTACAATTTACCTGACTAGTTCTATATATTACTATTCACCTGACTAGTTCTAAATACTATATTTCACCTGCCTATTTCAAGACACTACATTTCACCTGATTAGTTCTAAATACTACATTTCTCCTGATTAATTCTAAATACTACATTTCACCTGGCTAGTTATAAATACTACATTTCTCTTTACTAGTTCTAAATACTACATCTCACCTGACTATTTCTAAGAACTACATTTCACCTGACTAGTTCTAAACACTACATTTCAAATGACAAGTTATAATACTACGTTTCTCCTGACTAGTTCTAAATGCTACATTTCCCCTGATTAGTTCTAAACACTACATTTCACCTGACTAATTCTTAATACTACATTTCACCTCCACTAATTCAAAATGCTACATTTCACCTGACTAGTTATAAATACTACATTTCTTCTGTCTAGTTCTAATTATTACATTTCACCTGACTAGTTTTGAATACTACATTTCGTCTGTCTAGTTCTAAGTACTACATTTCACCTGACTAGTTCTAAATGCTACATTTCTCCTGATTAGCTATACATATTACATTTTATGTGACTAGTTCTAAACACTACATTTCAAGTGACTAGTTCTAGATACTACGTTTCTTCTGTCCAGTTCTAAACACTACATTTCACCTGACTAGGTAGACATGCTACATTCCACGTGACTAGTTTAAAATACTACATTTCACCTGTCTAGTTCTCAATACTACTTTTCACCTGACTAGTACTTAATACATTTCACCTGACTTGTTATACATACTACATTTCACCTGACTAGTTATAAATACTACGTTTCACCTGATAAGTTCTAAATACTACATTTCCCCTGACTAGTTCTAAATACTACATTTCACATCCACTAATTGTGAATGCTACATTTTACCTGACTAGTTATAAATACTACATTTCTTCTGTCTAGTTCTAAATACTACATTTCACCTGACTAATTCAAAATACTACATTTCCCCTGGCTAGTTTTAAATACTACATTTCTTCAGTGTAGTTCTAAGTACTACATTTCATCTGACTAGTTATAAACACTACATTTCCCCTGACTAGTTCTAAATACTACATTTCTGCTGACTAGTTATAAATACTACATTTCCCCTGACTAGTTCTAAACGCTACATTTCTTCTGTCTAGTTCTAAATACTACATTTCACCTCCACTACTTCTAAATGCTACATTTCACCTGACTAGTAATAAATACTATATTTCACCTGACTGGTTCTAAATAACACTACTTACCTGACTAGTTCTAAATATTACATTTCAACTGACCAGCAATAAATACTACATTTCACCTGACTAGTATAAATACTACATTCCTCCTGACTAGTTTTTAATACTACATCTCACCTGACCATTTCTAAATACTAGATTTCACCTGACTAGTTCTAAACAATACATTTCAAATGACTAATTCTAAATACGACATTTCAAATGACTAATTCTAAACACTACATTTCATCTGACAAGTTCTTCATACTACATTTCACCTGCACTAATTCTAAATGCTACATTTCACCTGACTAGTTCTAAATACTTCATTTTCCCTGACTAGTTCTAAATATTACATTTCACCTCCACTACTTCTAAATACTACATTTCACCTGATTAGTTATAAATACTACATTTCTTCTGTCTAGTTCTGAATACTACATTTCACCTCGCTAGTTCTAAATACTACATTTCTCCTGATTAGTTCTAAATGCTACATTTCTCCTGACTAGTTCTAAATACTACATTTCACATGACTAGTTATAAATACTACATTTCAAATGACTAGTTCTAAATGCTACATTTCACCTGACTAGTTCTAAATATTACATTTCAACTGACCAGCAATAAATACTACATTTCACCTGACTAGTATAAATACTACATTCCTCCTGACTAGTTTTTAATACTACATCTCACCTGACCATTTCTAAATACTAGATTTCACCTGACTAGTTCTAAACAATACATTTTAAATGACTAATTCTAAATACTACATTTCAAATGACTAATTCTAAACACTACATTTCATCTGACAAGTTTTTCATACTACATTTCACCTGCACTAATTCTAAATGCTACATTTCACCTGACTCGTTCTAAATACTTCATTTTCCCTGACTAGTTCTAAATATTACATTTCACCTCCACTACTTCTAAATACTACATTTCACCTGATTAGTTATAAATACTACATTTCTTCTGTCTAGTTCTGAATACTACATTTCACCTCGCTAGTTCAAAATACTACATTTCTCCTGATTAGTTCTAAATGCTACATTTCTCCTGACTAGTTCTAAATACTACATTTCACATGACTAGTTATAAATACTACATTTCAAATGACTAGTTCTAAATGCTACATTTCACCTGACTAGTTCTAAATACTGCATTTCTTCTGTCTAGTTATAAATCATACATTTCACCTGACTAGTTATAAATTCTACATTTCTCCTGACTAGTTCTAAATACTACATTTCCCCTGACTAGTTCTAAATGCTACATTTCTTCTGTCTAGTTCTAAATACTACATTTCACCTCCACTAGTTCTAAATGCTACATTTCACGTGTCTAGTTCTAAATACTACATTTCACCTGACTAGTTCTAAATACTACATTTCACCTGACTAGTTTTAAATACTACATTTCTTCTGTCTAGATCTAAGTACTACATTTCACCTGACTAGTTCTAAACACTACACTTCACCTGACTATTTCTAAATACTACATTTCTCCTGACTAGCTATAAATATTACATTTCCCCTGACTAGTTTTAAACACTACATTTCTCCTGACTAGTTCAAAATTGTACATTTTACCTGACAAGTTCTATATATTACTATTCACCTCACTAATTATAAACACTATAGTTCAACTGCCTAGTTCTAAATATTGCATTTCACCTAACTAAATCTACATACTACAATTTACCTGACTAGTTCTATATATTACTATTCACCTGACTAGTTCTAAATACTATATTTCACCTGCCTATTTCTAGACACTACATTTCACCTGACTAGTTCTAAATGCTACATTTCTCCTGATTAGTTCTAACTACTACATTTCACCTGGCTAGTTATAAATACTACATTTCTCTTTACTAGTTCTAAATACTACATCTCACCTGACTATTTCTAAGTACTACATTTCACCTGACTAGTTCTAAACACTACATTTCAAATGACTAGTTATAAATACTACGTTTCACCTGACTAGTTCTAAATGCTACATTTCCCTGATGAGTTCTAAACACTACATTTCACCTGACTAATTCTTAATACTACAGTTCACCTCCACTAATTCAAAATGCTACATTTCACATGACTAGTTATAAATACTACATTTCTTCTGTCTAGTTCTAAATATTACATTTCACCTGACTAGTTTTGAATACTACATTTCTTCTGTCTAGTTCTAAGTACTACATTTCACCTGACTAGTTCTAAATACTACATTTTTTCTGTGTAGTTCTAAAAACTACATTTCACCTCCACTAATTCTCATCGCTACATTTCACATCACTAGTTCTAAATTCTACATTTCCCCTAACTAGTTCTAAATGCTACATTTCTTCTGTCTAGTTCTAAATGCTAAATTTCACCTCCACTACTTCTAAATGCTACATTTCACCTGATTAGTTATAAATACTACATTTCTTCTGTCTATCTCTAAATACTATATTTCACCTGGCTAGTTCTAAATACTACATTTCACCTGACTAATTAAAAATACTACATTTCAAATGACTAGTTCTAAATACTTCATTTCTTCAGTCTAGTTCTAAACACTACATTTCACCTGACTAGTTCTAAATACTACATTTCCCCTGATTAGTTCTAAACACTACATTTCACCTGACTAGTTCTTAATACTACAGTTCACTTCCACTAATTCCCAATGGTACATTTCACCTGACTAGTTATAAATACTACATTTCTTCTGTCTAGTTCTATATACTATATTTCACCTGGCTAGTTTTAAATACTATATTTCTTCTGTCTAGTTATAAGTGCTTCATTTCACCTGACTAGTTCTAAACACTACATTTCACCTGAATAGTTCTAGATACTACATTTCTCCTGACTAGCTATACATATTACATTTCACCTGACTAGTTCTAAATACTACATTTCTTCTGTGTAGTTCTAAAAACTACATTTCACCTCCACTAATTCTAAATGCTACATTTCACATGACTAGTTCAAAATACTACATTTCCCCTGACTAGTTCTGAATACTACATTTCTTCTGTCTAGTTCTAAATACTACATTTCACCTCCACTACTTCTAGATGCTATATTTCACCTGATTAGTTATAAATACTACATTTCTTCTGTCTAGTTCTAAATACTACATTTCACCTGGCTAGTTCTAAATACTACATTTCTCCTGATTAGTTCTAAATGCTACATTTCTCCTGACTAGTTCTAAATACTACATTTCACATGACTAGTTGTAAATACTACATTTCAAATGACTAGTTCTAAATGCTACATTTCACCTGACTAGTTCTAAATACTGTATTTCTTCTGTCTAGTTATAAATCCTACATTTCACCTGACTAGTTATAAATGCTACATTTTTCCTGACTAGTTCTAAATACTACATTTCCCCTGACTAGTTCTAAATGCTACATTTCTCTGTCTAGTTCTAAATACTACATTTCACCTCCACTAGTTCCAAATGCTGCATTTCACCTGACTTGTTCTAAATACTACATTTCTTCTGTCTAGTTCTAAATAGTACATTTCACCTGAGTAGTTCTAAATACTACATTTCACCTGACTAGTTTTAAATACTACATTTCTTCTGTCTAGTTCTAAGTACTACATTTTACCTGACTAGTTCGAAACACTACACCTCACCTGACTACTTCTAAATACTACATTTCTCCTGACTAGTTATAAATATTACATTTCCCCTGACTAGTTTTAAACACTACATTTCTCCTGACTAATTCTAAATTGTACATTTTACCTGACTAGTTCTAACTATTACTATTCACCTCACTTATTATAAAAACTACAGTTCTACTGACTAGTTCTAAATATTACATTTCACCTAACTAAATCTACATACTACAATTTACCTGACTAGTTCTATATATTACTATTCACCTGACTAGTTCTAAATACTACATTTCACCTGCCTATTTCTAAACACTACATTTCACCTGACTAGTTCTAAATACTACTTTTCTCCTGATTAGTTCTAAATACTACATTTCACCTGACTAGTTATAAATACTACATTTCTCTTTACTAGTTCTAAATACTACATCTCACCTGACTATTTCTAAGTACTACATTTCACCTGACTAGTTCTAAACACTACATTTCAAATGACTAGTTGTAAATACTACATTTCTTCTGTCTAGTTCTAAATACTAGATTTCACCTGACTAGTTATACATACTACATTTCTCCTGACTAGTTTTAAATACTACATTTCACCTGACTAGTTCTAAATACTACCTTTCACCTTACTAGTTCTAAACACTACATTTCACCTTACTAGTTCTTAATACATTTCTACTGACTAGTTATAAATACTACATTTCACCTGACTTTCTAAATACTACATTTCTCCTGACTAGTGTTCAATACTACATTTCTCCTGATTAGTTTTCAAAACTACACTTCACCTGACTATTTCTAAAAGAGGCACTTCAGCTAACCAGTTATAAAACTACATCTCACCTAGCCAATTGTAGCAAATATATTATCTTATCCAGTTATAATTTCTTTATTTACACGGATCAAATTTCTATTTTAGAAATAAAATACTCCCCTTAAAATCATCAAATAGTATGCGAACATAAAAAATAAAGTAACGTATCATTAACTATATTTCACTTGCATTCACTTTTTCAAAATGATCCTTAAATCGGGCTTGCTTGATTTTGTTCTCGGTTTGTTTCGCTGTTTTGTTATTGTTATTATTATTATTATTATTATTATGATGATTATTATTATTATTATTATTATTACTATTATTATTATATTTTAATATTTGGTTTGTGTTGGCTTTTTTCGTGATTATGTAGACATCTTTTATGACTCATTGATCTAAAAATATTTTCAGGAAGAATATTTCCTTGAAACGAGTGAATAATGGATATATTTCATAGAGTAGTGAATAGATCCGTTATTCACTCAGAGGAAGGAAATTTTATTTTTATTTTATGATCAAATTTTTTGTCTAGAACGATGTTTCACAGATTGAAGATGGGTCGGTGGTTCTTTCCGGGATTTTCCCGGAGTCTTCCTCCACCACTAATACTGGCGCCTATCATGTGCTGAAAAATGATGTTAAACCCCACAACAACAACAACAACAGATTGAAGATGCAGACGTCCTTTTGTTTCCCGCTCAGCGATGTCGGCGGTTTGCCGTGTAATTTGTGCTGTTTAAAATCAGTATCCGCATAAGTATCCTTCCTAATTCACGGTAAAAATAGAGCATACAAAAATTAAACATGAAAAGGCAGAAAAATATTTATGCATTTGAGATCTCATCTTGTTTCATCTGCATGCGAGTGTGCCATACTTACCACTGAACCAAGCAGACGTAAAAAAAACCCCCAAAAAATCAGATTTCCTGCCCGATTTGTTATCGACTTCTATTGGCGGATTAATGAACACAAATTTCAGGTACTCCGTGACAGAGAATTATGAAACGTACTTCTAGAAAATCAAGTAATCCAAAGCCAAGCATGAAAGAGAGAGGCACAAGTCTCTTCGGCTATATCAGGTAACTACTATTACCAATACCAAAGTAACTAACCGTCTAAAGATGCATCCTCGCTTGGATGTTTACAAAGACAGTTTTCGATAAAATGGTTGAAGAACAGCAGATAATAATTTATTATTAAAACACTTACAAACAAAGTCTTAACGCAAAAGAAAATTGTTCTTTGTGTGCGTCTTTTGATATTTTCAAACCATTTGTATCTATTGAGGAATTCCAACCATGAGCTTATGCCAATTTGAAAACATATCTCACTGGTCATGAACGTCACTTTTATCATTTGTCTTTTGTTTTCCTTTTCTGATAATGTAATTGTACCATGTCCGTTTATTAACTGTTTTCTGAGTTTGTAAGTGTACCATGTCCGTTTATTTAACTGTTTTCTGATGGTGTAATTAGTCTCTGTTTTATTAAAAAAAAAGAAACTGCTTTGTACAATGAAGAAAATAAATGAATATGTAATTATGGATATTTGGAGTAAAGTTTTGTTATTTATTTATTCCCAGATATATTGAGAGACGGGTTATGGTTTCAAATCCGGTTTGGCTGTTTCATGCACAGCGGCTGTAATAATGTCACAACTCTGACCAGATGAACATTTCTGAGAACGATACCGATTGCCCCTCTTTTAATAGAAAAGTATGCCCTGAGTGAAACTATCATTCATTAATAACAAAGAGATTTAATTTATAACTCTAGCACTTGTAATTGTTGTTATGTGTGGGAGGGTGGGCGTTATATGTTTCCTTTTATATAAAACTGTTTTGATAGGCTATGCGTGTGAAATTTTGCATAGCAAAATCCGGTGCACGAACCTCGCATATCTATGTTAAAAAGCTAATGTTATTTGTTGTCTGACTCTGCTTCATTGACTTTCAAGAATACACTCTCTCTAAGAGTAAAATTGCATAAACGTTTGGACGAATAACAAACGATCTGGCTTTTGTTTCCAGCCCACGACAGAACCTAAATGTTAGACATTTTAGTACGCTTTTCTGTGGCCCTTGATTATAGCCACCGATGAAAGGAGTGCTCTTTTCAGAATCCAATTATGCTACTTTTTTCCTTAGATACATCGATCGATTCTTGAAGCACGCACTTACACTGTTAAGTGTAAAGCACAGAAATGATAAAAAGAAAGTAAAAACCAGCCTCAGCAAGGATCGTTCCGTTTGCTGTATTAGTCAGCATTCCTCACGTAAAATGGCAGTACTAATACGAGTACAACTTGTACTGCAAAAGGAGAATGTAAGGCAAGCTAACATCTCTGATCAAAAGGAATGACCGTATTAGTGTGTGACAAGGAAATCGGAGTCTGATAACAGAACGGGTTAGATGTGAATTGTGTACTGGTGTAATAAAAGTAAAAAGTTTTGATGATGCGGATAAAGCGATCAAAAACATGTAGCTTTTGTACGGGAAAATGAACGTGTTGCTAATGTAACTGGAGATGTAATAGACCCAGGGCGTAATTGTATGATGTATAGTTAGGTAACATCGTCATTCTCTGTGTAGAAATACGAATAAATTGTAAGCATTTTCAGAATTCAGATGAAACTACTCTACCTTCAGAGATCAGTATCTATTTGATTTGCTTTCATCGAAAACTCTATGCTTTTTTTATATCGTAATAAATACACATTAATGTCCGTATTTGAAACAAGCGACTTAGATGTCGAAGGATACGACGATTTATCAGTTTATCAGCAATGAATAAATTCTCAGTGGCTAAAGTCCCGCAATCAGACAGCAATCTTTACAATGGAACTAAATTCACCTCCACCGTTCCCTTTCCGGCTTTATCACCCTGATTTATCCCTTCTGTCCAGGTAACCATTTAAAATACATCTGACATTTTTTATATCATGATTATTTTTAAATACGTATTCTATATCTGTAAAATCTTTTGGTATTTTTAACGTTGTTTCCGCCGTATGTAGCATATTTATTCGACGGACAAATTCGTTTTTCTTGATTTCAGCTTTATCTTTTGACAATAGTCTTGATGGCAAACCTGGTTATAGTAGCAGTCATGCAGAAATATCCTGCTATTCATCTTTGTTTTTGTTTTTATCGAAGAAGCCACTATATTTATAAGTCTTAAAAGATATATATGTCTACATACATACATACATACATACATACATACATACATACGTACGTACGTACGTACACACTTACACATACATACATACATACATACATACATACATACATACGTACGTACGTACGTACACACTTACACATACATACATACATACATACATACATACATACATACATACATACATACACACATACATACATACGTACGTACGTACACACTTACATACATACATACATACATACGTACGTACGTACGTACATACGTACACACATACATACATACATACATACATACATACACAAACATCCATCCATCCATCCATCCATCCATCCATACATACATACATACATACATACATACATACATACATACAACTAAATGCATCGGTGATGGGAATATAACTATTCATTGGCACATAATTAAAAGACTCATGTTTTTATATATAAAAAATCAGAAGAATAACTTTATAGTAGTGTACTGATTAATCCCCCTGGCACATTTTGTATATTTCAATAGTTAAGGAAACAATTCTGTGAACAATTTTCTTTATCGGTTGTATTTATTGCAAATTCTATTTTGACAGAAGCTCTTACAAGGCATTTTTTGTAACTCGGTATTGAAATGGGTGGATTTATATTTTGTCTTTACTTGTGTGACTTCGTGTAGAAAGGAGGTGAATTATTTGAATGGTTCCACGGCCATTAGTTGCATCTGATTTGCTTTTTAACTATTCGTTTCGCTACTTTTTGGTTTTATTGTTTTAATGACTATTAAACCTTCTCTGGGCTTTCATCTGAAATTGATTCATTTTTGGGGGCTATTCTTCGTAATTTTGGATTAATTCAATCCAATTAGTTATTTGGTATTTTTAAAATTGAAATCCAAACAATGCTTTTTTATCTTTTAATCAGTATTTAGTATAAGACACATCTTTAAATTGGTATTTGTTCTTCACGTGTTGGCACTGTGATTTATTATATATTGACGTATTATAAACATACATCAAACATACATACATAGTATCAAAAGCAAAATAAATGAAACATCCGGTTCGTATACTTTAGGATTTTTTATATGTGACATCGTGGTTTGGTTCAAATAGAAAATAAGCAAAAATAACCATGGTGTTTACTATTGAAAAACGTATGCACATGTAAGTAACAGGCGATAAAGAAAATGCATGTACCAAATCGGCCTGAATAAAAGGTTGGATTTGCGGTAGGCTTCTTAAAAAATTCTTGTATTATCCATTTGTTCCGAATGTCAAATGGAGGAACTACGAGTATTCTGAGTGGTAAATACTAAATATACTAACAACACACACACACACACACACACACACACACAGACACCGCCACTCCGCCAGTAGTGCTACAGGATTAATGGATGCTTATTTTATTTATTTGTCTTGTAGATTTTGCTTCAGCGTGAAAATAGTGCAACGAAAGATCTGAAATTTGAAGCCATTTACCAGAGGTATACACCAAACTCACAATAATAGGGTTTCCTGTGCTATAAGAGTGTGTCAAAATGTTCAGCTTCCAGGTACATTTTGATAGATATGACGTATAATATTTACGTAGAGTTGTGTAGCAATAGATATTGCATCCATCAGCAAAAGATTGTGTTGAAGGGCTGGAAAATAACTTCCTTTCTAAGCAAATTAAAGTGTAAACAAACGACAATTAAATGTCATGAATCAAACACTACATTTCGTTGTCTGCTTAGTTACCTGAGTGACCTACAGTTGAATAATAGCACTATATTTATAATATTCGAAAATCAAGATTTATTTCATATTTTAGTTACCTTTATATCCACGATTTATCGTGAGCGGAAGTACTGTGATACCCTCCGTCTGATCGCCTGTTCCTTGGTCTTTCACATAGATCATTCAAAAAGTCATCTCTTAGGTTCCTGTGAGTGGATCGAAGGGAATATATATACAAACATTATAATTCCAGTGACACATTAACTATTTATTTCTCCAAACTTTTCACATGCATTATTGAGGGCTCTCTCGCAAAATGTACAGCAAATTTGGGGTCATGACCCGTACATCAACGACGGACAGGTGGTCGGGATGGGGATGGGTGGGAGGTAATGCAAATTGGCTCTAACAATTGCAGCGTATTGACGTTTTTTAAATTCACTTATATTCAAATAGAATATATATCCAACAGCGATAAAAAAAACTATCTAGAATCCATTAACTTTGAGTTGTGTAGATGTGTCAGTTGAGTCGTAGGTTTTGTTAAATATATATATCGTGTTCTTTTGAAATACCAGCTTGGCGGTTTTTTCCACCTATACGTGAACACCCTATATTCTGTCCCGAAACCAGTCTAAAGGTGGAACATTGAAACGTCAGTTCACTGCTGCGAAGAATCATTGTGGAGATCTAAACTTGAAATGAGACCTGAACTTTTACATTATGCAAGTGTCCATACTAGTCTTCAATCACTCGCTGTCTGGAAGCTTGGTAAATGTTTTCCTAATAAAACTTGGACTTTCGCTAACATTGCCTATTTAACTATGTGTTTAATTTCAACAGAAAATGAATATAACTGTAAACTCTGCAAGAGATTGACTACAGACAGAGCCAAACATATGTTACTATATTGCCAAGCCCTAAACGACGAACGTAATACTATGTTTGAAAACATAATAGATGCAATAGACATTCTAGACTCGCACTGGCTTTTATGTCAGGACGATGACTCATTACTACACATCCTTTTGGACAAGTGAGTGGACATTTTTGATTCTACGGATGATCAGTCATGGCAGGCATTCATGTGTGTGGTGGCTGATGGAATAGACACAATGTACAGAAGAACAAATGAACCTGAAAACGATATATGATACTATGCTTGTTCAGCAAATTAGGGAAATGGACCCATTTCATTTCGATCTTATAAATTATCTACATGTCTTCTAAGTGAGAGAGGACATGATAATCCATTTAAATCGTTACAGTCGAATATAAATAATTCCAATTCCTTTATTTTCCTCTCTTAATATTTGTTGCGTATATCTCGTTTGCAATGAGTTCTCTCACTCATGTGTTTAGATATTGCGTTTTCTTTACGTTTCTTGATATTTATGTATATATATATATATATATATATGTGTGTGTGTGTGTGTGTGTGTATGTGTATATATATATGTACGTATATGTATATATGTGTATATATATGTATATGTATGCATATGTGTATATCTGTGCATATATGTATTTGTGTGTATATGTGTATGTATATGTGTGTGTGTATATATGTATGAATATATGTATGTGTGTATTTATATGTGTATGTGTGTATATATGTATATATGCGTATATATGTGTGTATGTATACATATGTATATATGTATGTATATATATATATATATATATATATATATATATATATATATATATATATATATATATATATATATATATATATAGTGTACTTTAAGTCCATTAATGTCAAGCTATGTTCCTATCTTTTCTGTATTAACGAAAAATTAACTGAATAAAATCTTTTCTGAAGAGGAAATAAAGAAAGTCAGTCAGTCAGTGATATATACATACATATATAGATACATACATACATACATACATACATACATACATACATACATACATACATACATACATACACCTACACTATAAGGATTGAACGCTTGCATAGAATATTAGCCTTTTCGCCAGCTTACTTCTTCCCCTTCCCCCTCCCCACCCAGCAACAATTCCACCAACTTCAACAACACGTCTTTTAATCAGCTCGCTGAAAGGCCTGATATCTTGCATTATCAGAATTTCTAAGATCGATAATAATATCAATGAGCTCAGTTTCTCCAGCAATTTTTGAGAAATTAAATAAAAAATGGAAAGGAAACGTGATCCAGTATGTACTCAATCTGGTGGATGCCTGCAAAATTTGGGTGCACCAGAGATGCACAAATTCCATTTGGATTTTTTTTTTTTTACCGTGCTTTATGTTATTTTGTATGAGGCATTGATTAATTTTGATGGGAAATTGTCTCACCTGGAGAACTTGCACAGATGCTCATCGGAGTCTGCTCCTGAGAACTAGTCAGGCACGGTAATACTGAAACGACACTAGACGATATGCGTGAAGATGCTCATGTCATTGTAAGGTAATGTTGACGGATATTGAAGACAGACTGTCTTGCTAACCTTGAATTATTATTTTTTCACCTGATTGATTCCGTTCGAGCTTTAAACAAGACATTTCTGATATTAAATGTCAATCCTTTAATTAGTTTTCCAACAACAGTGTTCATTCTTCTGCCACATAAAGTCATAACAGGATTTGCCTGTCGCCTATTACTGTATGGGTAATATGATGCCGAGTACATTATTAATTTTTAAGGAGATGCAATGGATCAGTACATGGCGGACTCAATGCCGAAAGGGTGTGAGTTTTAAACCATGGCATCGAATCAGCCTGGGTCGGCTACAGTAGTGTTATTGTTGGCCAGGCACTTTACGCCATTTGCATCGGAACTAAATAATACAGTTGTATTGCTGTATCGTAAGATGCAAAAGTAGACAACGCGTTATGTTTTGTGATAATAATTTCCAAAGGGAAATAATCTTGAGAGATTTGTCTGTCCACTCCAGTGTATTATCAGAGTATTCTCCCTGCAATACATGAACAATGCAGATAGATCTCTAGTTGTTCGTTTGACTGAGTACGCCCGTGTCCCTAAAACCTGACGCTGACTGGCATTACAATATTCTCAAAGTGTCAAGGTGATAAAAAGTTGCTTCATACACCAATATGACTGGAAAAAGTTGAACTCGTGATATCTGTTGAGAATGGAGGGTTAATTCTGCCAGGTTAATTGTCATGCATGATAGATAACGGTGCAGAGAGCGTTTATAATCCTTATGTAATTATTTTGAGTTTGGAATGTTTTGCAGGATACAGGGTCAATCACCATAAAATAACATCTTTATTTTGTACCAGGATAAACCAGATTCCATGACTACGCTGCCAAGGAATGACTGGCAACAACAGTCTATTAATTAGCTGTGAATGTTTGTGCCAACCCAGTGTTCATTAAGAAAAATAAGCAATTGGGAATTTTGGACTTTTAAACATGGAAATTGGAAGGGTTATGAGATGTGTTTTTTTATTTTATTTTATTTTTTTTTTTTATTTTTTTTATATAAACGTAACTCATTTGCTTCTTATGTAAATCAAGAGTATCATGAATTGCTCTGCACCCTAGCATCGTTGTAAATTTTTGGTAATAAAACTGTTAACATTTATAGTCAGTAAATATTTGTACTTTCTTTTTCTTTGCTTAGTCTGAATTTTTTTAAAAAAAAAACAACTTTTGAGTAGTAGTTTGCTTTTGGGCAATTTATGAAAATTAAGTTTCGATTAATCCATGTATCATTTTTGGTAATAAAACTGTAAATATTTTTAGTCAGTAAATATTTGTACTTATTATATGCTCATACTGAACCCGCGCGTCAATACACATAAAGCAATCACGTGCATAAAGGAACTACTTTCTACTGTAAACAAACAACGGACACAGACGCCAGCACTTTTGATTTGTAAACAAATCATGTACACTCGCGTAAGAGGCGCTTTGCGTTGTGGTTGTTTAAATTTGTTTCTGAATGAACTAAAACAGATGTTTCGTGGACTGCCACATACCAGCTGCTTTGGCACATTCCGCGTTGATACAATGTTCCGGATTTAGGCTAGCTACAGTATACAACAGACGCAAGAACAGGTCATTACATATCTCATATAAGTGACAAGTCATATACTGTCTTCTTTAGCTGCTGATAAGAATGGCCAAAAAAAGTATACTTACAGTTTTACATCCTGGATTTCCTCAAAATGTACTTTCATAGTTCTGCAAATCCGAATTACATGAGGCATGTCATGGGTTCTCAATCTTGATTACACATTTCGAAATTGTAATGTAATTTCGACTATATTCCAAGTGGAATTAAATCCTCCTTACTGCACTCAAAATGAAATAAGCATTAAATTCCATAGCGTCTTTTTGATAATTGCAATTTAAAGACTTCATACTTTTCCCATATTATGATTTCAAACATTCAATGACAGAAACAGAAACACATCTGCAGATGTCAACACGCTTCTCCCTAGCTTCTTCAATCCCATGTATTTCATGTGTAATTGTCACATACAAATCCAGTCCATATTCACGAAATTTCGTAGAATCGAAAAACAAATACCAAAATCTATTCATTCCAGATCAAATGGAAAAGTTGTTGCAATGCAGATTCATTCGAAATATGACTCCAAATTTCAATTTTAACTAGATACGCCATTTTTTTTCGAAAGTTATGTCGAGCGCGCGACTAAGTTCAAATTTATCTGGGCGGAGTTATGTGCGCAGTTATATTGTTGTTTGTTGTGTAATGTCGAATATGCGCTTGTGTATTGAGTTTGGAATACGGCATACATTCATTTACGTTGTTTCTTGTAGTGTATTTTGTTTATATAATTAAGCCTAAGGAAGAATAAAAAAATGAGCATATAATACAAAGGTTACTGCATTTGTATGGGAAAATATGAACTCGTTTTGTCAAATGGATATTCTGCACTCCCAAGGTCATGCAGTATTCCATCCAAAAAACTCGTTCATATTTTCCCATACAAATGCAGTAACATATAATTTCTTTTTCTATGCTTCGTCTGAAGTTTTAAACAAACATTTAAGTAGTAGTTTGCTTTTGGGCAATTTTTGAAAATTACAGTTTCGATCAATCCATGTATCATTGTTGTTTTTCATCCGTCAAGCAAAGCTATTTCTGTATTTTATCAAATTTGCAGTACATATGTACAATGTTATCAAAATATATTAGTAATAGGTTTTTTCTTGTTGCCTTTTCCATTCATGTGCGAATGAGGATCGGATATATCTCCTTCCCAACTCTCCATTCCTACATTTTCTTTTACTTGCTACCGGATGCGGGATTTCCGTTTCAGGGAGGTGAAGCTCTTGGCAACCCTACAGCGTTTTAATTTTAGGCTATTGTACTTTTGTTGATAAGATTTTACATCATTAAATCCGGTTATTGTAAAACGGTTAGTTTTAGTGATTGAAATACCTCTGATAAGTAGAGGAACTATAACTATCAAGATTCGTTTTAAGTTCGTGTATTTTTAAGCGATATTGAGGAATGCTGTGTCCTTGCAGCAGAACAGCCTTAGCAAAGGTGAGCCTGAATCGGATCATTTTGGCGGGAATCCATGCTCCTAACGCGCAGAGGTCTATGTGAGCATGGCAATTGAAAAAAAAACTGTTAAACTGTTATATGATATTTATCTTAAAATTTACTTCCAACGCTTTAAAATTACTCTCTCTCTCAGTCTCTCTCTCTCTCTCTCTCTCTCTCTCTCTCTCTCTCTCTCTCTCTCTCTCTCTATATATATATATATATATATATATATATATATATATATATATATTGTAAAATATTACTAACGCGCGGGGCCCCTGTGTGCGTTGGTCCCGAATGGGCCAAATCGGTCCAATCAGCATAGGACCGGACCTGCCTTGCAGTATAACATAAAACCATGACAAAATTGGTATTTCAGTTACATTAAAGCTATGAGCCTTGTATGGTAGTGGCCATTCTAAAGTATGCAAACATTCGTCAATATAAAGTCTGATTTATAAGGATATATAACCTAAGAAGAACAAGGAGTCAGTTAGATAAACGTTTTGAAACATTTGTTGGTGACACTATAAAATAAAAACAAAACAAACAAAAAGAAAAAAAAGAAGATATTTTACACTTCAAAACTGTTGTAAATATCGTTTAACTTCAGCAACCTGGTCTTAAAATCATATTGTACGTCATGCCACACTCTGACTTACACAAAACCTATTGTACGTCATGCCACTCTGACTTACATAAATCCTATTATACGTCATGCCACTCTGACTTATACAAATCATATTGTACGTTATACCACACTCTGACTTACACGAATTCTACTGTACGTCATGCCACACTCTGACTTATACAAATCCTATTGTACGTCATGCCACACTCTGACTTTAAACAACTCCTATTTTACGTCAATGCCACTCTGACTTACATAAATCCTATTGTACGTCATGCCACTCTGACTTACATAAATCTTATTATATGTCATGCCACACTCTGACTTATACAAATCCTATTGTACGTCATGCCACAATCTGATTAAACACAAATCCTATTGCTCGTCATGCCACTCTGACTTACACAAATCCTATTGTACGTCAATGCCACTCTGACTTACACAAATCCTATTGTACGTCATGCCACTCTGACTTACATAAATCCTATTATACGTCATGCCACACTCTGACTTATACAAATCATATTGTACGTCATGCCACACTCTGACTTTACACAAATCCTATTGCACGTCATGCCACTCTGACTTACACAAAACCAATTGTACGTCATGCCACTCTGACTTACACGAATCTTATTATACTTCATGCCACTCGGACTTACACAAATCCTATTGTACGTCATGTCACTCTGACTTACAGAAATCCTATTATACGTCATGCCACACTCTGACTTATACAAATCATATTGTACGTCATGCCACTCTCTGATTATACACAAATCCTATTGTACGTCAATGCCACTCTGACTTACATAAATCCTATTGTACGTCATGCCACACTCTGACTTATACAAATCATATTGTAGGTCATACCGCACTCTGACTTTACACCAATCCTATTGCACGTCATGCCACTCTGACTTACACAAAACCTATGACGTATAATAAGATTTGTTTAAGTCAGAGTGTCATGACGTACAATAGGATTCGTGTAAGTCAGAGTGGCATGACGTCCAATAGTGGCATGACGTATAATAAGATTTGTGTAAGTCAGAGTGGCATGACGTGCCACTCTCACTTACACAAATCCTATTGTACGTCAATGCCACTCTGACTTACACAAATCCTATTGTACGTCATGCCATTCTGACATACATAAATCCTTTTATACGTCATGCCACATACTGACTTATACAAATCATATTGTACGTCATGCCGCACTCTGACTTTACACAAATCCTATTGCACGTCATGCCACACTCTGACTTTAAACAAATCCTATTTTACGTCAATGCCACTCTGACTTACACAAATCCTCTTGTACGTCATGCCACTCTCACTTACATAAATCCTATTATACGTCGTGCCACACTCTGACATATACAAATCATATTGTACGTCATGCTGCACGCTGACTTTACACAAATCTTATTTTACGTCATGCCACTCTGACTTGCAGAAATCCTATTATACGTCATGCCACACTCTGACGTATACAAATCCTATTGTACGTCATGCCACTCTGACTTACACAAATCCTGTTGTACGTCATGCCACACTCTGACTTCACCCAAATCCTATTTTACGTCATGCCACTCTGACTTACAGAAATCCTATTATACGTCATGCCACACTCTGACGTATATAGATCCTATTGAACGTCATGCCACTCTGACTTATCCAAATCCTATTGTATGTCATGCCACACTGACTTACACAAAACCTATTGTACGTCATGCCACGCTCGGACTTATACAAATCATATTGTACGTCATGCCACACTCTGACTATACACAAATCCTATTGTACGTCATGCCACTCTCACTTCCAAAAATCGTATTGTACGTCAATGCCACTCTGACTTACACAAATCCTATTGTACGTCATGCCACTCTGACTTACATAAATCCTATTATACGTCATGCCACACTCTGACTTGAACAAATCATATTGTACGTCATGCCACACTCTGGCTTACACAAAACCTATTGTACGTCATGCCACACTCTGACTTTACACAAATCCTATCGTACGTCATGCCACTCTGACTTACATAAATCCTATTATACGTCATCCCACTCTGACTTATACAAATCATATTGTACGTTATACCACACTCTGACTTACACAAATTCTACTGTACGTCATGCCACACTCTGACTTATACAAATCATATTGTACGTCATCCCACACTCTGACTTTACACAAATCCTATTGTACGTCATGCCACTCTGACTTACACAAATCCTATTGTACGTCATGCCACTCTGACTTAAACAAATCCTATTGTACGTCATGCCACTCTGACTTATACAAATCTTATTATACGTCATGCCACACTCTGACTTTACACAAATCCTATTGGACGTCATGCCACTCTGACTTACACCAATCCTATTGTACGTCATGCCACTCTGACTTACACAAATCTTATTATACGTCATGCCACTCCGACTTACACAGATCCTATTTTACGTCATGCCACTCTGACTTACAGAAATCCTATTATACGTCATGCCACACTCTGACATATGCAAATCCTGTTGTACGTCATGCCGCTCAGACTTACACAAATCTTATCGTACGTCATGCCACACTCTGACGTTACACAAATCCTATTGCACGTCATGCCACTCTGACTGACACAAATCCTATTGTACGTCATGCCACTCTGACTTACATAAATCCTACTATACGTCAAGCCACACTCTGTCTTATACAAATCATATTGTACGTCATGCCACTCTCTGACTATACACAAATCCTATTGTACGTCAATGCCACTCTGACTTACATGAATCCTATTATACGTCATGCCACACTCTGACTTATACAAATCATATTGTACGTCATACCGCACTCTGACTTTACACAAATCCTATTGCACGTCATGCCACTCTGACTTACACAAAACCTATTGTACGTCATGCCACTCTGACTTACACAAATCCTATTGTACGTCATGCCACTCTGACTTACACAAAACCTATTGTACGTCATGCCACTCTGACTTACACAAATCCTATTTTACGTCATGCCACTCTGACTTCCAGAAATCCTATTATACGTCATGCCACACTCTGACGTATACAAATCCTATTGTACGTCATGCCACTCTCACTTACACAAATCCTATTGTACGTCAATGCCACTCTGACTTACACAAATCCTATTGTACGTCATGCCACTCTGACTTACATAAATCCTTTTATACTTCATGCCACATTCTGACTTATACAAATCATATTGTACGTCATGCCGCACTCTGACTTTACACAAATCCTATTGCACGTCATGCCACACTCTGACTTTAAACAAATCCTATTTTACGTCAATGCCACTCTGACTTACACAAATCCTATTGTACGTCATGCCACTCTGACTTACATAAATCCTATTATACGTCATGCCACACTCTGACATATACAAATCATATTGTACGTCATGCCGCACTCTGACTTTACACAAATCTTACTTTACGTCATGCCACTCTGACTTACAGAAATCCTATTATACGTCATTCCACACTCTGACGTATACAAATCCTATTGTACGTCATGCCACTCTGACTTACACAAATCCTATTGTACGTCATGCCACACTGTGACTTTACCCAAATCCTATTTTACGTCATGCCACTCTTACTTACAGAAATCCTATTATACGTCATGCCACACTCTGACGTATATAGATCCTATTGTACGTCATGCCACTCTGACTTATCCAAATCCTATTGTACGTCATGCCTCACTGACTTACACAAAACCTATTGTACGTCATGCCACGCTCGGACTTATACAAATCATATTGTACGTCATGCCACACTCTGACTTTACACAAATCCTGTTGTACGTCATGCCACTCTGACTTACACAAATCCTATTGTACGTCATGCCACACTCTGACTTTACACAAAACCTATTGTACGTCATGCCACTCTGACTTACACAAATCTTATTATACGCCATGCCACTCCGACTTACACAGATCCTATTTTACGTCATGCCACTCTGACTTACAGAAATCCTATTATACTTCATGCCACACTCTGTCGTAAGCAAATCCTATTGTACGTCATGCCACTCTGACTTACACAAATCTTATTGAACCTCATGCCACACACTGACATTACACAAATCCTATTATACGTCATACCACTGTGACTTACATAAATCCTATTGTGCGTCAATGCCACTCCGACTTACACAAATCCTATTGTACGTCATGCCACTCTGACTTACATAAATCCTATTATACGTCATGCCACACTCTGACTTATGCAAATCATATTGTACGTCATGCCACACTCTGACTATACACAAATCCTATTGTACGTCATGCCACTCTCACTTGCACAAATCCTATTGTACGTCAATGCCACTCCGACTTACACAAATCCTATTGTACATCATGAAACTCTGACTTACATAAATCCTATTATACGTCATGCCACACTCTGACTTGTACAAATCATATTGTACGTCATGCCGCACTCTGACTTTACACAAATCCTATTTCACGTCATGCCACTCTGACTTACACAAAACCTATTGTACGTCATGCCACTCTGACTTACACAAATCCTATTGTACGTCATGCCACTCTGACTTACACAGATCTTGTTATACGTCATGCCACTCTGACTTACACGAATCCTATTGTACGTCATGCCACTCTGACTTACATAAATCCTTTTATACTTCATGCCACATTCTGACTTATACAAATCATATTGTACGTCATGCCGCACTCTGACTTTACACAAATCCTATTGCACGTCATGCCACACTCTGACTTTAAACAAATCCTATTTTACGTCAATGCCACTCTGACTTACACAAATCCTATTGTACGTCATGCCACTCTGACTTACATAAATCCTATTATACGTCATGCCACACTCTGACATATACAAATCATATTGTACGTCATGCCGCACTCTGACTTTACACAAATCTTACTTTACGTCATGCCACTCTGACTTACAGAAATCCTATTATACGTCATTCCACACTCTGACGTATACAAATCATATTGTACGTCATGCCACTCTGACTTACACAAATCCTATTGTACGTCATGCCTCACTGTGACTTTACCCAAATCCTATTTTACGTCATGCCACTCTTACTTACAGAAATCCTATTATACGTCATGCCACACTCTGACGTATATAGATCCTATTGTACGTCATGCCACTCTGACTTATCCAAATCCTATTGTACGTCATGCCTCACTGACTTACACAAAACCTATTGTACGTCATGCCACGCTCGGACTTATACAAATCATATTGTACGTCATGCCACACTCTGACTTTACACAAGTCCTGTTGTACGTCATGCCACTCTGACTTACACAAATCGTATTGTACGTCATGCCACACTCTGACTTTACACAAAACCTATTGTACGTCATGCCACTCTGACTTACACAAATCTTATTATACGCCATGCCACTCCGACTTTCACAGATCCTATTTTACGTCATGCCACTCTGACTTACAGAAATCCTATTATACTTCATGCCACACTCTGTCGTAAGCAAATCCTATTGTACGTCATGCCACTCTGACTTACACAAATCTTATTGAACCTCATGCCACACACTGACATTACACAAATCCTATTGTACGTCATACCACTGTGACTTACATAAATCCTATTGTGCGTCAATGCCACTCCGACTTACACAAATCCTATTGTACGTCATGCCACTCTGACTTACATAAATCCTATTATACGTCATGCCACACTCTGACTTATGCAAATCATATTGTACGTCATGCCACACTCTGACTATACACAAATCCTATTGTACGTCATGCCACTCTCACTTGCACAAATCCTATTGTACGTCAATGCCACTCCGACTTACACAAATCCTATTGTACATCATGAAACTCTGACTTACATAAATCCTATTATACGTCATGCCACACTCTGACTTGTACAAATCATATTGTACGTCATGCCGCACTCTGACTTTACACAAATCCTATTTCACGTCATGCCACTCTGACTTACACAAAACCTATTGTACGTCATGCCACTCTGACTTACACAAATCCTATTGTACGTCATGCCACTCTGACTTACACAGATCTTGTTATACGTCATGCCACTCTGACTTACACGAATCCTATTTTACGTCATGCCACTCTGACTTACAGAAATCCTATTATACATCATGCCACATTCTGACTTATACAAATCATATTGTACGTCATGCCGCACTCTGACTTTACACAAATCCTATTGCACGTCATGCCACACTCTGACTTTACACAAATCCTAATTTACGTCATGCCACTATGACTTACAGAAATCCTATTATACGTCATGCCACACTCTGACGTATAGAAATCCAATTATACGTCATGCCACTCTGACTTATCTAAATCCTATTGTACGTCATGCCACTCTGACTTACATAAATCTTATTATACGTCATGCCACACTCTGACGTATACAAATCATATTGTACGTCATGCCACTCTGACTTACACTAATCATATTGTACATCATGCCACTCTGATTTACACAAACCTTAAAATACGTATGTTATATGGGTTATTGGCGCCACATGTCAATATCTGTCTTTTATACTTTTACTTATGTCCTGTATTAGGAAGTCTTTTGAAGGTACAATGGTTCGGTTGTTCCAATATCTGCAGTTTGACGTCCCACTTTAGTTAAAAAATATTGCGAGGTCTGTTGTTGGGGCAATTTGATTCGAACAATAATTGGAACAAAAGAACTGAATGCATGATGATTGATAGGAATCTTTTCAAAATTAATCAAACGTGCCAGAGGTAAATGTTCAGTCTTCAATATCTTTTCAAAATGAATCAGACATGCTAGAGATAAATGTTAGATCTTAAATAATCTGTTTGAAATGAATCAGACGTGCTTGAGATTAACGTCAGAGCTTAAATAACTTTACAATAGTGTTAATCTGTGCCTTCATCTATTTACCAAAGGTCACCTCTTGTTCATGTAAAATGACACATACAAGATAGCTCACTTCTAATGGTAGGTAAAGTTATCTGTAATAAGATTGAAAACCTTTATGCTGAACACAAGAGTCTTCCTTATTGTAAAAGATAAGAAACAAAGCCTCTGCCCGTTTTAACAAAAATCCGAGTCCCCCAAAGGCTTAGGTGCCAAATTATAATGCCAGTACGAACCTCTATCTGTCCTTATATAAGTTTTACTGTTCAGTGTTACAATCATATCTTTTTTATAGAAATTCCATGATATCAAATTATATATATATATATATATATATATATATATATATATATATATATATATATATATATATATTTATTTATTTATTTATTTATTTATTTTTCAAAAACTTCAAACAAATAAAATAAATTAATTTATAAAAAAAAAAAAGAAAACAAATAAAAAAAATAATAAAAAGGTAAAAAATAAAATATAATATACAACACAATTATAACAACACATACAAGATAGCAACCATTAACATGCAGTGCAGGAGGGCCTCCCTAACTGGTCTGAAAAGATCAAACAAGAAGAGAGTACCTTCCACAAATAAAAAAATAGATAAAAAAAATAAAACATAAAAAGGCGGGTGAATTCTAGTGAAAATTCTAAGTTTGAATTGAGAACAAAGGATTCTGATAATTGTTGCATACATTTACAGTCATATGTGTTGTTTAGTTACCTCTGTTTACAAGTATAATTTTAACGCTATTCTGAGGTTTTCAAACACTGGTAAGTAGTTACGATAACAACAGGATTATGCAACCATTATTATTAAACATAATAATGTGTTGCTAGCAATATATTTCGTTTACTAGATATTGTATTTTATATATCACAAAGACAGTAGCTGAGGGAACATAAAGGACACATGGGACACTACAGAATGTGTTTCTGCTACACAAAATATTCATGAATGGATATCAAATTAGATGTTTATGGCCTGATAATTTCTAGGACCTCGACAATAAAGGCGTATTTGTAAGTGGGAAAGAAGGCACTCTCTCTCTCTCTCTCTCTCTCTCAGCAGCAGAGGGGGCGAATCGGACATTTTGTCCAATCGTTATTTTGCTTAATTATTACTTTCTGCACTCAACGATCTAGTGTCGTCAGCGCCTGGTAAAAAAAAACGACGACGTCGTTGGGGGATCGTCGCGTCGTCATTTGGTTTAATTAACACCTTCTGCGCGTAGAATCCCCAGCGTCGTCAGCGTCCGGTAAGCACATCGAAGACCGCGTCGATGTCATCGCCCCCTCTGCTGCTAAGTGGTTATTTACAATGAAAATTATTTACAACTAACCGAATATTTGGTCAAGTCCGATACGATATCGTGTCCGAGGATCATGTAAATTTATCGTTACGAATCCATGTGGGGTCGACTGAGCATGACTAAAAAAGTTTCGAAAAACATTAAAGTCCATGTCACCGCCGCACCATGTCTGCCAAATATTTCGTAGCGTGTGTGTATCAACGCCGTTGAACACAGCAAGAATATTACAGTTGTCTCTAATTACTTTTGGAATCTGAGTGTATCGTTGAGTGACATATATCACGTCAGTGTTTTTATGCCTGCCTCTGGAAAATATCCTAGCTGGGTTCTTTTGATTGTCTAACATAACATCATCGTACACGACTAGATTGTTAACGTCGCCATCAATATCATCGATACCCGGTGCATCATTGATATCCGTAATAAACTCAATAACATTCTTTTTAGCGATCGCTGATGCATTCTCGTTGAAATCTTTCAACACCTCGTAGCATCGTTGATCATCTACGCTAGGAGCAACCAAATACAACTTATCCCACTTCATCCATCTCATTATTAAATTGAGTAACAATTGCGTCTTGCCGGATCCAGATGGTCCGATGATAATCATCCGGATCGAGTTTGGTAACGCTGCAACATGCTTAACTGGTTCTCTTGTTTTAGTCGCCGAAAAATCAATTATATTCATATCTCTATACATAAATTATGGATCTATATTGTGTGAAGTGTAGAGTGCGTACTGGCACAAATGATATGACAACCGTTACGACAAGAAATAACAGATCGGCGCTTACTGGTAAGTGTGTACAATGCGGTACAAAGAAATTTAGATTTATTTCTATTAGACCCGGAGATGTTTTAAAAAAAAGCGAGGAGGTGACATCGCAGCCAAATTGGCAAAACTCCCCGGAACACCGTGGGCAAAGTATCCAGGAGAAAAACACCTCCCAGGATATAACTACTGTGGCCCCGGAACACGATTAGATATTAGACTCGATGATCAAAATCAACCCAAACCCGGTGAGTATCCAATAAACGCTATCGATAAGGCGTGTCATGCTCATGATGTTGCTTACAAAAGTAGCGATCTGCAACAGCGTCATATCGCGGATGTAAAATTAATTCACGCGCTAAATGCTATTCCTGATAAATCCGTCAAAGAAAAATTGGCCTCATGGTTGGTAAAATCGGCTATGAAAGGTAAATTAATGATTGGCGCTGGTAATTAATAACAATCATCCAAGAAAAACGATGGATTCCATCTATTATTCTCCAAGAGGATACTGGAAGGGGAAGGCCGCAATTGGTAAGCTTGCAAGCGCTGCAAAGGTAACAAAGACCACTGCGGCTAATTGGTTATCCAAACAGGCTATATGGCAAATCTATCTACCACCGCCTAAACAAATCAACTTCTCGCGCTTTGATGTCAGCGTACCTAATGAAGTTCATCAGGCTGATATACTATTTCTGCCGCATGACAACGGTTACAAATACGCGCTAACCGTAGTTGATGTTGCGAGTCGATACAAACAAGCGGAACCATTGAAAACAAAGTCAGCAACTGAAGTAGCCGATGCGTTTGAGCGGATTTATCGAAGAGGTCCTCTGCGCTGGCCAAATCTATTACAAGTTGATCCTGGTAGTGAATTTCGCGGCGCTGTTTTATCAACGCTGAAACATCATAGCGTCGCGATACGACGAGGTCATACTGCGCTACATCGTGATCAGGCAATTGTTGAACGATTCAATCGGACTCTCGCTGAACGGTTATTTGGATATCAATACGCGAAGGAATTCATCCAAGAAAAACGATCTCGTGAATGGGTTAAAAGGTTGCCAGGTGTAATTGCAGCGTTAAATAATGAGATTACCCGAGCAATCAACATGAAGCCCAGCGACGCGATTAAATACGAGTATATACCCGGAAAATCAAAAATAAATAGCGTTTTCAAGCCGATTCTCGGCAATGTCACCGTGAGATATCTGTATGAACCAGGAGAGCTTGAAGGCGGTAAAAAAAGAGCTACTGATCCTATTTGGAGTGTTACCACACATAACATATCAACGATAACACGATCAACTGGTAGACCACCGATCTATAGGCTGGATTCAACTGCTCCTCAGCGCGGATTTACACGCGAGCAACTACAAGTGATACCTAACGATACTCAATTACCCCCACGTGGTCTTAACTAGCGCCGTTGCGTCTATTGCACTCAAGACAGGTCAACCTCACATTGTTTTTGACATGACCGAGACTGTTATCGATCCTGTCCACGGTAAATTGGCGAGCGTCTTTATCCGAATAACGCCAGCGCATTACACAATTGCAACTAGCGCAGTGATTATTCTGTTGTTGTCGTAACGCAATTATTAATTCGGCATCAATATCAAAACGCCGCTGTTTTTTTTTATCCTGTTGGCGGTAACCCGAGAGTTTTCTATCAATGACGCTTGCATCGATGATGTCATCGTTGTCGCCGGCTTCGTCGGTGGCTTCGTCAATAACAATTCTTCGAAGCTGATTCATTCTCCGTACTCTGGACACTGCAAGATAGACTAGATTTGACCATTCGATGCGATTATCAACCATCCAAACAACTGTGTCCGTGATGGTTAATCCCTGCGAGGAATGTATTGTCGTTGCGTATCCTAGCGTCCACGGGGATTTATCAGCACGTAGCGCGTCCTCGACGACGCTGATATCAACGAGCACGATATCATTCAGCACGAGAATTTGTTTTTCTGTCCCCGACGCTGTCGGGCCTGGAATTTCAACTTCAATGTTCTGCCGCCGTGTGTCCGCGGGTCTATAACATAACGGCACTGGACGCGTTGAAAACTTTTCCTTATGCAAAGTAAACAACCTCCGCTGAAGTGTGTCTCTGACTATCTTTCTACTCGCTACAATCAAATCGTTTGGTCTCCATGTTTCCCAGAATTCATTTAACGGCGTTTCCGGAATCACCTCGCGGATTATTTCACACTGAATTCTATCCGGCTGTAATCTGATTAATTTTTTAACCTCGCGCAGTTGTTCATCAAGTGCTCGGTAATCAGTATCGGTTTCTTCATAATAGTCCACAAAACCCCTTAACCAATCATGTGGACCCTCGCCGACAAATGGTGGTGGTTGGCCATGGTCCCCACACATGATCACCGCTGTATTCGCGCGCAGCAACCACTCAAGAAACATTTGTAAAGTATCTAACGAAACAGTACATATCTCATCCCAGATGATAATGTCGGGAATAAATTTTTCACCCATTCGATCAGGAGTCCACTCGCCGCCGCTGTATCGAAAAAAGCTGTGATAAGTAACGGCGTCAACATTTCGTTGTTTTATTTCTCGCGCTAGTCTATGGGTCGGTGTAAGCACGATTATACTTGCCCGCGTTCGAAATAATTCAATTGCCCGAGTCGTCTTTCCTGACCCGCCACAGCCGCTTAAATAAACCGTCTTGTGTCTACAAATTGGATCAGAACACGGTGGTGCATTAGACCATTCTGACAATTTATCACCGCGTAAGTAGTTGTTCTCAACGGTGACATCTGCTGACGGGGAATAATCGCGTCGTATTTCATTTTTAATTCTCCATGTACCCCAACTCTCGTCCGGACTAGTAAACTCGGCTACGTTTCCCTTATACGCTACGTCAATATAAAATGAATCAACGGCTACTCTAACCGCGGTGTCAGGAAATCTATTTATCATCGAGAATAAATTAATAGCGGCATAACCCAGCATAGACGCCCTCAAATGTGGATACGCCGGGCTGTCTCCGTCGCTGTAGGTAACAACTGTACCCAACCTCGTTCCATTGGACAAGAAAGCTGTTTTGCAGTTCACGTATCTATTTTTCGCCACTGCGTCCTTGATTACGAAATCATATTCTGCGTCATCTATAATCAGCCGTGAGCAATATCGTTTGTAATCGCAGTTTTTTCCACCTTGTGTGAACTTACCAATTATTCTTCTACCGAGATCTTTTGCCTCGCGGTTTCGTTGGTTAAATATCCTCCTGGACCATTCGATGATATATTCCTCGTCGGCATCAATGTTTTTTCTGGACTCGTCAATTATGCTATCTAGACGCTCCGGTTCTGGTAACCAGACTTCAGTCTGTGCCCGGTATGATATAATCGCGTCACTGACAATCAACGAAACTAGCATGCTACAATCAATCATATACCGTAGCAGCGCTATTGGCAGCCATCTCTTTTCAGCCATGTGTCTACCGATCCAAATATAGCAACAGCGATGGAGTCCTGCCGCGAATTCAAATGATACTATGCGAGCGAATCCGGTTAAATCAAAATCAGGCAGTGGTCCATTAATAGCAACACGAGTCATTTCATGACTGGGGTGTCCAAATCGTCTAAAGTACTCAGCGGCGGATCCATACCCGAGAAAACTCGCTGGATAACAGGCAACCATATCAACCGAGATCATAGCGTCGCGGTTGTATTCAGTGTTCCATAGTCCACCGTGATAGTATTCCAAACAACTGGATTGTATATCCGGTAGAAATCCCCTGCGCGTTGGTCTCCACGCATTTTTCCTTGCTGCAACATGAGCTACAACCGATGTAATCGTAAAACAATTTGTTAGCAGTTGTTCATCATGCTCCTCAAATTCTATGGCGGTTTTTTTCATCCTGTTGTGAAATGCTTCAGTGCGATATAATTCGCCGTTTGGTCTTACAAACTGATCAAAGGTATCCATGTCGTTTTCAGCGCTGCGAAGTAACCACACTGATACAGGGTCGTTTTTACACAAGTAGGCAATAGCATCAAATAGTTTCCTCTCCGCGAGAAAACCATCCCGGGAGAATTCTTCTCCTAAAAATTCCCCCGGGATATACTTTACTGTTCTATCCCGTGGAAATATTGTGATCGCGGGCGTCCATGCGTGTTCGTTATGATCAATAATTTTGATTGGGGCTCCCTTCGATTTATACTTCGATTCGTATAATACTTCACCGGTTATCGTTGTAACGGTTATTGGAAATCTCAGCGATGTTTCTAATCTCGCTATGTCGCTGATGGTTGCTCCACGCTCTTTTACGGTTAGTTCCCACTGGTTGATTTTGCTACGTCGTAAATCAGTCAATTTGTTTCCTCGACATGCATTTGTAAAATGCTCTATTATTCGTTCTGCTACACAATTTATCCCCGTTGACTGTTTCATCGGTTTCAGTTTTCCGATATCAGGTTTCTTATTTAACGGGTATATTCCATAAACAACTGCTGTTTCAGGATACGCTCGTTCATAGTATGGTCTGTCAATTCCGGTTAACAACCCCGGCTTGGAGTCGCGGCTGACAGTGACTGTTTTCTTGTCGCTGAGAACTGGTTCAAATTTATCACGCATGATCCAATCGCCTGATTTCACCCGGACAATGAATTTTACTCTGAAGAAATACCTTTTACCGTCAAGTTGTGATATTATCATTGCTGCGCGGTTGTCGTTCATGGTAGCATCAACAACGCCATCAATTCGAAATGTTGACCAACTATGAGATGCACTATCACGTTTGAATTCATCGATACAATCGCGTATTTTATTCAACAGGGTTCTATCGTTTATTAACGCTTTTGGTGTGTCCTTGAGGACTCTATCGAGATTGAACTTAATATTTTTCCGGGGCTTAATTACTGCTAATCTCTCGAACTCATCCATATAATTAAAACAAGTATTTAAATGAAAGAATATAGTATAATGAATAAATGCAAATGGTTGATGATTGGGTCGACAACCCCGTGCAATAAATCATGTAGAGGTGAATTCTGCGGGTATCATTTACAAAGCGTTCGTAATGGTTCTCTTGGCCCCCTCCCGTGCTTGGTTTGCCACGTCGGTGTAAGAGGAAAATCACAGTTGTGTATCAATTGTGGCGGAAAGCGATACAGGGAACTAAAACGCTATTATGACAAGCGAATTAAAAACGCCGTCATTGACCCCACCGCAGACTTCGTCATCAAAACTCCTCAGGACTACATTGCAAGGTTTATAATTAAACCAAATAATAAATTAGACAAGTAGTATTATTATACAAATGGACCAAGAGTTCAGACCTCACCCTGTGTTTGTTAATTACGAGGCATCTCGCGACGGTATTGTTAGAAACCGCAGACTGAAGAAGCCGGTTGGTACCGTAAATAATCACGGATACTTGCGATTTAATGCTGGGAAAAAAATCTGTCTTATTCACAGGATGGTGTATGAAGCGTTTAACGGACTGATCAACGACGGTCTCGTTATTGATCACATTGATGGATGTCCTCAAAATAACAGACTGTGTAATCTAAGAGCTGTTACACCGAGTCAAAATTCCAAATTTGGAAAAACAGGAGGGATGAGAAAGGCAAAACCCGTAAAGTCATTTGATACAATAACGCACGACGAAAAAATATTTCGCTCTATGAATGCGGCTGGTAAATACTTCGATATTTGTAGTAAATCAGTTCTAGATGTTGCGGAGAATATAACTAAAACAGCGATCTCAAAAAAGACGGGTCACAGAATTCGATTTTCATATATAACATCAAAGGGAGATAACTCGTTTTGTGATAGCGTCTCATGATAAGAGTTATGTCCCTTGAAGTCCAATTAATGTTGCGATTAATTAATCATTTTACGATGAAAACTAATGAAATACACGCTATTATCTAACAGCTGTATTCTTTTTTTTAATGTTTTATTTGAGTATTTGGTTTCATTTAAATGCCGTGAAACACCATTAATAAGTATTTAAGGATTCAAACGATTCAAGGGAATTCAAATTAACACACACCTTGTGACTGACGCCGCTGTATTAGTCACTTTATATATAAGATGACTCGTTATAAGCCTGGGGCTTTCGAAAGCCAATTCAACTAATCAAAACTAACCCACGCTCTTGACCCGGGCGTGTGGTTGTCTTTTGTTCACAATCATGCAACCGGGTTAATTTAATTGGGTTGCTTTTGATTGGTTGAATTGGCCGTAGAGTTCCGCCCCGCCGTTTTATGTTTGTGCTGTCTTGTGCCGTCCCATCATCCATCAATCATTTCATTGTAAATATATTCATCCTTAATTAAGTACATGTAGTGATGTCCCCCAAGCATATCTTCTGGGCGGTCTACGATGACGTTTGTCACCCTAGGCCTCCCTCCCGGAGATGTATGCTTTGGGGTTCCAAGATGTGAATGTCCTTAATTAAGTATATGTATATGCCTGTAATCTGCCACAACACTCGAGTGGAGATCTACGGCATTGTACTGTCCATGTATGCCTGCAATCTGCCACAACACTCGAGTGGAGATCTACGGCATTGTACTGTCCATACAAAAAACGGGGTTAAAAATGGCCCCAATAATTTTATTAAAATTTTTGATATTAGAAATAAGATGTTTTATAAGAATAATGAATATCGAAGACATCAATAATATATTAACTGAGATTTCAAAATTAAAAAATCAAGGAATTGAATTATCTGATGGTCTCGACAGTGAAAAAATATTATCCGATTATGAGATTATTAACGAACAGTCGAAACGGGGGCGTTTTACCCTGGCCCGCGAGTATTTTTTTATAAAACGATTACAACATACGATCAATGAAAACTTGTACCACAATGACGCAAATGCATTCATTGGACTATTCACTGCCGTTGAAATAATACGAAAAAAACTCGGACGTGTTTATGAACGACGCCGGGAGATTTCTAGTAAGATCAAAAACATTAGAAGAATTATAGACGAAAACTCCGTGGAGCCCCCGATGGTACACTCGGCGGAAAATTAGAAAATTGCGGATCAATTTACAATAATGGTAGGTGAATCACTTACTACTCGGCTAGCCAGAGAGCGGCTAGCAGCGCTTAAAAAGTTTATACCGTTACGAGACAGGGTCCGAGAACAACTTCAAACGCGACAACAAATGCAAACTGATTTTGCTGTTGGAAGTGAACAGTTATTTGCCCCGGTAACTAAAGCGACTAAGGATGTTACAGCGGCAACTGTACCCGTTCTTGGTGCGCTTGAAAAGATAGCGGCAGAGACAAAACAAACAAAAAGGTCTTTAGAAACACTCCCTGCAAAAATAGCGGCTGCTACAACACGGAGACCACCACCACTCGCTATAACCGAACCACAAGAACCCTATGTTACAATGGCCGATGAAGAAGAACAAGGCGCCACCGCAAGAGAACCAGAAGAAGAAATACCAGAAGAAATACCAGAAGAAGAAATACCGGAAGAAAAAGAGGGGAATATACCCCGTATTGTACTCAAGAAGAGCACAATAGATCAAATTAGAGGCTTCAGCAACAGGGAAGAATTAATTAATTTTACTGCCAACAATTTTGCTAAGAGCATACGAGATAAGAAGCATATCAATAGCGGTTACGAGAAAAATATAAAGTCGTTAAAGGACTGGGCAAGAATAGTGTATTTAGCAAGTAAACATAAAGATGCATTACCACATCGTAGTAAATCCGATTACGACGCATTCCACAAGGAAGTTAAGAGTAGAACACCAAAAAAAGGAAAAGGATACCCTGTTGGTAAAGAATCCTACGGCGTTACCTGCCCTAATAGTGTTCTCAGTGATATATCACGGCTAGAGGTACTAATTGGAGGAAAACGAGCCGGAAATAACTCTACGGAAATAATCAATGAGGCCGCTGATATTTGCAAGCGGTTATTTGCAGGCGGTATTATGGACATTAATGCATATCGAACGCTCATAGACGAACTCGTGGATGATTAATTGAAAAACCGGTGTTTTTATAATAAAGATGATCATACACTACAACCACGATAAACCAGTACTCGTCTACGTGGTAAACTCGCGATTGCCTGTTTACCGCGCGTACTATGGAGATGGTCTCGGTAGCACCATTGCGGGGTTATTTACAAGAATGGCTCCAAAAGTAGCGCCGTTAGCCAAACAATTAGGAATGAAGGCTATTGATGTTATTCGTGATAAGGGTATTAGTGCCATTGGAGATGTTGCCGGAAGGGCGTTTTCTGCCGCACGAGACAAACTAATGTCATTGGTGAAATCTAAGAGATTTTCAAAAAGAAAACAGATGCCATCAACGACAGTGATGCCTGCAAATGTCAGTAAAGTAATAAATAACGCCGTGGAAGAAAAATTAGAGTCGTTGGCGACGACTCAGTCGTTGGCGACGAAGCCATCAATGGCTGAGCCATCCGCCGATGCGGCAACCAACGCGCTCATGAACGCGATAGCGGGGAGTGGTTTAAATTCAAAGAATTTACGACGAAAAAATCGCAATTGAAAACATCAACATGATAAATAATAGAATGTTTGCGCGAACCGCTGATCCCGCGTTTGATATGGATGCCCCAGTGCGCAGGGATGATTCTGTCCGTGATTATCAATATTATTCTTATTATGCAGCGCAACCTGACCTACGATCGCGAATTGAACTTCAAGTCCAAGATACCAGTAAATACTTTCTGCCGTGTGAAGCGTTTATCGAAATCGAGGGAGAACTCGTGACAAATGCCGCCGATAATGCACCATACGCAGATGACCATCGTGTTCGAGTTGGCTTCGTCAACAACGGTATCATGGCGTTATTTGAGAGCGCCAGATATCTTATTGACGGGCGAGAAATTGAATCAATAGAACGCGAGGTTGATGTTGCAACAACGATAATTGGGTTGGCGAGATACTCGGATGATTATACAAGATCGGCGGGCCCATCTATGATGTTTGCGAAGGACACCACCAATAACGCTGACCATATTCAGTACATCAACGTGCTGGTGGAAAGAGATACCGCAGTTGACCAGGTTGAAGCAACCAATCCAGATCGCAGAGCAAAACCAGGCGCTAATTTCAATATTATAAAAAGCACCAACAATGATTACAATCTAGGATTCGCAGCACGAGTAGGAATGTTGCAAGGACCACGCCGACAGTTTTCATGCGCGATTCCACTCCATCACATATTTGGATTCTGCAGAAATGTTAGAAAAGTCATCTATGGGGCTAAGCATACAATCGCGCTGACGCGAAGGGGCGATGATAACAATGCAATATGGCATGCTGCTGGCGTCGCTGCCGGTAAAGTCATTTTAACTAAAATGGCATTGTGGATGCCGGTGCTGACTCCATCAGTTACCACGGAAGCACGATTGTTAGCATTTATGGAACAGGGAGGGAAATCGTTGTTGAGTTGGCTAGCGGTAACAACTGATGCTAAAGAGGATAACGTCGCCGATACGTTTACATGGCACCTGGCGTCAAAACAGGGTGTTTCAGCCCCGCGTCATATATTCATAGCGCTGCAGAATAGGGAACGATTGGGTAGTCAAGAACGCAGCCATATGATATTTGATCAATTAGGAGTCAGGGATGTTTCGCTGAGAATAAACGGACAACAGGAACCATCCGAGGATATACAGCTTAATTACGGCGATAACCATATCGCACGTGTGTATCATCGATTGCTGTCGTATATGGGTCGTGATCAAAACGTCGACACTGGTTTGCAAATATCACAACTTGATTTTAAAAACCTGTATCCGATTTATTATTTTTCGCTGGAACATCTTGATTTAACGAGACAATCCGTCGTTGATATACACTTCCGAGCTCGTATAGCCCCGGGTGGTGTTAATTATAGAGCGGTTGCTGTCATTCTCAGCGATAAATCAATGCTGCTAGAAGGCGTTGGTGGACGAATGAGAATCGTTGATGCGCCAGTGGAAAACATGTAATTGAAAACACAAACGCGTTTACAATAAAATGTCGTATAGTGTCGTCAATGTAGAGTTGACTGATGGTCAAGTCAAGAAATTACGATCAAAGTCGGCTAAACAATGCGGAACCACAATAACGCTGAAGCCGTCACAGATGGCAGGTGGTAATCATAAGATATCGTTGACGGCGCGTCAAATAAAACATTTCAATGATGCGATGAAGAATAAAAAGGGTGTTCAAATAGATTTTTCAGCCGCAGCAATTAAAAACATGGAAAAGACCGGTGGGATATTTCCGCTGTTAGCTGCGATTCCAGCGTTGATTGCCGCGGCCGCACCAGCAGTGGCTAAGGCGGCTGCGTTAGGGGCCGTTGGTACCGCGGCGGGAATGGCATTAAAGAAGGCAACCGGGAAAGGCTACAAAAAAAAACGACCCGTGGCCGGAAAGGGTCTAAGACTACCGGGAACCCCGTATTCATGGTACTCGGGAAAGGGTCTAAGACTACCGGGAACCGTTTATTGACTCGGGAGTCAATGACTCCTGAGTCTATGACTCCAATGTCTAATTTTGATTTAATAGACGCCGCAAACGCGCTAGCGATAAAAAACTTCAGAGGTGTTTTTATGAGGGATCAATTACCGGCGGCACCAAGGAATATTGAAACCGGCATAATTAACCTCGATGGGTCCTCCGGAGCGGGAACTCATTGGGTTGCGTACGCGATTGATCCGCGTGCGATCGTCTATTTTGATTCATACGGGTTAGCCCCGCCGAAAGAGTTCATGCGGTATATCCGGGCGTGTTCAGCCCGGGTTTTTTATTCCACGCTGCCAACACAGCAATTAAGTGACCCACCGATATGTGGCCGCGAGGTATTGAACGTACTCGCGGCGATTTCATCATCGCGGAAACCACCTCATGTGGTTGTAAACGAATACACTAGTGGGAAATTTAGAGACAATTACATTAGATAATAATGATTGATATTTGGGGACGACCGGTTTCGGCGCTGAAAAAGCCCACGGAAACGTCTACCACCGATGACATAAAAAAACTAATCGAGGATGAAATCGCTGATACGTTGAATTTAACAAGTGTTGACCCAGGTGAAATAGTTGTATTTCAGGACCGCCAGGGTAAATTGAAATCCAGTAATGTGTCGCTGGATGACGTTTTAATACGACATCCTAATGTCACCAATGGCACTATCGCGTTGTATACCGGCGACGGACGACTCAAACCGGGTAAACATATATCGGAGGTGATGAATGAGATAACATCCGTTCGAGACAGACTTACATCGTTGAATATATCTATGATCGAATTCGACGCGCAGGTGAAAAAATCTGTCACCGAGGTGAAAAAATCTGCCACCGATATACAACTCACTACCGCTAGTTTTTTTGGGACCCCGACAGTAACCGAACCAAATCTTGCAACAATAAAGAATACTATTTCGGAGTTTACGACGCTGTCGGGTCAATTTTACACGTTACGAAAAAATGTTAACAGGATCGATGACAACTTTGATAAATTCTTTGGTAAAAAAAATGCCAAACCGGATGAAATCACAATAACTATAAATGATATCACTGCGTATGGACAGGAAATAGAAACAATCAAAACTGATGTTACAACGATCATAAATAATGTAGACGCGCATGAACGGGAAATAGAAATAATAGGCGCTAATGTTGCAACGATCATAAATAATGTAGACTCGCATGGACGGAAAATAGAAACAATCAAAACTGATGTTACAACGATCATAAATAATATGGACACGCATACACAGGAAATAGGAACAATCAAAACTGATATTGAAGCGAACAAAAAAAATGTAGACGCATATTGGCGGGGAATAGGATTAATTAAAACTGATGTTGCAGCGAACAAAAAAGGCATAGACGTGCATACATATGAAATAGAAACAATCAAACTTGATGTTGCAGCGAACAAAAAAAGTATAACCGAGAATACACGGGAAATAGAAACAATCAAAACTAATGTTGCAGCGAACAAAAAAGATGTGGACACGCATATACAGGAAATAGGAACGATTAAAACTGATGTTGAAGCGATTAAAAACGGACTACCGAGAGTAGCAGAGCAATTTGAAAAAATAAAAATCCCTCATGAGAACATCATCAACACAGTATACACAATTCGGCATGGATCATTCGATTGGACTCCTACACAGAATACAGTAAATATCACCGCAACTGTTAAGGGCATTTATCGATTGACACTGGTTTCAATGATGCAGTTTAATATATTATCGTCGAGTTCATCCGGGTTTAACAATACAATATCAACAATTATAGACAAGAACGCAACTGAACAGTTTACAATTTATGCCGTTGATAGAAATCTAGCCCGGGCAAACATTACATGGTATGTGGAATTTGCAGCGAATCTAAGTAATTAAAAACACTAGCTCTTTTAAAATAAAAATGACCACCAAGGAAGTTGAATCAGAGGTATCACCGACGTCACATCAATATCGATTCGATACCGCAAAAGAATTTTCCGCGAACTTGAAAACGCTTTCCGAACAATACCGTGTAAAAATAAAAAAATACCGTCGTAAAATAACCGCCATCGACGCGGTCGTGTACTCGGTGTCGGGTATAGTAGCTGGCGCCGGTGTTATTTTATCCACGGTGACCACGATAACCCCGATCGCTGTTCCAATCGCTGTCTCCGCAATGACAACAGTTGCTGGAGTTGCCAACGCAATCACTAGGAAGATATCATCGTGTTTTCAGAAAAAACTCAACGAGTATACAGTAAAACATCAAATAGTATCCGACGCGTACTCGAAATTATCCGGGTTGATCTCGTTGTCAATTGATAATTTGTTCGTATCCGATGTTGAATTCTCCACGATGGTCCAGTTGTATAGCTCCGCGATGTCAAAAATCGAGGATTTTCAACTGGAAGCCGGAACCACCTGGTTGTTGAAATTAGACACTAAAGACAACGAATAATAATAATGTCGCTGAACCCCGAAGGGTCTCAATTACTTCAGCGGATCGCGGAGAACACCACTCCGGTACAAACAAGTATGATATCGATAACATCAACGAAACCCGAATTCAGTGTGAACTTCCCGTCGCCGGTTCCAGTGAAGGAAATAGCGCTGGCAAAATTGCGAGTATATCACAGTTGGCCTAATATCCGAGCGGACGCATTTAACGGACAACAACCTAATAACTCGCTGGTTTTTGCACGGACAAATAAACCCGATGGGACCCCAGACTGGGAGGAGGTTACAATACCAACTGGGTCATACCAAATAGAACAAATCAATAAAGAATTTCAACGCAGGATAAAATCAATCACAGGAAAAGAATCAAAAATCGCTATTACGGTTCATGAACCGACGTTATCGTCGACGATTGAAATAAGCACACCGGGGTATATGGTTGATATCTATAACAGTTCAATAAGAACCATACTAGGTTGGCCTAAGAATCCACCTCATAAAACCCCCGCGGACAAGCAATCGTATCATGAGATTAATCCCAGTTATCGAGATGTTTTGTTTATTATGAAAAACGCGTCACCCCCCGACTGGTTTACATTTCAAGACAGGAATACCATGTACTGGTTTTTTCAGTACAATGAAACTCCTAAATCGCACGTCAATGCCGAACTTAATTTAAATGATATCGATAGGTTTTTTATCGAGATTAATCGTATTTACCAATCACAACTAGAACAGCTACGGGAAACAAAAGCACAAAAACACGTTGAGGTGTTAAATCAACTTATATCAGACATGGAATATATTAATGAACGAATCGTCGGGGTAATATCCGCTAACAGAACTGATAATAAACAAAAATTCCTAACCGAGTATAATATCGCAGAAGCCGATTTACCCGATTTTAAGTTTCCAAGATACAACGCGCCAGAACTAAGAAAGTCTCTTAATGATTTTATCAGTCCATCAACTTATATCCTCAGACACGATAACGGGGATGATGGTAGGCATATTGCTCCATACAACGTAAATATCGCATCGGTGATAGCGATCAATCTAGTGTGTGATGTTATCGAAGGGAGTTACCAGGTGGATACCAAGCAATCAAATCAGGCTCAACAGGGGTATATCCTTTATTCATTTTCACCAACAGCCCCTCCGGGATTTTTAATCGTTGAGAGTCCGATTAATCCGGTCTATATGCGATGCCATGATCGGTTTTTAACGAGAATTAATTTTAGACTTACCGATCAGTCAAATAACCTAATTGATCTGCAAGAGGAGGAGTTAGTGATCACTCTGTTTGTAAGATCATAAAGACCCTCATTGTAAATAACCACTTAGCAGCAGAGGGGGCGATGACATCGACGCGGTCGTCGATGTGCTTACCGGACGCTGACGACGCTGGGGATTCTACGCGCAGAAGGTGTTAATTAAACCAAATGACGACGCGACGATCCCCCAACGACGTCGTCGTTTTTTTTTTACCAGGCGCTGACGACACTAGATCGTTGAGTGCAGAAAGTAATAATTAAGCAAAATAACGATTGGACAAAATGTCCGATTCGCCCCCTCTGCTGCTCTCTCTCTGATGTTCAAGGCTTTTGGAGTGTAAATTTAACTCTGGAATCGAATTTATACCGCTCTATAAAAGAGGGAGCACATTCCAGAGAAATCAGATGTTTCTTCCTTGATGTAGGAAACGGTTTCTTCTCATCTTGACGGTGAATTCGAATGCGCTCTCAAAACTAACAGAGGTAGTAGCCGCTTCTTTGCAGAAATGGAGATTATGTATTCTAGTAACAAGGCAATTTCCCTTATGAAGGGCTATAGTCTCAAAGCTGGGATTAGATTAGCCCCTCCCATCACCTCCGGGAAGGAAGGAAAGCAGCAACCTTAATATAATAAAAAGTTAAAATTTTGGAGGGAGGTTAGAGTAACTACATATCTTTGAGGATGATTGGATACACCACTGCAAGAAATGGGTCCATAGGTTGACATACTCTTTGTATCAGAAGCCCTTCTACGACGATGAGCCGTTTAGGGCAAACACAAGATTGATATATGACATCCTAGCTCTCATATGTCTTCCCGCAGCACGGGGACCCCGTTAGGCTCCTATGAACACTCTTTGATCACGGAGCATCGGGCACGTAACAACAGTCACCGGTCAGGGAGTACACGCTGGCCACAGGGCATGGCATTGGTCATATAGAATACATCTTGCACTCGGCACCGGTCATATGGTCATGAAGGTATTGGGAAAAGGTATAGAACCGATGCAAACCTTTGCCCGTTTTTTCGTTCAATCCCTGCAATATGTGGAATTTCTCCTTTCATGGGAATGATCGTAGACATCGTCATTCTGCGCGATGAATGGCCTCCGCATCTCAAACAAGCAGCACACCCGTTCAAGGAGTGACATCCCCATATTATACTCAGGGTGTACAAACTCCATCTTCTATATCATAAACATAACCATCCTACACTAAATCATCAGTATAATTTTGGTTTCCATAGTTTAAGTTTTAGCATTAGAGCAATGAAAACATATTTAATCAAGAGATAATAAACTCTGTAATGTACAGTGATCCTGTACTTTTGTGCAACAGCCTACATTCATCCAAAAATGCACACGTAGTAAAATTATTATGTAAATATGATTAAATATGTAGGAGTTAGGCATAACAGATCGCAAAATGTAAAAACAATTGTAATATGTCAAAGAAATTAGGTCACAGCAACATAAATATGGTAAGCAACGTAAAGCCATCCTTTAGTCCCAAGCTGATGGCAATAGGTGGTTTTCGGTAAATCCTGGAAAGTAGATCAAAGTGACCACCTTTTAGTGCACAAAACATGCTCATCCCAAGTTCATCCATAGTATAAATTTAATGTCAACAAGAGATACCGTAAAATAGATTAGGAAAACAGATAGAGTGCAGCAAACAGATGGACAAAGCAGGTCCAATATACTCCCCGCAAGTGATACAGAGTACATACAATATCATGTATAATCTGTCCTGCATGGACGTTACGAATGACAGAAATTTAGTTTCCATCACAACCAGATCAAACCTATGTTTCGAATTTTAAACAAAGCAGTAAAATTTGGCCAAAGGGGATAGTTTTATAAGGGACAGGCTTTGGTGTTGATTGCTTCAATAGCAGCCGGGTACAGAAACATACATTTCACACCAAGAATGCAATGGTAAAAATATAATCAAATAATTAGATGAAATATGTATCATGGCATGGTATACAAACAGTGCGCCTTTTGGTCTCAATGGCTGTAATACTAGAAGCATAACATTTCTTTTGATGTTATAAAACTTTAGGGAAAAGTTCCATCTGACATGCTCTAGTCAATGTTGCTTTTTATTACCACCTTATCGTTTATATGTTTAACATCCATGTTGGAGACTGCTTATATCCTACAATAATTGCAGCAAATTTTGTTTGTTTTTGTTGGTTTGTTTTGGGGGATTTTTGGGGTGGGGTGGGGTGGATTCGCTGTAGAACGAGATTCTGTAGCCAATACTGTATGCTATCTAACACATTATCCTGTATAAGAGAGAAAAACAGATGGTTATTGAGTTTTTTCGTTTCTTTTTCTCTTATAAATTGAAATAGTAAATCGTCACTGTCAACGGTTCAAACGATACACCCCGATACATGCCGATACACGCCGATACATGTCGATACACGCCGAACACAGACTCATAGCATTAGCTCATTTGTTGTAAGGAATTGAACATAAAGATAGATGTTGTTGTTGTTGTTGTTGTAGGGTTTAACGCCATTTTTCAGCACTTGATAGGCTATATATGGCGGCCAGTATTAATGGTGGAGGAAGAACCCGGGAAAACCCCAGAAAGAACCACCGACCCACGAGAAGCTACTGGCAAGCTTTCTCACATACCCACATTGGCTGAATCCGAGACTCGAACCCACGCAGACAGAGGTGAGATGGCAGTGATCCGTAACGGACAGCGCTTTAGACCACTCGGCCACTAAAGATAGATGCTGACGCTGTATATGTTATGGTGTAAGTGCATGATACAATCAGATATGTAGTCATTAGTATGTAACATCGTCCCTGACAACAATACCGTTTATCGTCCTTGACAGTTAGACCTCTTGAGTATATCAAATACACCACCTTTCACCTAAATATGCGTTAATGACTGCAAAGGTATGTGCTCTAATATTGATGATTGGATGTAAAACCTCTCCGACAGTGGTACATATTTCCAGGTGATTTACTTTAAACAGACGTAATACACTATAATGGTGGATATCGAAGTTGTTCAACACGTTCCCAGCTTATATAAAACTCTTTCCCTACCACAACTGACAGCTAGAAGATTATTATATCACACAGAACTATTGCAATGTTCCTTACCAAATGCCCCACTTGCCCCTACAGCTTACGTAATAAGCTATGCCCTGTTATCTGTATATGCTTCATGTTGTTCGTGTTTTTATTTTAATACATGTTTTGTTTACGGGAATACAGATTTAAAAGTATAGTTTTGGTCATCTTCTTTATTTTGTTTTCTTTACTGTCGCGTTACTTTACGATTAAGTAGCTGTGTTTTCTAATATCACGTAACTTTATAATTAGGTAATTTTCCGGAGTAAGTGTTTTCTCTACCATCACCGTAATTTACGATTAAACAAGTGTTTTCTCTACAATCCTGCAATTTTTTTCTTATACAGGTGTTTTCTCTATATACCTAAATTCTTATTAATTCTATATTGTCCTTGTTTATCTATAGCTAGACGTTTTCTCTATTGTCCTTGTTTATCGTTAACTGGACGTTTTCTCTATTGTCCTTGTTTATCATTAACTAGACGTTTTCTCTATTGTCCTTGTTTATCATTAACTAGACGTTTTCTCTATTGTCCTTGTTTATCATTAACTAGACGTTTTCTCTATTGTCCTTGTTTATCATTAACTAGTCGTTTTCTCTATTTTCCTTGTTTATCATTAACTAGACGTTTTCTCTATTGTCCTTGATAAGATTACCGGTATCACCTAAAAAATTGCAAATTGACATAACACTTTCACCCGACAATTTTTGTGTGAGTTATTACCCTTTCTTTTTTTTTTTTCTTGTAGCAGCATAATTAGCTCCGAAGTGTTTTAACTGATTACCATCAAGTGTAAAAATAATAAGGACTAAAAATAATAAGGACATAACCCGAATATGCCCATATCGAGAAATCACTTTCTTTGCTCTGCAGATTTTATTATATGGCTATTGCTGGGGGTTGGGGTGCAACTTAACCCAGTGCATGCCAAATCTCCTGAACGCATTTAGTCCGTGAGTGTTGAAAGACTGTACTGAAACTAGGAAAATATTATGGTCATCACATATTTAAATCGAGAATAATAACTGCAGAACTATTGTTGTCGGTATTACGTTGTTTAGAATTGAATAAGGATTCATCGCTTTGCACGCATTAGTATTTGTACAACTCATGCCAGTTGTGTTTTATAGCTGCATGAAGCTTACAACATGACATCGTTACAGGTGTGTGTTTAATTGTTTAATGCATTAAAATGAAACCTAATACAAATTATGTATATCACCTGTAGATACGGATATGAACAAAATAATTTGTTCCCACAATTTTTGTTTGAGACATTGATCTTGTACTTGTATGAAAATACGGGGCACAGTGTGATAACTGCAACTGGTCTCTCACTTTTTGGACGTATTAACACTGAACCTGAAACATATTACGGCCCTATAGTGAACGTCAATAAATCAGTTTGTTCCCGCAATTTATCTTGGGGCCCGGAGTGGCCGAGTGGTCTAAAGTGATCTCCGTTACGAATCACTGCCATCTCACCTCTGTCTACGTGGGTTCGACTCTCGGATTCTGCTAATGTGGGTATGTGAGAGAGCTTACCAGAGCTTCTCGTGGGTCGGTGGTTCTTTCCGGGGTTTTCCGGGGTTCTTCCTCCACCATTAATACTGGCCGCCATGTATAGCCTATCGTGTGCTGACAAATGGCCTTAAAGCCTACAACAACAACAACAACAACAACAAGCAATTTATCTAAGAGCTATTGACATTGTTGGCTTGTCCTTGAATGCAGCGTGGCCCAAAATTCTTAGCTCAGCTAGTGCCAATGTTGTACATGGATTGCTTAAAACCTGGTACATAATACGGTTATCAGCTGTGAATGTCAGCAGATCGCCTTTATTTCGCCATTTTGCTAGAGTTTTTGTCACACAATGTTTAGCACAACTCAGTAGCTCAATTTGTTCTGAATTTTGTATTTATCTTTTGATTCTTTATTGCTGCTGATTTTTGTATGGATGATATGAAACACTATAATCATCATTTTAGCCGCCACATATTTACAAATCTGTTTATTCCAGTGCTTTCTCTAAGATTTATTGACCTATTTGACTTCCAACTGGAGATAAGACTTTTTGAGCTCTTGCAGTTTTAGTACATTGCTGTGGATTTCTGGTGGAATGCTGGAAAAGCCTGGCTGTATTTACAACAGTTTATTGTTATTTATGCTGCTACTACTATTGTTTTTGTTTATCTTTTCTACAAAAGAACTGGTTAGACAAATGACAGTGTATTTCTAATGATTTTACACCTGTAACGATATTAGTGTAAACGTACAGAGCAATAAAAGGAATGGTCTTCTCGCCTGAACTAGAGTTTTCTGTTGGCTCCAACAGCTTTAATCAGGTAGGCCAATCTTGAACCTATTCCTTCATTTTACTATAGTGTTTTGCCCTCGAAAGCAAACAGTCTCTACACTGATCGGTACGATATGGTTTTTATATATTATACATGCAAACAAGTCAACTGACGATGAGAGGCGAATGTGGGTGGTTGGGAGATGGTACTTATGCGTTCAAAATATACTTCTAGTTGTGGCAAAATTATCGTATGTTAAATACGATAAAATGAACATGTTCAACATTTACGCTACCTTTGAAACATTTGAATTCAGTAATATCAATTATTTGTCTAGTAAAATACCGCAGTATTATTAGATAAAGAATAGACATTTTTAATCGTCTAATGACGCTAATTGGTCTCCTTAATACTCATTGCTGAAACGTGTGTCATTTTGGAGAGTATGCTCAAATACTTACTATTCAATATTATGCGTCTTATTTTATCATAATTACCAAATCTCATTCATGTATCGGACGAGAAAACACTCATGAAACATACAATATTAGACAGAAACTTTGGCACTGAAGTGTGGACTCCAATGTGGCATATGAAAAAATATTGCACGTTTAAACATTTAATCTGGAATGGTTTATGTATAACATGCAAAGAAAGTGATTCAACAAAAAATAAATTCTGACTTATGACCTTGACCGTAACGAAATGGCCTTCATTACGGTATGCAATTTTTTTGCAAAAGACGACATAAAAATATATCCAGTTGCATCATTTCATTAAAACATTTAATATGGAATGGTTTAGCTATAACATGCAAAGAAAGGGATTCAACAACAAAAAAAATTCTGACTTATGACCTTGATCTTAACTAAATGGCCTCCATTACGGTATGCAAACAAATTGCAAAAGACGATATAGAAATATATCCAGATGCATCATTTCATCCAAAATGCTGTTAAATCATTGAGACGAAAGAAGGTTTGATATAAAACATAAAATATTGATTCAGTATCAATGTATCAAAGACTCCACCCCAAATATGGTGCACGGGACAATTTCTAATCATAGTGCAAAAGCATATTAAGTTTCATACCGAAAACTGAAAAGATTCTAAAATTTTAGTTCAGACATTTAAGTGTGATAATGAACTTGAAAGGCGGACCTGTGATCAAGACCCTGAAAATAATACGACTGCTGTAGAATACAACACGCCTTCTAATGTCGATTTATAAGTATACACAATTTCATCATAGAATCTCAAACCCTCTGAAGTTATATACAGAAAAATCAACTATGACAATGAGTAAAATGCTACGTCGTGACCTGGAAATTTAAGTTACAATTCCCAATGTGATTAGTAACACAGCTTCCATTGATCATGTATACGTACGCCATATTGCACGCCTTAATCTCAAGTAGTTCAAATATTATACAGCTGAATGGATTGTGTGGTGGAAACAAAATATGGTACAGTGACATTGACCTTAAAAAATACATCAAACTTGAATCCTTACACATCTTTTAATGATTATACATAAATATCTCTCACCACTTAACCTCATAACTGGCATGACAGTTATGGAGCGGAAAGGAAAGTACAGTGTAACATATATATATATATATATATATATATATATATAGAGAGAGAGAGAGAGAGAGAGAGAGAGAGAGAGAGAGATATTGAAACCTGGCCTAGCAGAAAGGACTTCTAAGGGGAAAATAAACACATGTCCTAATTATGATGTACCAATATATCAAATCACATCATTTAATTTCAAACAGCCTCAAATGGCATAGAAACAAAATTCAGCCGGACGAACTGAAACGCAAATAATGCCCGCAAGCCAGCTTCTCACTAGAAAGGAGTTGCAATGAATTAAACAGTCAAAAATGTGTTATATTTATAAATCACATCTTTATTTGTTTAGTTTGTAATATAATGTATAGAAAGCAACAGCTGTGGGATTTTTTTTTCTTTTCTACAGGAGCCTCAGCATACATATTTCCACCTATTCCAGTACCTCTTCCTCTCCAAATGGGACGTTCCAGCTGTAGTCGTATTCTATTCTGCCGAAAAATGTATACAATTTTAGTCATATGATATATTACAGAAAAGATGATGCAGATATATAACATGCTATTGAACTTGTTCAGTGTTGTTGTTTACGGTGTATTATGCAACAACATGGCTTTTTTTAATGTACTGATGCAGTGAGATCAGCAGAACACACACCTGTAGTCAAAGTAGGCTCATCCAATCATTGCCGAGTCCAGCACACAAACCTCATTGCCGCTGCCGGTGATTCCTCATTTACCAGCATTTTACGTCACAAGGGATAGCGCATCCGGTGGGATCTATATCCACAGTAGATGAGACAGTTTAAGGACTAACGGTTCCTGTCTACCATAGTTGGGTATAATGTAGCCATATGTCACATTTTATTTGCCTAGGTGAATTTGAGGTGGGAGAAGGAAACTGCTACAACAATTTCTATTTCAATTTGAATCAGTCAGCATAATTGTTTTATGGGTCCTCTAAACACGAACACTTGTTTAATTTAATTTCATGTAGATAACTGAATGCATTACTGTATATACTATCAAGTTACCTATGATTCCAGTTATTTCATCAAAATGAATATTTGTCGAAAAGTATTCTTGTTCTCATTGTGAGAAAGTAACTTCCTAAATTTGAAATGAGAAGACGTTCATGAAATAATATGAACAATGCCAGTTTCAGGTGACTCTCATATTTTTTGTGTCAGTATTTAACTTGAATAAACAAAAGTAGACGTCAAAATTCTTATAGCACGCATCCATACATACATGCATGCTTATGTGCGTAAGTACGTATGTGCGTACGTACATGCATGCATGCATGCATACATACATACATCCATGCATACATACATACATACATACACACATACACACATACATACATACATACATACATACAAACATACATACATACATACATACATACACACACACACACAGACACATACATGCATCCATCCATACATACATACATACATACATACATAAATTTGTTCCCAAGGCGTTTGCATTTATTATCCCTTGCTAATACCCCTGATATAAATCTGAAATTAAATTAACTATCAACTTACCATTGCTGTCAAGGTTCCCGAACGTTTGAACACCAGGCTGCTTCATAGCACTTCTGCCAAATCTATTCAAATCAAGAAGATGTTGTGTTGGTAAAGTAATATAAAAACAGATGCTGTACTGTTATATACTCTAGTAATCAGTGATCTACATTTTGGTTTTCATTCTACATTAACTGTGGTAGCTTATCATTAAAATAATTTGAGTAATGATACAAGGTATATTGTAATAGTACCACTTGGTGTTAGCTGCACTCTTTTGCTTGAAGTATACAACAGCTATGTGCATTTTGCATCTGATGTGGCTGATCACACAAAACAGCCCTTACCTGTACCCGCCGGAAAGAGATATTGTCACGTTATAAGTAAGGAACAATAACTAGATTGCAGCATGTATATGCTAGACCCGGAGGCTAATTATTCGCTCCATAAATGTTGCGAATGTCAGCCTTGCGAACAATGAGTGTGAAAGTGGTGTGTACAGAACTGGCCGGCCGGCTTATGTTACGATAGTGTAAGCCGACATCTAAAGGACTGGTGGGAAGCCAGTTGTATATAACATGGCCATAGGAACTTGCTACTGGCGCCTTATTTGGCTGTGTGCAATTCACAGGTAAGTGGCATGAATTGCCGGTGTTGGGCTCAAAGAAACATCAAGTGGGGTCGTAAATCCACCCTTGACAGTCTGCCGGGGAGGGGGCAATGTCTGCTAATTATGTAGACCATGGCTTAATCGACATCCACTCGGAATCGAGAAAGGCGTGGTCACCGTTGGAATCGCAAGTTTAAATCTAGTGTCTTGAAACTAAACGTCAGTAGTCGCTAAACCATCTTGCTTGCATTACATAAGGAAGTAATAAACTACTCCGACGTCATTCGAAATTGGCGGGAAACATTGTTATTCTGGGAATTACAAAGGAGCTTAGGACAGGAAGCTTTTAGGAACCGGGGCAGCTGTAGGAAACAGAGAAGGGAAATACCCTGGTACAGTTGGTCCTGAGTCTCTGGGTGACAAGAAAAGGAGAGAATGGAAGTGGAGGAAGTGGAAGGGTGAATGACGTGGTTGTTGGACTGAGGATGTACAGGGTACCAGTCACGAAATACTACAGATGAGTAGAAACACAGGACAGGAGAAAAATCTATCATACTAAGTCAGATGATGAAATAGGCAGTCACTTGGTCGAATGAAAGACGAGTGATAGGGTTTTGAATATTGAATTTCATTTGAAGAAGGACTATATGTTATTGAATGGCATTACATTTTTTGTTTATTTGTTTATTTGAATTTCACCTTTTGTGTATTAAGTAATTTAACTGGGGGCTCGGAGCTTTGCATCTCTATCACTACTTCAATTTCTAACAAATACGAGCCAGGGTGGGTCTTCTGTAATAATTAAAGATAATACTGGGAGCACCCCACCCCAACCTAAGGTAGTCTACGAGACCTTTACATATATAAAGCAGCCTTTGGTGGAAGTCACTAAGGAAACTGGAAAATTTAGCTTAACAATTAGGAATATGTTTGTTATGGTGGACTTCAATAATTCACCTCAGTTGCTGTAAAAGATACTGGAACGAAATTGTATTATTGCAAGTTAATTACCATTACTACCGACCATAAATCTCTCTCTCTCTCTCTCTCTCTCTCTCTCTCTCTCTCTCTCTTCCTTTGGTCGGTTTGACTTAACATTGAACATTTCTTGATACGTCCAGAGACATCGTAGTATGGTACAAGCGAAAATCCTCCATTTTCGTCTTGCATGGATTTTAGATATAATTTTGGTCAACAGAGAGAGAGAGAGGGTGTATATTTTCACATTTAATTGATAATTATAGGTTACTACATTTGTATGCGAAAATATGAACGAGTTTTTTTTCGGATACAAACACTGCACGACCTTGGGAGTGCACTATATCCATCCAACAAAAACGAGTTCATATTTTCTCATACAAATGCTGTATCCTTTTTAGTATGTACTCATTGTTATATTCAATCTAAGGCTTAATTATGTAAATAAAAATACACTACACGAAACAAAGTAACTGAATATATGCCGTATTCCGAACTAAATACACAAGCGCAGATTCATCATTACACAACAGCAACATTGTTAATGAACACATAACTCCGCCCAGATAAATTTGAACTTGGTCGCGCACTAAACATAACTTTCAAAAGAAAATGGCGTTTTGGTCTATTTAAAATTGATATTTGGAGTCATATTATGAATCAATGTTCATTGCAACAACTTTTCCATTTGATCTGGAATGAATATATTTTGGCATTTTTTGTCGTTTCTACGAAACTTCGTGATTATGGGCTGGATTTAGGTGTCAATTCTACATGAAGTACATCTGATTTCAGCGGCGACGGACCAATCGTACCATCAACATCTGCAAGGGTTTTTCTGTTCAGCCATTCAATGTTTGAAATCGAAATGTGGGAAAAATAGGTAGACTTTCAATTGTAATGATACAAATTCGCTACGGAATATAATTTTTGTTCATGTTGTGTGCAGTAAGGAGGATGTAATTGCACTTGCAATAAAGTCGAAATTACAGTAAAAATTCGAAATGCGTAATCAAGTTTGAGAACCCATGACATGGCTCATGTAATTCGTATTTACAGAACTAAGAAATACAATTTGAGAAAATTCAGGATGTAAAACTGTAACTATATTTTTTGCCATTACCAGCTCAAGAAGACAAGTTTGTCTTGTCACTTGCACATTATTTGTAAGGACCCTGTCTGGCGCCTACTGTATAGGTAGCCTAAAACCGAAACGTTGTATCAAAAAGGTTAACGCGGTATGTACCTAAGCAGCTGGTATATGGCAGTCCACGAAACATCTGGTTTAGTTTATTCAGAAACAAATTTCATCAACCAAAACGTAAATAGCATACTACGCGAGTGCACATGATTTGTTTACAAATCAAAAGTGATGGCGTCTACGTCCATTGTTTGTTTACAATAGAAAGTAGTTCCTTTATTCACGTGGATGCAATATGAAGGTGAGCAATATCGTAAAGTAAAGAACGATTCTGACAACGTAACGTTAACGGAGAAAAAAATGAGCATATCATAATTATCCATTTTTAGAACCTTTTAATGGGTTTAAGAAAAGCCAGCATCAACAAAGCCTTAAATACATTACATATGTGTGCCCCGTAACAAAGACATTTACCTTAATGTGTCGACCGGCAATTGCAACTTTTTATCATTGATTATATAAATACTTTAGAGAGGTCCCAAAGGAAGTGTAAACATACCGTTATGAAGAATTATATTGTAGATTACTTGGTGCAATTTTAGTTTCAATGTTTTTATCCAGCCAAATTTATTTTTCTCACCCACTCCAGATCTCTGCATATTTTGTCCCTTTTGCATGAGTATGGAGGGGGGAACGGAGATAGAAAGATAGATAGATAGATAGATAGATAGATAGATAGATAGATAGATAGATAGATAGATAGATAGATAAATAGATAGATAGATAGATAGATAGATAGATAGATAGATAGATAGATAGATAGATATATAGATATGCTAACATCCACAACCCATGGTTATTTCCTAACACTGCGTATCTTTGTCCATCCCACTCTTCAAAGAGACAGACTTATCAACAAAATAAGCCTAATGTTTAGAATGATGCAAAGACATTGGTTTGCAGCAGCCGGATTCTTTTCAAACAAATGACATGGAAAACAACAAGTAACAGTCATTGAGAACTTTAAGAGATTTTACCTTGGTCTTCCTACGAAATCGCAGTAGTTATTCAGAGCTATAGGGGATTTTGCCATGGGCTTCCTAAAATACCGAAGTAGTCATTGATAACTTTAAGAGATTTTACCCTGGTCTTCCTAAGATAGAGTAGTCGTCATTGAGAACTTTAAGAGATTTTACCTTGGTCTTCCCACGATAGCGTAGTAGTCGTTGAGAGCTTTAAGATATTTTCGTAATTGATCTGGTGTTCTGAACTCTGAAGGGCGACCAGGGGGCGATAGCATTGATTCCTGGCACGTGACACTCAACATCAGAAACCCACACACAAACAGGAAGACGAGGCTTAGTTTTTCCATTTCAACTGAAACCAGAGTGAGGAGGATTTCATTTCTTTACGATTCTAATGTTTCGTACTTGTTCATTAAAATGTTAAAACAAGAGTTAAAATTAAAAGCTAAGACTATAGAGACATATGAAAAAGGTGTGTTTTAACCCTAGACTATAAATACATATGAGAAAAGTGTGTTTTAACTCTAGAATATGGAGAATGATGAGATAAGTGTGTTTTAACCCTAGAATATGGAGAAATATAATAAAAGTGTGTTTTAACCCTAGAATATGGAGAAATATGAGAAAAGTGTGTTTTAACCCTAGAATATGGAGAAAAATGAGAAAAGTGTGTTTTAACCCTAGAATATGGAGAAATACGAGGAAAGTGTGTTTTAACCCTAGAATATGGAGAAATACGAGAGAAGTGTGTTTTAACCCTAGAATATGGAGAAATAGGAGAAAAGTGTGTTTTAACTCTAGAATATGGAAAATACGAGAAAAGTGTGTTTTAACCCTACAATATGGAGAAATACGAGAAAAAATACGAGAAAAGTGTTTTAACCCTAGAATATGGAAAATACGAGAAAAGTGTGTTTTAACCCTACAATATGGAGAAATACGAGCAAAATGCGTTTTAACCCTAGAATATGGAGAAATGTAAGAGAAGTGTGTTTTAACCCTAGAATATGGAGAAATAGGAGAAAAGTGTGTTCTAACGCTAGAATATGGAGAAATATGAGAAAAGTGCTTTTTAACCCTAGAATATGGAGAAATATGAGAAAAGTGTGTTTTAACTCTAGAATATGGAGAAATATGAGAAAAGTGTGTTTAAGCTCTAGAATATGGAGAAATATGAGAAAAGTGTGTTTTAACCCTAGAATATGGAGCTGAATGAAAATTTTGCATTATTATTTTTACGCGAGTATTATCAAATTTATTTTGTGTTCACAAAGCATATATTTACACACGGAATTGGGAATGAAGATATTGGCCACTTATTCAAAAGCATAGCGAATATTAAAACACGTTGGGATCACCTATGTCTTTTAGCGACGTAAACTAAAACAAATAAATGAAAATAACGGACATGATGCGACTAAAACAAAATGTTAAATTCCAAATGCGACTCGTACCAATGATTTCTTCAAAATCTGTAAAACAACTCTGACATCTTTTGTCAAAGAATTTTTTTTATCGTCACCGAACTTATATTTCATAAACTGATATAACTCGGCCAAAATGATGAAAACTAAAATTAAGCTATATATCGTACGGGGACGTCAATATTTCTTGTGAAATATTTTACTAGTTAATTGGGTTTCTCAATATATCGCTAATGATGTCTCAAAATTGGGACAGTTTTTAATTTGGAAGAAGTATATGCGATAAAACCAAACATGCTGACGTAGAAAGGTTCACGACTTGTAGCGTAAAAACAAACACTTTCAACACTGGAGTAGAAAAAACAAATTTTCAAAAAAGAAAAGCAATAGAAAGACTGAACAAGAAAAGTGCAGAAGAGAACAAAATACTAGATGGAAAGAAGACGTATACCTATTATGAAAGAGAAATTTAAAAAGACAAAACGATAGCAAAAATGAAATCTAGAAAAAAAATTTAGATACATTTCTAACCATGGATGGTGTTATAAAATGTAGTTTATAATTGTCAAAAGTTAAAACGAAATGTGTAATGGTGTTACAAATAAGTGTAAAGTGGGACATCTATAAAGCCAAATGTCAGGAGAGAGAGAGAGAGAGAGAGAGAGAGAGAGATTCGTACTCACATTGTTATTTATCAAAATGCGTGTTTCTGTGATTTCCCTCACTTCTTTCTAGTCTGAGGAGGGTTAACTCTGGTTCGGCATTTTATACTATGGTGTCGCCTCCAACTGTCAAAAACAGTGGCCATTTTCATTACTTCTCTCGCTGGGTCCGATACCATTTACGTATCTTTTTCCATCATAGTTCCGATGTATAACTGACAACACTCGATTGATTTACCCTGCAACAATTGTTTGGAGTTCTGGGAATCTTAAAAATAATTAAAATATGTCCGGTCTATAGAGGGACTGCCAGGAACACCTGTTTTGGGAACTGTGTCGCTTAATTAACTTTCAGAAAAACAGATTTGATTCTCTCAAAGGAGTTAGCTATTTCTTTCACCATCCCGCTTCCTTTGTCGGTTATCGCCTGGGGGAAAATATAAACGTAAACAATATTTCTCCGTAATTATATATCATGATTGAAGTTTTTCTTGTTGATTTGTTTGCTTGTGTTTCTTTTAGGAAATAATTAAAACATTTATATTTTGAAATGTGCATACGTGTCAGGTTTATATCTATGCCACCTCTTCTTTTAATATTAAATATAAATTAGTCACCATGATTTCAGAAGCTTAGAATGTATATTTTATTAAAAGACAAAACGATTGCCAAACCAGAAACTCCGTTTAAAATTATAGTGTTAATACCTTAAATAACCAACATGTGTTTTGGTGCTCTGACCAATAGTATTCGATAAAACAACTAAACAATGACATACCTTCTTGATATAAATCGAAAATTTTCAAACAGTGATAAAGGTGACAAACTCTTGTCCACCACTGTGCTGCAATAGGCAAACGACAAACAGAATTTGTGGTCTCTGTGTCCGTTGTGTGTGTGTGTGTGTGTGTGTGTGTGTGATTTGGAGTTTTAACGTAGCTTTTAAAAAAGTTCAGCCATGTCGCTACGATGTCTGCAGTGTTGAGTTTATAGTAACGTCTAGCACTGGGGCATCATGCCGCAGACATGCTGCACGATTTCCCACCCAGTCACATTATCACGACACCAGGCCGAACAGTCCTAACCCTAACCTCTTAATGCTGAACGCCTAGCGAGGCAGGTGTTTGTTCCATTTTTATATCTTTGGTATCACCCGGCCAGGGTTGGACCCCACGTCCTCCCGCATCTGAGGTGGAGGCTCTAAACACTAGGCCACCGGAGCGATCCATGAACATTTCTGAACTGTACGAAGTATATTATCATGTGGGGTTTTATAGAAATGAGTATTCGCCGGTTTTGCTCCTTGATCTTTGTTTGTACGCAAGCGAGCAGTTTAAAACGAAGGGATTTTCTGTGAAATGGACCTAATTTATCATCACTTCACTATGTTATAATATCTTTCCTGAAATGTTCGTAAGTGATTTACGGGCTAACTTTCGCATTAGAGACAAGATGAATGGTAGGTGGGTGGGTGGTATAGGGCGCTAGTCCGGAATATACTTTGAAAGCTTTCTTAAATTTACCGAGATGGGTTTTCTTCCTATTCCGTAACAGACATAAACACGTTAACATATTGGTGGGTCTCATGGTCCGTCCTGCAATATGAGCATGCGTTCTCAGCATCCGGGTTTTATAAAATGCGATATGAGAGCATTAAACATTATATAACATAATTTCAAAATTCCGACAGAACATTTTATACATAACATTTTATACATAACATTTTATACATAATCCAATGGAGCAGATAATAAATTTATATTATATCTTACGTGTATGGTATACGTACTCATCTTATATCCATCCATCCATCTAATTTTATATATCTGTGTCTCTTTTCACTCGTCTTACATGAAAATCTATCTTGAAAGACGGACTCTATTTTTAGAGTCCCTTCCTTCCACTCCATACAAAACAATGCTTTATAATCACTACCATATATATAGTGATATATAGATATAAAGTGACGACTCGAAGTTCTAAACAAAGTAGCTGAAGAAGAGCGGAAGCAAATTTGTTTTGTAAACTTCGACAAACAACACAAGTCCTAGAGATTAAAGTTCAAAATAAACTTTTGCGGCATTCCCAAAAAAAATCAATGTCGATGTGCCTGTGATGGACTCTGTCGTAGGATGTGTGCTAACAATCTATTGTTGAATCACAATTATACAATTCAAGAATATATCTTTGATTTAATTTCGTTATAAATTTAATTCTTTATCTCCAAAAAATATAGTATTTATTTTAGCAACTTTTATCTCCTGAGTAGAATAATTTGAATTTAATATTTTCGCCCAAACCAAACTATTGAACAACAATAATACTTAATTCTACTCAGATGTAATACCACGAATGACTAATTTTCAAGTAAAAACGATTTATATAAAAAAAACACATAAAGAAAATCAGGATGAGGATCAAAAGTTCATTGTTCGAAAACAATTAGAAGTTCTGTTACAATAAAGCTTGCGACAATCATCATGTAGATCAGGTCTATGAAAAAATATCCTTGACACAGTTTAATATAATAATTCTAATAATTATCCAATGTTATTTATAAACTTGTCACTGATCTTGGACAAGGTCGGCTATTAGATAAACGCTTACTTTATCTATCGCATTCAATAAAAAAAACAATGAAAAACTAACTAACAAACAAATGCAAATAAAATATACATAACACTTCTCCTCATAAAGAAAACGAATGATGCAATAAAGCTTTATTTTAGGAATATATTCAAATGTGCATGTGATAAAAATTAATATAATATGAATCCTCATGAATAAGATAAAGATAACATGAAACAAAATAATATTTATATACACGTGAAAGTAGATCTGATATTATATTGTCTTTTCATTTGATATCAACGTTTATTCCTGCAACGCCCAACTCTGGGTTTTTTTGCGGGGGTGGTGGTCTTTTGTGTTCTGTTTTCTTGTTGTTGTTTTTTAATGGGCTGCGAATTAAATCACTAACACAAAACCGGATAATTAGCTGAACTAATGTACACTTTAAAATATTGGAATGCCAATATTAAAGCAAAACATTCTATCTGGTTTGTCGAATAATTTATATTGTGCTTATTTAATTTCTTAGATAAAATGTACAATGGATGATCTGCACCATTATGGTCATCTTTAATCAATACTGCACCAAGCCCTACATCACTTGCCTCAACATATATTATAAATTACTTACTGGCATGTGGAGTTGAACAAAATGTTATACTCCTAAGTATGGCCGATATAGTTTGGTTTTCTTACTTAACAAATTGGTTAGGGTGTCAGCAATTATTGGAAAATTGGATCAAACTCCCCGATAGTATAGGTGATCCTCTAGCCTATTACTGCATCGATGGTGTGATGGCAGCCCTCAACATCGTTCAAGATCCAGATGAGTGGAGACTATGCTTTGATTCACCGTAGACGAGTCTAAAATCTTTGCTGTATAATGGCAATGCTTTGCCATCGATTCCAGATGGGCATGCAGTTCATATGAAGGAAACCTATGAAAACATGAAACAAATTTTGAGGTGCAAGAACTATGACCAACATCAGTGGCGGCTTCGCGGCAATTTGAAGGTTCTTGCTCTCTTGATTGATCTGCAGACTGGATATACAAAGTACTGCTGTGTTTTTTTCTGCGAATGGGAGATTCGTGCGAGAGATTCCCGTTGCATCAAGAGAGATTGGCCACTCCGACAGACATTGTAACCTTTGAGGAAAACTGTTCATCATCCACCACATGTTAAATCAAGGAAGATTATTGTAATTCAAGTTGGGTGTGATGAAGAACTTTGTCAAGGACATGTACTTAGATTCGTGAACTTCCTTGAATTGCTGGTTGAATATATATATATATATATATATATATATATATATATATATATATATATATATATATATATATATATATATATATACATAATTTGCTGAAAAATTCCGGACTCCTGATCCGATTGGCCATATTTGATTAGGTCATACTGAGTAAACAAGAAGTTTATCACAGCTTTATCTATGGTTTTAGTTTCAATATGTATCAAGAAATTGCCTCTAGGAAACTTGATGACGCACACATCATGACAAGTGTGACATAATCTAAGGTATTTACAAAAATCATTTTAAAATTTTGACCACTAAAATGATTCAAGGTCTTCCGGTATTCTTATTTACCCTTAAATGACCAGCCAGATGAGCCTCGTGGGATATACTAAGGATTTCCTGTTTATACTACTTAGGAACACTTATGTCATTGTTCACTGACCTCTCGTCACCAGTGCGTACCTCAGGTGGTCTCTAATATCTCATAATAATCATCATTTGTGACAAAATAAGCATATACTTATATGGCTTTAGTTTCGCTAATAGCCCACTGAAACAAACAGAGGATACCAGGATCGTTTTCCGATGCCACAAGTGATTAGAATATTGAGAATGAGTGATCACTAATTATGATCACTGTGATCAAGACCTTTCGATTGACCAAGCGAGGAGCTGAAGTGATCTCATCTAAAACCTGACCAGTGCATGTATCAGCTAATGGAACAATTTCATCATTAACATCATTCTCAACAGATTTAATAGCCATAGCTCTAGTAACTATACAAGATGTGTATAAATCAAGGATAGCGTTTTCAGTATATCGACATTCCTATCGTGAGCTTTTACGTTGCCTGGTAATCAATCCTTGGGTACAAACGTCACTGTTCCGTTTGTCACGGTTCATGAGACAAAGCCTAACACTAAAATGTGCACAGAGGAGAGGGACAAAGCCACACTCTGCGCCCTGAATAAGAACACTTTCATTAGAAAAAGGCAAATTGTGTAATAATATATAACTATGAGAAATTCCTGCATCTCGGAAAACGTGCATAATGATAGGATTGGCAGAATCACCAATGGGAGATATAGAATCAGTCGACGTGAATGATTCATATATCTCTATAATACAATCAGACTAGGATTTGTTTGATGCAGCTAATGTATTGATTCTGTACATGCGTTTGACCCCTTAGAAATAAGAACATTTTGAAAAGGTCTGTCTTCATTTGGTTCTTCATTTTTACGTTTGTGGCAACCAGCAATAACGTGCCCTTTCTTCTTCATATAGGTGAACATAGGAAGGGATAATGATTTCTGATCAGTCTTATCCGAAACCTGGATGCTAAAAGTTGCGCAAAATTGAAATTTGGAAGTGCTCATACTAGACTGAAATAGTCGTGTACCAAAAAGACTGATGCGCGGAACTCGTACTGACAAAAGAAACAAAATGAGATAAGGAGTATATTTCAGCTGTTCGATCAGTATTTTCTAATGTTTCAGCCTTGTTCTCAAACATATTATTTTTAGTAACATCAAGACCTGAATTTGTGTGCAAAGTCCTTTAATCTAAATTTCTATTCCCATTCTTCATTTTTTCTTTCTCTTTGAATTTACATTTCTCTTTCTTTCTCTTCTCTTTAAGCCTTCATTTGCATTATCGTATCTTTTCATTCTCTTGCTTTCCTCTTTCTGCAGTTGCCATTGCACTTGTGTCACTCTCCCATCTTTCTCCAATTGCATGTGGTTTGCTTGTTTCTGTATTGTCATATATCTCATCGTTCTCCAGTTGCATTAATTTCTACTCTGAAACTAAAAAGGTCTTACAAATTTCCATCTAGTGTTTTTATTTCAGTCCTTTTTGTTTCATGTCACAGCTAGATAGAGACTTATTACTCAAACATAAAGCATTTTAATCTACAGCATTCTTTTCCATCAACTATTGGACCAAGATATTTGTAATTCCTGCTTCGTTAAAGAAGCATTTGCCTCAGCAAATTATATTGTTGGAAAGTTGGAGTAATTCATCAATTTTCAAGGTCTTTAACCTTTCTGTGTAAGATTAAAATATAGTTCTCTACTTCAAAAAACAATGTGAAAGCTTGATGACTTCACTGTTGATTTCACAAATATGTAAGATAATAACTCGACCTTCGGTTATGCAGAAACAAAGTGAAGTTTAACTACAGAAACAAGTTTCCTACAATTCAACAAATAATGTATTTCCTCCCTGAAATACAAATAAAACAATGTGAAACGATAACGTACGGTATTGCGAATTAAATCCCAAATACTCATAGAATTTCTACCACATGACATGATTAAATTTCTCAATTACCTTTAGTGGTATACAAAAATATGCAATACTGGAAGTGCTTATGTGCCTCGAATGGCCTGAATGGTACTGATGTGTCAACATTCTGTTTCTGAATCACAATAATCATATTCACAATACATCCTTATTTGAATTTCAGTATAAATCCAAGTCTCTGTTTCCAAGAATATTATTATAGATAAGCACTGTGTATCTGCAGTGAATTGATAATAATTTCAGTCAAATGGAACATTTCATTCTAGAAGAAGAATGTTTTAAAGATGAAAGTTTAGATGAAAAATTAGATGATATGTTACTAAAATATAATAAAGAATATGGTGAGTACAATGTCATTGATTCAGACAAAGATACGATTCCTAATATTTATCCTTCGGCCAGAAAATGTTACAAAATGTTGTTTACAAAAGTGTCATTCATTTTGGACACAGTCATGTATATAATTTTGAGTTCCCTGTAGCATACAATCAATAACAATTAAACCATTGATTAACAATGCAAATTAAATATCAAATATACATAAAACTACTGTGTTCCATTTCGTCGAATACAAAATATATTCTATTACGAAATATCATCAAAGAAATCACATTCTACGTGTAATGTATCCAACAGAGGGAAATTAAATCAGTAAAACTCTGAACAGAGAGATATCCAAGTATCCTCCACGACGACTGGAGATAAATACCTTTCACCATGGCTTCTAGATACTGATCCAAAATCGAAGATCATATCTTCCATGGACAACTGCAACAACGTATGTTTTATGTTTGTGTATGACTTTCTCTTCCACAAAAACTAAATATTGTGTGTAAGGAGGCATGGTGTGTTTAAGCATTCCCATCCTTTTATATGTGACAATAAGTGATTTCATCCTCCTCCTTTCCCAACCTTCCCATTTCGTTGGTTGTTAGGTCATTCCCACGGCGCGTTGTACAATAAATGTGGAGTGATGGATATAATGGGTGGTTGGTTAAGAGTAGACGGTTGACTATTTGTCACTAGCAGCTGCATCAGTGTGGAGTATTGTTCATTAAACACAAGGCGTGTTGGGTAATTACTAGGATTTGGATAGGAGATAACTAGTTCTTTGTGAGTACATAAATAAGTATTGGACAGTATATACTGGGGTGTTGGAAATAAATATTAGATAGTAGATGGATAGTTGTACGATAGTAGATAACTATTTAGCATTGCACTTCCCCTTATGGCAGTGTATATATATATATATATATATATATATATATATATATATATATATATATATATATATATATATATATATGTGTGTGTGTGTGTGTGTGTGTGTGTGAGAGAGAGAGAGAGGGTGAGATGGGGCCGGGAGGGAGGGAGAGAGAGAAAAAAAAAAGCTTATGAAAGGTACGCTCGGTTTTAAACTCTCTGTATCTTTTCGAGAAACTTCGATTGTGCAGGCGGGCTTAGGCATAGGCGATGGTATTTTCTCACGTCTAAGTAATCAAAGTTTATTTGACTAATCAGATACATTTGAAACCAGCTTAAGGTGATCAAACATACACATATTGTATGTTCTACATCCTCAAAAAATCTAACGACTTGCTGGGAAATAGAGGCTACAGAGCATGTCCTACATGTAGGTTATCATTTTAGTTAAAATTCAGTCACAGTTTTGTATTTGACTTTATAATTTGTTTAATAAGCACAATGAAAAACCAATAGTACAAAAACATAGTTTCCAAGAAAAGTGAAAATCCTATTAGAAACGCAGAGAAAAATCAATATCTGTCGCAAATTTATAATCCCATAATCCGAATTTAAAATATAACTAGATTGCGGGAAAATCTCCATTGATGACTATCCAGGTTTTTGCATCGAGGGGAGATATTTTATTTACATATTGCAAACATCTAAAGAGGGATGAAGGTGATACTTTGATATAGGTTGCTGTATCAAGTATGTTTGACTACAGTTTCATTCATAAGCAACGAAATTTATACATTTTAAGGGGTCCCTGGGTGGCCGAGACGCTGGCCTTTATAGATCACTCACTCAGTCCTCGTGAGTTCGAGTCCCGACATGGCTATGTCGGAAAGCGTACCAGTAGCCTCCCATGAATGGTTGGTTCTCCCCAAGCTCTTGATAGACTAGCTGTCATGTATAGCCTAGCATGTTCTGAAAATCGCTCTAAGCCACATAACCAAACTATACAATTTCAAAGGAGTTAGCGAAGATTCATTTTAATGCAGAATGCATACTATCAAGGCTGGATAAATAGGCGTAGCAAAATGTCACAGGGCCCCCACCCTGCAGTGTGCCCCGCAACACAGTAAAATGTTTTCGGGTATGGTGATGGGCTTGTTTCTTAATCACTCCGGGGCCTTTTAAACCGGCCTTGCATACAACAAGAGCAGTATAGTGGGGGTGTTGAGAATCTATGAAAATCCCAGTCAGAAAGGTCGTGGGGTTGTTTAGGGTCTATGGGAAATTTAACATGGGGCAAAACATTGGGGTCAATGGAAGTCCCAGTCAAAAAGGTGTCCCGGCACTATGGGGTCTATGGGAAGGAATTTAACATGGGTGGGCATCTTTAAGGACAATGTGAATTTGACATGGGAATGGCTCCTGGGGAATTGAAAATGGAGGACGTTATGGTGTTTATAGAGTCAAAACTATTTATAGCGTGAAATGCATTTATAGCGACAACAAAGGTTGATAGGGACAAACTTAGACATACAGAAACAAGTAAATTAATAATCAAACAAAGAAGATTGAAACACACATAAAATAGGACGGACAGTTTCTAAAGATAGACTCACAGATAGAAGAGAGACTCGAAAAAGAAAAGTCTATTATATTGGTACAAAACATTTATTCAGGTATGTGCATTGGCTCTCTGGCCTGTGCTTTGGTCGAAGCTCTATCCATTTAATACATTAATAGTTCGACATGAAACAAACCTATTTAGTAGTCATTTAGTTCTTGGTTCTAGTAAACTACTTTTTAAAATTAAAATTCACGCCTTTCTAAAAATCACTTCATATACAACTTATTTACAATAAATGTTCATCTATAAGAAAATGCTAAAACAAAACAAATAACAAACAATCAAAGGGGACAAATTTCATGTTTCGCTCTATATCCGTCAAACACGTTGTTTAAAATCTGTTCAGCTACCACGTGTTTCCCATCACGTACTCTCTTTCATTCGTAAATCTGCTGTATGTCCCTCTTGCTAGGTGCACTTATCGGAAAGCAGATCAAGTGCAGTTGTCGTCTTCTTCCCATGGAGGAACAACGTATGCCACATGAATGGTCACTTTTCCATCGATGATGTCAAATTGTTCACTTATCGTCTGCATGTCTTCAGTAGAGCTCAAACGTTTAGAAGAAATTAATTTTGCATATGTGTTAACCCGAAACACACAAGCGAGTTCAAACTGTCGTGATGCATAGATAGGCTCAAACGACCTCGATCTTTGACTTGGCACTGATATCTGAGTTCCTCTAATAATGAGTTAAGTAGGTCTGTAATGAAACCTGCTACTTCCTCTGGTGGAACATCAGAGGCAAAAGTTTTACATTTCACCGTGCAGGTTTAAGTCGGCCGAAATTTTCTTGAAATCGCTATCTGATCCATTTGGATGCTGAAACACTCCTTTAGGTCTACTTAATATATATGGTGGTGAAGGAAGTCAATTGTGTTTCTTCCTTTTCTTTTTTCATCTGCGTAGAGTGATTCATCTTTCTTAAAGCTGGTCCTCGCAATGAAGTCTTGCTTTTTAAAGTTGTCTGTTTTTATACTGGGCGATATTAGCTTGTACATCAGGTAAAGTCGTAAAATCTGAAGTTGCACTGGTTGCACGTAGATTGTCATGACGTTAGTATATAAACAAGTAAGATGTGGTACTGCATTCGTGATGTGATCGTGAGGCATAGCATTACACCTGATAAGACCGTTGGACTTACGTTCGATAGTTGCTGTTTGAAAGTATTCAACTGTATCGATTGACGTTGTTCGTTACAATGAAGTATCGGTCTTGGACGTTGTCCCTTTTTATATGCTAACCAATATCGACGTGACCGTTCGTTAAAGTGAAGTGGTTGGGAAGTCGAATTCGGTGTGTGCGTAAACGTACAATCTTGTTCTGTTCATGGGTGGTCACTTTAAAGTTTTCATCCTGTCAAACTGCAAGGATTATTTCAATATGCCAATGTTCACCAGTCGACTGTTGGGATAACTGAGAATCAATCCTGTCACTTTACACTAAGTATGCATCTTTCTTGCGGGTCCCGTATTCGTTGCCGTAACTTTTACGACCGCCACTAGCAAAACTTAGAATCTTGTCGTCGGGGTGCTCGTCCGTCCAGGCTCCTAAACTGTCTCCTTCTACATCAGGGTGACGTTGACCTAGGCGATCGAAGTAGATGCAACTGTCCGTGTCAGAGTACATGATGCTATTTCCTAACAGTTATAAAGTTTCGTGCAATTTTAAGCGAGCTTGGGCTGTCACGTAAGTTACAATATTGACATTTCCAAATTCGTCGGCTTCTACAAAGTCTACTTCTTCTTCGTAATTGACTAAGATCAAGTCCTCACGAGGCACGTCTACGTGTTTTATGTATTTGGTTTTGTCGTGAATCATCTGGAAGTAGCGGGAAGTTTCTGTCAAATACTCCGTCTTGGGTAAACACTGTCGTTGTGCCAACTTACCCCACAAACAATTTAACATCACTCTGGCAAACGATCACATGTCTTCATTTTTCTCCACATTGTCTAAGGTGATGCCTTCCTGCTCCCAGTATTTGTCTTTAATTTATTTTGGCCTTCGGAAGTGTGGCAACCGGAAGGATAGCGCTGGCTTCTTGTTTCCGTTTCAGAAAGGCATCCAAGTAGTCAGTGAAAATGACTTTCTGAGTTTGGTCACCCTTGTGGTACTGTTCTGTCTTGGAAAAATGAGAAATTCCGTACACTTCTAGCAGTTGGTATCCCAGGTCCAGAGTTTGAAACAGTTCCATGCTGACCATCGTTCCGGTCAAGTTGCTTTCTTCCTGGGTGTGCTGACAAGACTGGTCTGGGTTGCACCTTTTGGCATAAGTAGAGCACAAGGGAAACATCAGTTTCCCTTGGCAATGGTGAGGTAAAGCGGGATGGTACAAGTCCGTGGTGGTCAATATTTTGCCCTTGATCAATACTTCATATTGTCGAATGATGTCCAGGTCGATGTGTTCCGTCAGCAATTGCGTATGCCCTGCGGGAAAGTGACAATTTATGCATACGTAAGGATACAGCGAACACGCGTCCAAGTAGTTGCTTTCTTCTCTTTTCTCCTCGTCGGCGTGGTACAGCAAACATGTATAAATTATACCGCGGGTTCAGTGGGTCAACCAGCTTGTAACTTAACAGTATGCTTTTAAACTCAGGGTCGGTTTTCAAAAGGTGATCGTACTCGAGTTCCACATTTCCAACACTTGTTATCCTTACTGCTCTAACTTCAAGTGTTGATGACAGGTAGCCTAGTACAAGTGTTTCGTGGTACGTTGTAAAAACTGATCTTTAGTGTCACGTTCAGGGTAGCAGAGGGGACATCCGTGAAATAAGCATCCGTTAAATGTGTACACCATCTTTGGGTTTTCTAAGTCCGAGGCAAGATTCTGGTACTAAGCGTAGAAAGCTTCTCATTGTTCGGTACGCATGTTGCCGGGTCGGAGTAGTGAGGCTCCTGTAAATGGGATAGAACGGCGTTTCGATTGGCTTCGGTATTGAAAAAGTGAGGAAATAGCCTTTGGCCTTCTCTGTCATTCCAAGCGTTTTAGGCACTGGGCTCAAATGCATAGCCAAGTAATTCATCGAATCGTTAAACTGCACTCGGCCCACTTGCATGGAAATGATTTTGTCTCCGTTTAAAATCACTTTAGGACGTTCGGTACTTTGTCCCGTACAGTATCTATATAAAAAAACTGTCCATCGTATCCCGAGAAATTGTGAGCAATTACATTGGCATGGTTATGACATTCTCCGTAACATTAGATGTCCGCTTGGATCCACATCTAGTCGATGGGGCCTAAGAACCATTGGACAAAATTGGCTAGCGTGTTTGGTCCCCGAATGATTTTTTCACGTCCTCCATGAATTTTGCTGCAGTGATGGCAATGACATTGAACCTGCGGTATAATTTGTACATGTTTGCTGTACCACGCCGACTAGAAGAATTGAGAAGAAAGCAAATACTGGGACGTGTGTTCGCTATATCCATACGTATGCAAAAATAGTCACATTTCCGCAGGGCATACGTAATTGCTGACGGAACACGTCGACCGGGACAACATTCGACAATACGAAGGATTGATCAAGTGCAAAATCTGGACCCCCACGGACTTGTACCATCCCGTTTTACCTCACCATTGCCAAGGGAAACTGATGTTCCCCTTGTGCAATCCTTATGCCAAAAGGTGCAACTCAGACCGGCCTTGTCAGCACACCCAGGAACAATGCGCCTTGACAGGAACGTTGGTTAGCGTGGAATTCTTTAAAACTGTTAAAGGTGTACGAAATGTATCACTTTTCCAAGACAGAACAGTGCCACCAGGGTGACTAAACTCAGAAAGGCATTTTCTCTGACTACGTGGATGCCTTTTTGAACTGAAACAAGAAACCAGCAGATATACTTCCTGGTGCCACACTTCCGAAGACCAAAATAAATTAAAATACAAATACTGGGAGCAGGAAGGCATCACTTTAGACCACATGGAGAAAAGCGATGGCATGCGATCGTTTGCCAAAGTGATGTTAAATTGCTTGTGGGGTAAATTGGCACAACGACAGTGTTTACCCAAGACGGAGTATTTGATAGAACCTTCCCGCTACTTCCAGATGATCCACGACAAAACCAGATACATAGAACACTTATATGTCCCTCGTGAGAACTTGATCTTAGTCAATTACAAAGAAGAAGTGGACTTTGTAGAAGCCGACGAACTTGGAAATGTCATCATTGCGGCTTACGTGACAGCCCATGCTCGCTTAAAATTGTACGAAGCTTTAGAACTTTTAGAAGATTGCGTCCTGTACTTTGACACGGACAGATGCATCTAAATCGATCGCCTAGGTCAACGTCACCCTGATAACGATGGAGATCTTTTAGGATCCTGGACGGTCGAGCACCTCGACGACAAGATTCTAAGTTTTGCTAGTGGCGTTCCAAAAAAAGTACGGATACGAATACCGTTACCCACATGGAAAAGTGCAGATGGAGTATAAAGTGAAAGGATTGACTCTCAATTATCCCAACAGTCGGCTGGTAAAATTTCGCGTATTGAAAGTAGCCGTGCAGTCAGGACAGGATGAACACATTAAAGTGACCTCCCGTGAACAGAACACGATTGTACGTTTACGCTCACATCAAGTCGTATGTCGACTCTTGGAAAAAGTCTATTAAATCGTGTACGAGAAGAGGATTCGGCTTCCCAACCACTCACTTTATCGTACGGTCACGTCGATATTGGTCAGCATATAAAAAGGGACAACGTTCAAGACCGATACTTCATTGTAACGAACAACGTCAATCGATACAGTTGAATACTTTCAAACAGCAACTATCGAACGTAAGTCCAACGGTCTTATCAGGTGTAATGCTATGCCTCACGATCACATCACGAATGCAGTACCACATCTTACTTGTTTATGTACTAACGTCATGACAATCTACTTGCAACCAGTGCAACTTCCAGACGACAAGACGTTACCTTATGGACATGCTGATATCGCCCATTATTAAAAAGAGACAACTTTCAAAAGCAAAACTTCATTGCGAGGACCAGCGACAAGAAAGTTGAATCACTCTACGCAGATAAAAAAGGAAAAGGAAGAAATATCATTGACCTCTTTCACTACCATACCGTCACGGCAAAGTGAGTCGAAGAAGGGAAAGGATTCAGTAGACCTAAAGGAGTGTTTTAGCATTTAAATGGCTCAGATAGTGACTTCGAGAACATTTACGACGCCAACTTATGTGTTCCATACACATATTTTATTTATAAGAGATTCCACCAGATACCATTGTGCATAAATGTTGTTAGGGGGTGTGGCCTGGAGAAAACTATTTTTGCCTTGATGTGCCGAAAATAAACCCACCCGCTACTAATTATTTCCATTACACTATGTGTTGTAAACAAAACATCTGGAGGTAAAATAAAAAAAAAACTGTCCAAGTAGCTCTCTCTCTCTCTCTCTCTCTCTTGCGGTTAATCTATCTGTTCGCTTATAATCATAAAGCAATGGGCGGTTGGGCGGAATAGTCTGCCATGCTGCATATCCGATCATTGTCTTTGAACATCAGTATTTAAAAATAATATTTTTCAGAACCTTATCAAGACTAGCGAAAAAATCCGTCAGGTTTCTAGTGGCAGCTTTGTATCGAAGCGCAGGCATAATAGCATAACGACCCAGTTTATCGAAATATACTTGGTGTTAATTCATCTTCAGTTTGTTGTTGTTGTTGTTGTGGGGTTTAACGCCATTTTTCAGCACACGATAGGCCATGCATGGCGGCCAGTATTAATGGTGGAGGAAGAATCCGGGAAAATCCCGGGAAGAACCACCGACCCACGAAAAGCTACTGGCAAGCTTTCTCACATACCCACATCGGCTGAATCCTAGAATCGAACCCACGCAGACAGAGGTCAGATGGCAGTGATCCGTAACGGAGAGCGCTTTAGACCACTCGGCCACTCGGGGCCCCCTCTTCCGTTTGTACGTTTATTTTAAGTTCTCTCTCTCTCTCAATCTTTCTCTCTCTCTCTCTCTCTCTCTCTCTCTCTCTCTCTCTCTCTCTCTCTCCAGTTGTCTAAGAATATATGTCCCTTATTGGCACTAGAGAGAAAGGTTAGGGGGTGGTAGATAAAACTGAGTGCCATATTTTAAAAAAATACATTCACAATAAACGGCATTGTTAACAATATTTTCTCGTTATTTTCTTAGTTCATTAATCAATAATAATTGGAAATTCATCACTGATTTGAGATTTGAGACGCAATAGTCTACGCTTGAGGAAGAAATAATCATATACATGGGGAGAATTACGAATTAATATGCCAACATTACAGATTTATCAAGATTTACGAGGATAAAATATCTCACCATCATAATTACATTTTACACAGTTCTGGGATTTTACGATTGATTTAACGTTACACTGATCTAAACTTGCACCATCTATTGCAAGTGAGTTCTGTTTAGCAAACACGTGACATATATCATAGATACGTGTCCTTACCCCCCACCCACCCCCACCCCCCGCACAGGCGATGAATATCACTACCCTTTACAGGGACAACGTTTTGCTGAACTATGCAAATAATATATAATTTAGAAGTATCAGGTAAAATGTCACTAAATGCAACTTTGAGGAGTTGATAAATAATACAAAATGTTCAAATACTATTCAGAGAGAGATATATATATATATATATATATATATATATATATATATATATATATATATATATATATATATATATATATATATATATATAATTAGAGAGAGAGATAGAGAAAGAGGGAGAGAGAGAGAGAGAGTGAGACAGTCGAGCAATTTGCTGTAGTTAAACAAGCACTCGTGCTGCATTGAAGGACACACCGTACTAATGAAATGGAAAAATGGGAACCAGCCTGAAAATGGGGGAGCATAAAATAGAATATAGATAGGTTTGGCTGGCCAGGATTGCTTAATAATGGAAGTCATGTTTTAGGACAAATAATCTTTTGAGAGCTGATTTTAGTTATAAGTGAGCGAAAAGAGAGAAATTGTTTTATTGATGGAATTTTAGTCCTTTAACATTTCTGAGTTTTGGAACACACGTTACTAAAATTAGCACCTGACCCTTTGGTCCGGAATTGAAAGCACATGTTTCAAACACATGCAGGTCCAGAAAATGTCTCGGCTCATATCCTTTCCTCAACACAGAAGCTGATATCCAGGTTTTATTTATACTGATAAATATAGGTTTGATCATGAGTACTCAGTAATTTATATTTAGTGACTTTTTAATATCATGGTGTTTGCATAGGTTTACAAGGGGAACTGAACTAGTACCGTGAGTCCTGAAAGGAACTTCAATGAGGTCTGCTTGTACCTTGTCCACTTCATAGCACTATGGCCCGGGGGTAGACTCGGTTTTGCGGTCGCATTTCTCAGTGACCACACATACTCAAGGAAGGTATTAGGCCCTTTTCACCATGCAGAATATGACCTTCTGGCTGACACGTTAAAATTTGGTACAGATGTTTGGTCAATTAAATCAAATATCAACACACGGTACTTATTTGATTTGTTATTAACCTAAGTAGAAATGATTTTTAACTGTTCATTATCTACTTTGCCTAACATAGCGATAAAATGCGGTACTGTTTAAGTGAAAAACGGTTTTTCGTAAATCCTTTATTTGTCTAATTGCAGTTTTTGTTGTTATGGTGGGGGTGGGGGTGGGGGTGGGGTGCGTGTGTCTCTTGGCTTTGAAAGACCTCATCATTAGTGGTACATCGATCGGCATTGCGAACAGATCTTCCAGTTTGATTATACGGAAACATTCGAATTTTTTCTCATTATTTATGGAGTCAATGACAGGCGGATGATTAAACCCATTTAAGCGCTTGGAGGGATTTAAGAAGTGCACTAGGCATTCTCGTTATCATCTGCTGGCTGATCAACAAACGGTCGATACTAGATATGAGAGCTTTTCTGGGATTCATGCTGTAATTGGCTCCGAGCTGTATCTCAAACACTACAGGAAAGATACCGTTTTCATATGTCAACGTTCTGAGCTGAATAGTTTTCTTTATGTTGAAATGAAGATCCGTTGGTTTGTCTGATACGAAAGACGTACAAAGGAGATGAGGATGTTGAAATCATATATTCTACGCCGAGTATACCGCAGCACACGTTGAAATATTACAACGGAAAAAGGAGTTTATTCATAGCATGATAAACGCCTAGAAAGAAGGTTAGTCCATCTCTCTCTCTCTCTCTCTCTCATATATATATTTGTGTTGTGTGTGTGTGTGTGTATTTATATATGTATTTATTACATACTCATTATTGTCTCCCTTAGCATTGGATTGTCAAAATCGTTCTGTATTTTACGATACTGAACTCCCGTTTAGTTGATATTGAACTCACGTGAATAAAAGAACTACTTTCTATTGTAAACAAACAATGAACGCAGACGCCAGCACTTTTGATTTATTGTATTTGTATGTGGATGAAGTAAATCAACTGAATCAACTAAACCAGATGTTTCGTGGACTGTAACATACCAACTGATTTGGCACATTCCGCATTAAGTTATTTGATAAAATGTTTCGGATTTAGGCAAGACATACACGCCAGACAAGGTCCCTACAAATAACATCCAAGTGACATGGCATAAACTGTCTTCTTTAGCGGGTAATAAGAATGGCAAACAATATACTTACAGTTTTACACCCTGAATTTTCTCAAATTTTATTTTTTAGTTCTGTAAATACAAATTACATGAGCCATGTCATGGGTTCTCAAGCCTGATTACGCATTTCGAAATTGTACTGTAATTTCGACTATATTCAAAATGCAATTATATCCTCGTTACTGCACTCAAAATTTTAAAAAATCAGTGTATTCCATAGCGTCTTGTTGATCATTGCAATTGAAAGTCTTCATCATTTTCCCACATTTTGACTTTAAGCATTCAGTGGCAGAAAAAAAAAAAAAAAACACTTGCAGATGTCATTATTATGTTGATCCGTTGCTGCTGAAATCCGATTTACTTCATGTAGAATTGACACATAAATCCAGCCCATAATCACGAAATTCCGTAGAAACGACAAAAGAATGCCAAACTTTATTCATTCCAGATCGAACGGAAAAGTAGTTGCAGTGCGTATTCATTCACTATAGCCCATTTCATACCGAATTTAACCGAGTTGCTCCGTAATTATCCAAATAACCTCCCGAGTTACTTTATACTTCAGCCAATCAAACGCTGGTGGGCACATGTACATAACAAAATGGCGTCCATTGTTGTTTAGAAATATTTCAGAAATAAAATTAATTAAATGATTGAAATTTATATGTAAATTATCCACAGACTTTCAAAAACAAATCTGATAAACTCATATGAAACGCTTTTTATTACAGTGACGTTTCGGATGCACAGAAATAGTTTGAACAACTTGCTTTTTGATTGCCAGGGTTAAATTTGTTTACTTCGACACCGTTTCCTTACTTACATGTACATGTACAGATGTAAACAGCACAAAGCTACTCTCTCGTATGGGTTTGAAATCCGCCCTGGTTTCCAGAAAATAAGACAGGATGGTTCCAATATTAAATTTCGTCAATATCTGCGGCAGCATCGCTGTTGAATATGCATTTTTCAACTCGATAAACGATGGTGAGTAGTTACAGAACTTGATGCTGATGCTGAAGCGTTAGCCATATTTTGCCCACCACCTATTACAGTCAGCTGACCACCCGCCACGTGATCAAAATTCCGATCAAATTACGAAGTTCACCGAAGTCTGCATGAAATGGGCTATATGACTCTAAATTTCAATTTTAAGTAGACAAAAACGCCATTCTCTTTTGAGAGTTATGTTTATCGCGCGACCAAGTTCAAATCTATCTGGACGGAGTTATGTGGGCATTAACACGGTTGTTTTGTGTACTGATGAATCTGCGCTTGTGTATACAGTTCGGACTACGGCATACATTCAGTTACTTTGTTTATTTTAGTGTACTTGTATTTAGATAATTAAACCTTAGGTAGAATTTAAAAAATGAGCATATAATAAAAAGGCTACTGCATTTGTATGGGGAAAATATGAACTCTTTTTGTCGGATGGATATACTGTACTCCCAAGGTCGTGATGTATTTCTATCCGAAAACCTCGTTCATATTTTCCCATACAAATGTAGTAACCTATCACACTATAGTAGTCACACTTAAGTTTTATTCTTGAGAATCTCTGCTCCTGGACTTTTTAATTTAATTTAGCATTCATGCTGGATCCAGGTCTATGGTACCTGGTTCCTAAAATTTGAATCAAGTTAAACCAGTTATCGTATGCATGGAAACCGCAGTAGGTCAGTTGGTATTGCGCTGGAATCTAAGTCCAAAGGTCTAAAAATTGATACCACCAGTTCCACCCAGGTCGTCTGGCCTGGTGTGTCACTGGGTGTCTCTTTACTGCCATGCCACTAGTCTTGTCAGAGTTTGCATTGTTTAAAGTGTGTGTGTGTGTGTGTGTGTGTATATATATATATATATATATATATATATATATATATATATATATATATATATATATATATATATATATATAAAACAAAGACGTATAATGCCCGCTCATATATCATGTTGAATGTTAGCTCAAAATGAAAAAATAATTTAAATCATTTCTCAAGCCAAAACAAGAAAACCATGCTTATTGAATGTATGAGTAGATTTTCTTTTATATCCCTCAAACGAAAGTGTCAACCACATTTGTGTTTGTGACACAATATCCTCTGAAAAAGAGTTTCAGAGCAGATACTTCTTCAAAGTTTAGACTCCAGTATCCCGCATGATGTATCCTGCATGATGTATCCCGCATGATGTATCCTATCCCGCATGATGTATCCTGCATGATGTATCCCGCATGATGTATCCTGCATGCAGATATCTGGTTTGAGTAAAATATCGTTTCATACAAACATTGAATATCAATATAAAACGATTTCAAAAGGGCTTTAAAGATTTCCGTAAAATTTTAGGAAGAGTCGACATTTTAGATATTCTAATAAACTGTCGTACAATTTGTTTCAATTGATTTGGTTGTAATTAAGTACTAAAGTCTGACCAGTAGGGCTAAGGCCATAAAAAGGCGAAGAAATTGTGGCTGTGTCAGTCTTGAATATCACTCCGCATCTGACTTAACTATAAGCAAAGCAGTGATGATGTGGTTCCATTCCAGTTAAAGTAAAGAAAGATGATAAATCTAATTTTGGGAATTAAAATGGGCTTTTTCAATACATGCCGAAAACTGTACATCTTTCATGAGAGAACTGAGACTTTTTCGGTGTCTATTAGCATAGTTTGCATTTTGAATTAAAAAGTCACTAAAACATTCTATGCAAGAAAATTCCGTTTCTTTTGTTTCACCTATCAAGTTCAAACTTATATGGAACAACATACAAGCATTTTAGCATCTATGCAACATTAACATAATGAAAGCACCAACAAGCGTTTTTAATGGAAAGAGTTTTAGAATTCATCATCGTCTTAATATTCATCATTGGCGTCTTCACTGAGTCAGTACACCATCAATCTCAACGTATCTGACTCCATTATATCATCAGTGAGCAACCGCGCTCAAATCGTTGCGGTCTCTTTGATGTCTTCTGGTAAGTTGTTCACCCTCAAACTAACCCCACATGTGCTCCAAATGATTCAAGAGTTCATTTACATGTTGTTCGTCCAGGGTCACGCATTTGAACCCTTGAGTTATCCGACGTTTGTGTCCACGACCAAAGAGATCTTTTCAACGTTGGAATGGTGCCTCGTCTTCCACAGGACGCGCATCCTCCTTGTTCGGCACATCCTCCTTCTGATGCTCTTCTTTTGTAAAGTATTGATGGAGTTTGATAGCATTCTAAGCTTCCGGCCACATAGGATCAACGCTTCCTATTTTTATATCCAACCAACCCCCTGTATAAATATGCGGTTCTGTTCAGATATATGTAACTCGGTCAGTTAATTTATGCTCCAGCATATTGTCTATTGTTTTATCAGCATCAAGTATATTTGGGGCGGACCTCATGTATTGTGAAATATATGATACCGCTCTGACTGCTAAAAAGTTTTTAATTTCGCTTTTAACTTTAATACGTACTCGGGTGGTTGGCCTTATGCAACAGGCGAAAATATCTCTCCAGCATCCATTATATACCCTCTAATATTGTTTATATGTGTGATAATTGTGCTATCGCACGCCTGACCTGACTAGGATGTTTTTGTATTCCTATCGCAGAGGCATTGGTGTTCGCGATTGTCGTCACTTATTATAGGTGTAAACAATCCTGGTTACACTCTGTCTTGTTGGGTCTTTTAGCGATGCAAACGTTTGTTTTAATTATTTTTCTTTCTTTTTTTGAAACCCGTTTGAGTGATCTCCTTATTAAATTAATCGCGACAGTAACATGTCCTTGACAAATATGTGTACTTATGTACACGCGAAGAAGTTTTATTTGATCAAGAGCAGCTTGGCGGTAACTGTTAGCAGCCTCTGCTATATTATCAATGCCATTTTTAACTATTGTTTAAATTGGCTCGATATTTTCCGTCCAGTGACGATGCCACTAGACAAGTCAGTCTTGACGGGTCGTGGTGGATGACCTCCGCAAACGTATTATGAAACCCATTAGTGATCAGTAGCACGCTAGGTTCAATGAATGTTTGTGAGACCATAGGCGTCAATGCTACGAAATATCATCAGCATGTTGCTGTTGTCTCAGATTACTTTAGGTCCACGTGCGTATTGATAAGTCACGTGATTCAGGTTTCTGTTTAAAAGTCGACCTAGGCAAAATATTTTACCTGGATTAATTGGTGTTCATGCTATACATCATAATACAGGACAAGATTACTCACACTCGTATCAATGTCGTAAATGGTAAAAGCTTCATCGATTGGGAAGCATAAATCAATGGCGGAACGCGAGGACACTTATTTGATGACTGAATCACTTCCATAAAATACTTGAGAACAACATAACACAGCTGATCATCCGCATACAGCACAATCACCTACAAGCAATCCACTGTTGACCTTCCCAGTATCATAATTAACACAAAACAGAAATCTCGCTACTTTGCACATCTGCTGGTAACATCCAAGCTCTCCATCCCCTCCTTTATGCATATCTCCATCAACCTGCATACCTGCTCGACTTTCTTTCCGGAGTCTCAGGACACTTCTCCTCCCAATGTTCAGTCAATTCAATGGCCAACAGCGTCTTCCTAGACTCTGGCCAAATTATTACATCTGGACGTAGAGACTCCGGACAATGTTCAGTCAACTCAATGGCCAACAGCGTCTTCCTAGACTCTGGCCAAATTATTACATCTGGACGTAGAGACTCCTCCCAATGTTCAGTCAATTCAATGGCCAACAGCGTCTTCCTAGACTCTGGCCAAATTATTACATCTGGACGTAGAGACTCCGGACAATGTTCAGTCAATTCAATGGCCAACAGCGTCTTCCTAGACTCTGGCCAAATTATTATTACATCTGGACGTAGAGACTCCGGACAATGTTCAGTCAACTCAATGGCCAACAGCGTCTTCATAGACTCTGGCCAAACCATTACATGTGGACGTAGAGACTCCGGACAATTTCTGGCAAAACAACTTCTAGATATACATACGCATGTCCCAACTCTCTACTTCTTTAAAGATTTCTCTCCTCTTTGGAAACGTGCTACTGGTTCCTCCCTCTTTGATAAACTTCTTGTCTAAGTGAAGTTTGGTCGATGACAGGATGCGTTCTAGGAGACCTTTTTAGCACAGAGAGGACATGCAGGAATATCAATGGATCATCATCTGTGCAAGTTTGTTGGAGATGGAAATATAACATACACTGATCTCAGCAGAAACTGGGTCCGGAGAAGCACATAATTTTAGATACCAGACCACGCTGATATCCTCTATGATAAGGATCGTCTGATCCATGCTCCTTGGGTTCATCATTAGCCACTTTTTCGTTGTCTATTCTCTTCCTCCACTTTCACAGCCCCATTTATGTTTTAAAATGTATACATGGGCTTTGCTTAAATTGTTATACTCGTGACAATAAAGTTATATTTTAGAGCTAAATGTTATTTGTAGGTTGGACTTCTGCGTGATAGAATATATTTACTTCGGTCCTACCTTCCGGTACCTGAATAAATTTTCTTTGTTTTCCATAATGGAAGAGTACCGGAAGTGCCGATCGTTTACCTCAATAATATTTCTTGTATTAAGGTTTATAATCCTTACTTTAAAACATCTTTTCCTACATGTTTTTATTTATAAAGAATATTTGGTGACACAGTAAGAGTCATGTATCGTTGATGTGTCTTGCTTTCTTTTGCTTGTACAATACGGAAGTTAAGAATAATTAATTTTGAATCAAATAAAATTAAACCATCACTCATGTCATTTTCAAATTGTGACTCTCTCTCTCTCTCTCTCTCTCTCTCTCTCTCTCTCTCTCTCGTACTTTCACTTGTAGCTGCACCACACATGACATGAAAACATTGTTTCTGACCCACCTGATGCAGAATATAGATTATTCGTTAGATGCAAGTAAATTCCCTTTATTCAGAGGTGATTCTGAAAATTGCAAGGTGGAATTATACAGTGATACATTTTAATGCCGCCTTCGCTCTTGAAAATAAAGTTGTTGTTGTTGTTGTTGTTGTGTTTAACGCCATTTTTCAACACATGATAGGCTATACATGGCGGCCAGTATTAATGGTGGAGGAAGAACCCGGGAAAACCCCGGAAAGAACCACCGACCCACGAGAAGCTACTGGCAAGCTTTCTCACATACCCACATTGGCTGAATCCGAGACTCGAACCGGCGCAGACAGAGGTGAAATGGCAGTGATCCGTAACGGAGAGCGCTTTAGACCACTCGGAAGAATGTTATGTTGCCTCCTCTGTGGAAAATATAGTGTTGCATTTTCATATTGCCAAACGTTGAGAAGCTTATGGTAATAATTACTGGTAGTCGCACCGTCATCATACTGGATGAAAGTAGTTTTCATGCAGATCAATCGAAATAGCATTACACTTTTGGCGTAAAATAGAGCTAGGAAATATATCTTATGCAATGCATAGAAGATCGAATCACGAATCTGGCACAGTGGTTATAAATTGGCCCATGCGTTATTAATCTATCTACCATCTGCATTAGTTTATCTTGCTACGCCAAGATGTAATTCTTATAAGATATGACCTTGTATATTTTATCTTTCATTTATAAAATAAAATAAAATAACATAACATAAAATAATATAAAAAATATAAAAAATATTTTTTGGACATCAAAATCAATTACATGCCATGTTGAAGAGTAGTAATGAATTCAAATGTATCCAAAAAACAATTCTTGCCATAATAGGTAAATCCCGATATAAAAATTTTAACGATAGCAATTTATTCTCTGTCATTTAAACTATAATTATATTCCCCTCCCGACCCCCTCTCCCTCCATTATCATCCCCCTTCTCTGACCAATATAGGGAATTCACTACATCAACAGGCTTTTTTTTATTTAATCCTTTGAACCTTTGTGTGTGTATGTGTGTGTGTGTGTGTGTGTTTGTTTGTGTATGTGTGTGTGTGTGTGTGTGTGTGTGTGTGAGAGAGAGAGAGAGAGAGAGAGTGCGCCCATTCGAAGCTGAAACTAAAAATATTTGAATTTGTTATCTTCCATACACTGAAATAAATACTATTTTGTAATAGCAATTTGTGTCCATTAGCGGTTCGATATAGACTTCTAACGTATAAAGGAACAGGTGCAAATTCTGTAACGAATATCTGCTTCTTTTTTGTTTCCGCAGATTGGACATCTATAAAGTTACATACGGTTTATGTTATCAGTGCAGATTGCATAGCATTGCACTAGAATTGTATGAACTGGCTGCATGTTATTCACCAATGTTGCTTTATGCATAGTAGTAGGCTATTTAATACAACCGTGACAGGATCCTTTTTTTTGTTACGCACGAGGTGAATCCCAAATGCAGACGACACTGGATTATCCAATTAAAAGTGGTTTATCTCTTTTAATGTATCAAGTTTTTTAAATCCATGCAAACGATTCCAGCCTTTGATTGATTTCCCTTATTTTTTTCGTAAAACAAAATGAAGCAGAGAAAAAGCTTTGCAAAAAGTGACAATTTGTAGAAGCTCTTGATCGTAACGTTTTATTAGTATGTATACACGGAATGTATCAGACGTCTAGATATAATTAAGAATGTCTCATACGTATTTTACTAACTAAAGGCGCCTAATTTTCTCAGACGTTTATCAACATAAAATTAGAGTAAGTATACGAGAGAGAGAGAGAGAGAGAGAGAGAGAGAGAGAGAGTGGTTTTATAACGAAGCAGCGAAGTCTTGTCTGGCTTGTCTTGACTTTGACCTTGACCTGCGTTATAATCTGTTGGAAACATGCAGTAATATTTGTTTTAGGGCGCAAATGCCTCCACAGTTGATGCGTGTTATGGCTTAACAAGTCAGAAACAGTTGTGTATCTCAGATGTATAAGCACGGGTGATGCTCTCTTCAAGTTACCGAGAAAAATAACTCACGTCTGACTTCAATATTTAGTTTTTCCAATAACTTACATTGTCCGCACCGTTATCAACATCCAGGATAATCCCAATAGTTTCATCAGTTGGTAGAAAGGGCACTGGCTGAGTCCAAATTATCAATATCTGGAATCTGACACCGAGTGGTTGATCTGTAAAGAGCGTGAAAATAATAAGGTTTGGTTTCACACTTTTAATAAAATATTATTTTTATCACGCCGGGGTAAAGGGAGCTAACTGCCTTTCACAATAACAAACAGATGCAGCCAGAAAGACTGGGTATCGACCTCGTTGAATCATGAAACAAACTGAGGTAATGTGAATTCTCTGATTGTGAAAAAATAATCAAGGCCTTGATAATATAAGTAATCAAAGCCCATTTCAGCATGGTCTTGCATATACGCGCTACCGGAAGTCTTGCATACATATACGCACTACCGGAAGTCTTGCATATACGCACTACCGGAATAATAAAACAATTCACCCAAGTACTACAAATGGTTACAACACTCGAGCTCTGTTCTTCTGAGCAGACAAATGAACATCAGATTCAGTTATAATTACAATGTTTAGCGGAAATTCCTGAGCAAATTGGCAATTTGTGTAAGTCTTTGTGGGTAATTAGCTGCAGGGCATTGTGGGTAAAGTTGGTACAATGCTTAGTTTTTATTAGTTTGTAATCCGTATCAATGGAAATGTTTGAAAATGAGAACCTTATACCAGTCACAAACATAAACTCTTGCATAAATAAAGCCGCAATTACTAGCTAAAATGGTCGACTTGTTTTTGGAATTTTGGCGTCTACCGTCGTCTGCTATAAAGTCTATTTCTAAATTAAATTGACGTCCATGTACCTGCTTAAAACAATGGCTCAAAGCTCAAGGTTTTTGTTTTCATGTGTTATTTGGTTAATTGCTTTTTAGAAAGCTGGAATATTATATCTGATAAATTGTGTTGACCAACATACATACTGCGTCTAGGTATTTTATTTGATATATTCTTTCACAAGACAAATTAGAAAAGCGGACGAATTGCGGGCGAGATAGTAATATACTGTATGTAAGGATGAACAGTACCGGTTGACATTTAAAATGCAAGGAAGATCTCTTAGCATGGTATTATATCATGGTCATTGTTTATATAGACATGTGAGCATTGACATATAAAAGGTAAATAAGTCCATTACATGAAAACGTGACCAATTTCAATAGGTACAATCAACGACTGTTCTCTATAAAAATAACTATGGGATAGATTATTGATTGTTCATTCAGATGTTACTAACCGGTAATTAAATATAACTTGTCCTTGCAAATGAACACAATTTATAGATCGGAGCTTTACAGAAAACAAAGGGTAAGTACTACAGTTATTGAATATTATCAATAATAATACAACAAAAATGGTAATTCCCTATTTTTTAAATACATGTTTTATATACCCTTTCTTTTTTAATGTATGTCCTAATATTTTATTTCTGTCACGAGGTTATGGAGGTCGTCATATTGATAGATGTTTCTTCATTTCCTGCTGTATGTGAAATGGGAGATAGAGGAATATTTTAAATTACATACATATAAAACAATAAACCAATTGAAGCGAGTTTGATAAGTACATAAACAGTAAGTGTAAGTACTTAAATTTTCATAAGTTTTCTTTTCTCCCTGCAATGTGTACAAACTTACAAACCGATACAAAAGTTTCTCTGTAATTACTTCTCAAGACATCCACAAATTTCTCTTCACGTGGGTTTAGATACGGAAACAGAGGTAACTACTTTGAACTAATAACTGTAAATCCTGGACAAGCAATACATTGATATTCGGTTTCCACAATATTAAAATCGCAGTACATGCAGGATCTTACTTAATACTTCATTTTCTCAGTGCATTATGTATTAACCTTAGCATCATGTAACCAGTCTCTCAGTTTGCAGTACATATTCCAAAAATGGCTCGTCAAAGCAAACCAAAGAATCTTCAAAAGATAAACCTCTTTAATATCCAATAATTCTCTAACCCTGTCAACCTCTGCATGACTCTTTTGTGTAACCTTTTCTTTTCATCTGCTCTTCAATATATTAATAAAAGTTTCCTTGTTCCCCACTCCTTGTTATGCCATGCCACAAAAAAAAATCATAACTCAGTAAGGTGGCAGGGACAGTCTCGCATATTGGCCCCTGGCAGATTTCTTAACTTAAGAGTATTGTGAGACTTTCTGAGCTATTATTGATTAATAAAATTAAACGTGTTGACATATTTGTGAATTTGGTCTTTCCGGCTTGTGTTGTTCATGAAACTGATCTTAGGCATGTACACACCTCGTGTAGTCACTGCACAATATGTAGCCATAAAGATACCAATAGTCGGCAAGGTAGCAGAGCTAGCTGCTTATAGAAGTAGACACGTTGGTTCAAGGCAAGTAGGATATCTCAAAAACTGATTGCATGTCAGCTATTATGAATAGCATCAAACTATTAAGCACAGAATTTTATTAAAACATTCAAAATTATCTCCCTGGGACACGGATTGTGTTTGCATCGTGAGCACAACATGTTCTCAAAAAATGGCTTTCAGACATGAAAAATGAACGTATAAATTTCGGGGATGGGTGCATCAACTTTTTATTGGATGAATCTCCATTCAAATCAAGTGAATGATATTCTTTTATGTTGCTTTATTATACCTATAAAACAATATTGACCTTTTTGACCTAAAGCATATGATGCTTTATTATACATATCCAAAAATATTGACCTTTTTGACCTAACGCATATGATGCTTTATTATACCTATCCAAAAATATTGACCTTTTTGACCTCACGCATATGATGCTTTATTATACCTATCCAAAAATATTGACCTTTCTGACCTCACGCATATGATGCTTTATTATACCTATCCAAAAATATTGACCTTTTTGACCTCACGCATATGATGCTTTATTATACCTATCCAAAAATATTGACCTTTTTGACCTAACGCATATGATGCTTTATTATACCTATCCAAAAATATTGACCTTTTTGACCTCACGCATATGTTGCTTTATTATACCTATCCAAAAATATTGACCTTTTTGACCTCACGCATATGATGCTTCATTATACCTATCCAAAAATATTGACCTTTTTGACCTCACGCATATGATGCTTTATTATACCTATCCAAAAATATTGACCTTTTTGACCTCACGCATATGATGCTTTGTTATACCTATCCAAAAATATTGACCTTTTTGACCTCACGCATATGATGCTTTATTATACCTATCCAAAAATATTGACCTTTTTGACCTCACGCATATGTTGCTTTATTATACCTATCCAAAAATATTGACCTTTTTGACCTCACGCATATGATGCTTTATTATACCTATCCAAAAATATTGACCTTTTTGACCTCACGCATATGATGCTTTATTATACCTATCCAAAAATATTGACCTTTTTGACCTCACGCATATGATGCTTTATTATACCTATCCAAAAATATTGACCCTTTTGTCCTCATCGATGTATTTTATTTTTTATGAATGCATGCTATAATCTAATCTTTCTCTTCCTCAGATATTTTTTAATAAGTGTATTCGGAACTCAAACGTTATCTACTATATCATGTGGTTTTCTAGTACCCTTATATTTGTGACATTAGTCAAACCTTAACTAGTAACATGTAACAGACTTATTCCTCTGTAATTATTAGGGTCATTTTGGTTAATTTTGTAAGATGTATAACAACTGTAGCTATTCCAGTCATTTTATAACGTATGCGGCATTTAACACTGAATTAAACATGTATGTGAGTAAATGTGTTATGAAGGTTTCAGATGCTTTTAAAAATGGATAACATGTAACATCACGTCCTCGATCTTTCCATAATTTAATATCATTTATTGAATTCCTTACCTAATCTTAAGTAATATAAGCATCAAAAGTAATCCCTTGCCGTCTTACTGATGGTCTACGTTTGTATCAAATAACTCAGGTCTAGAAGGATTCAATATACCCTGAAAATTCCCCCACCAATTTAGCCTGGACATTTGGTGGGGCGGGGGGGTCCATGTGTGTCTGTGTGTGCGTGTGTGTTTGTGTGTGAGAGAGAGAGAGAGAGAGAGAGAGAGAGAGACGGGGGGGGGGGAATTTAGATTTTTAAACGTAGCTTTAAGAATTTTTCAGTCATATCGCTACGATGAATTTAGTGTGGCAGTTTATAGAGATGTCTAGCACTAGAGCTAATGGCGTAGACATGGATCTTCATATCCTGTCCAGTCACATCATCCTGACGCCAGGCCGACCAGTCCTAACACTAACCGCTTAATGATGAACACCAGGCGAGGCATCTGCTAGTATAAATTTTTTGAAGTATTTTGTATGACTCGGACGGGGTTTGTACCCGCTACCTCTCGCATCCGAAGCGGACGCTCTAACCAGTTGGGTTAACGGAGCGGCCCGGAAAACTGTTGTAGGCCATGTGATGACCTCAATCTAAGTAACTTCCAAAATGGAATCTCTTTTTTAATAACACAGTCTAGCCTGTTTTGTAGAGTACTTTCTCTGTTCAACGTTTATATATCCTGTAATCTTTTGAACTAATAGTAAGTTTTCGACTTTTGGTGATGAATTAACCTGGAAGTTTCTTAGGCTTTTAGCGCCATTGTCTAAGTACTTTTACATTTCATACCATTCCAATCCTGTTTATATACTGACACAATATACTGACACAATATGCTGACACAACATGCTGACACAACATACTGACACAATATGCTGACACAACATGCTGAGACAATATACTGTCACAATATACTGACACAACATACTGACACAATATGCTGACACAACATGCTGACACAACATACTGACACAATATGCTGACACAACATGCTGAGACAATATACTGACACAATATATTGACACAATATACTGTCACAATATACTGACACAATATACTGACTCAACATACTGACACAACATACTGACACAACATACTGACACAATATACTGACACAATATATTGACACAATATACTGTCACAATATATTGGCACAATATACTGTCACAATATACTGACACAATATACTGACACAACATACTGACACAACATACTGACACAATATACTGACACAACATACGGACACAATATACTGACAACATACAGACACAACATACTGACACAATATACTGACACAGGTCCTTTAGAAGGGACGTATTGACAACTATTTTCGTATTAGATCTGTCTGAAGCTGATTTAATGATTCGTACTGAATTGTATAATGCTCTATAAAAGCTCCTAGTAGCAATCATTTCAAAATATTAATTAAATGGGAAAGATACATACATAGCATATATGCATGAATACATCTGGGTTTTGTACTCCGTTAACCACATACAAATTTATATTGTTGTGATCGACAGCTTTCCTCATTCCTCTGAGGTACACCTGGCAATAAGATTCAGAGACGGATTTAATGGCATATGTCGTAATTCTAACCCGTCTACTGCATCCAGTTCTTTGGTTTCCTCAAATAATCGATTGTCCGCCAGAACACAGCTGTTACAACCAGCCTAATTATTAATGTACCATAGGAATCAATGTTTTTGTCCATTTGGGAAAGGTCAGTGAAGAAAAATGGTTTTTTTTCCATTTGGGAAAGGTCAAAAAAGAAAACGCTTTTGTCCATTTGTGAAGGAAATAACGCAAGATATTGTTGTCCATATAGGAAGGGTCAATAACGCAAAGTGTTTTTGTCCATTTGGGAAGGGCAATAACGCGAGATACTTTTGTCCATTTTGGTAGGGTCAATAACGCAAAGGAATGTTGTGGGGGGGGGGGAGGGCTTAATAACGTAAAGTGAAACGCATTTGGTACATAAGCAAGTAATAACTCATCACCTTCTGCCATTGTGTTCATCCACACAAAACACTGTCCAACTGCTTTTTTCCTCCTTGGATGTAAATAAATACCAAATGAGAACCAGACAATAAAACTTTTCTTGAAGTCCACATTGATTCAAAGCCAGCTCTGTAATTGTCAGTGTCATCTAAAACCCAGGACTGCTTTTGCGATAGGACGGTAATTCATTTAAGCAGGCAACTTCTACCACACTACACTTTCGGATTTTTATCAGCAAACTGCGGATTCTTTTCTCGACTTGGTTGACGTGTGGTCAACTTTCCTTTAGATGATTTCTGCGTCAATTATATAGATTTATTTGATTGCAGCCTTTTCGGGGAATTTGTGTGAGTAAACGTAAATATCAAATCCTAAATCAAGTTTCAACCTTCTAACTGTTTATACATTACGTGTAGATCACACTGGATTGCATTTAAAAATACATGCTTTGTCACCCAACGAAGATATCAAAGTGTACTTGATGTTCTGGGATTGTATCAAGCAAAGGAATCCTTGCGAAGCGACTTTAAAAACATTAATTTTTCTATTTCGTAGACTTTTTCAACTGAAAAATGTTTTTATCCTATTTTCTTGTGAGTACACTGATATCACCGTTTAAGTTAAAATATATCGTATACGGAATCTTAATAACATCTATTTTAAGTGTTACACTGAGACATTATTATGTGTGTGTATATATATATATATATATATATATATATATATATATATATATATATATATATATATATATATATATATATATATATATATATATAGAGAGAGAGAGAGAGAGAGAGAGAGGCGAGAGAGATACAGCATCTTTATAATACTCTTTCATTTCATCAGAGACAAAGAAGAAACATGCGTGTTCAAAGAGATGATTGATGGATGGCGTTAGTGACGGAAAACTTATAATGGCTCCGGTCCACATGATTCTTATCTTCTCGCTGTTTGACTTCATTGTGTGCATTCCAAATGTTACAGATATGTACAGTAAGTATTACATAAAGTAGACAGACTTCAAGGATTTTGCTAATATTCCCATTATCTCCATTAAGTTTTTACATATTATGTTTAATCTGTAATTAGTAAGATGCATGTAATTTTCTGTTCACACATTGTAGTATGTATGACCGATATTGAACGTTAGCATCGACACATTATTAAAAACAAAATATGAATTAAGGACATAGATATCTTACAATAATTCAAACCATGAAGTCTCGTCTACAAAATATTCTGAAAAAATATATATTTCTTTTCTATTTTTGATACAATATATTTAAATGTCCACGTTTCATTAAATTGTAAAACTCTTAAGAATAAAACTATGATAACCTGTTCATAAATATTGGTTATATATTTACTACTTTTCAGAATTTGCATTGTTAGAAAACAAGTTTTTTATCCTTCGCATATACTGAATAAAGAAATATGTGAGCGAGATTGCCTCTATCTATGTTAGATTCAGCATATATAAAAAGAACAGATTACTGAGTACGGACTTATAAAGGGGATATAGAGATATCTGTATTATTTTTAAAGGCAATCGCTTAATATATATATATATATATATATATATATATATATATATATATATATATATATATATATATATATATATATATATATATATATATATATATATATATATATATGTGAAGAATACGGTGACTGACGGAGCTCGGAATGGCAAAATAGCCGTTCGTTATATATCTGTGAATGTTTTACCCATGAAAGAGCCAGACTTAGATCTTCATTTCTCACAAGCATGAAAACGATGCTATCATTTTCAGATTCCAAATTACCATACTCTCAGACGAGGCTTGAACTATTTTATCCTAAACGTTTTCCGGTTAAAGTAGCAGCGTCCTTAGCTATGGATGTCAACACTATCAGAAAATAAAGCTTTAACAGTGACTTCACTTAAGAAACCTTACGATGTATGTAGAATATATGAATGGTCTACATCAATTTTGCTTCAATAAAACAATAAGAACCAGTAATTCATATTTTGAAAATAGATAACATAGCCAATATGGTTGTCTGAAGAAAGAGAAAAAGATAACATAAGAAATCGAGTACCAAAAGATTACTGCACCCATTTGTCGAGGTTAATAATTGGTAACATTGGTGAATTTTCGGATTGAGGAATTTTAAATGATAAACACTATTATTAGCTCAAAACTGATCGGTATGTAACAAACGTATCATCGTCATAGTAATTCGAGTTTGATTATTAGATCAAGTATCATTGTCATCATCATAAATCCGGGTCATGATACGACATTTTCGGTCTCTTAATGATCCGGATTTTCTGATACTGCCTGTTCAACGTGCTTTAGCAATCAAAACAGCTCACTGTGATAATAACAAATAAGCAACGAATGATTCGTTCCCTGAAAAATTATTTCAGTAATACAGGAGAAGGATTAACTGACGTTTTGGTAAACAGGATAGATTCATTTAATATTCCGAGCTGCTATGTTCGCACTCAGACATTCACAACTCTCGCACCTAAGAGAACACGTTGGTAGCAAAATCTCCAAAATCCGTTGCTTTAACTTCACGTCACAAAACAGGTGCACATCTATATCAGACATTTTAATTCCCTAACTACGCTAACCGGCAAATGACATTGTTCTTCCCTTGCACCTCTTAAGAAGCAATAAATTACCTGTCAAAATATTGTGCTAAATTATCTCTCGTCAAGATACAGTTCAAAATTACCTCTCAAAATATAATGCTAAATTACCTCTTCTTAAGACAGAGCTCTAAACTACCTCTCAAAATATGCTGGTAAATTACCTCCCCTCAATATACAGTTCTAACTTAACTTTCAAAATAAAATTCTAAATTACCTCTCTTCAAGATACAGTTCTAAATTACCTCTCAAAATATATTGCTCAATTTCCCCTCCTCAAGATACAGTTCTAAATTACCTCTCAAAATATATTGCTAAATTACTTCTCCTCAAGATACAGTTCTAAATTACCTCTCAAAATATAATGTTATATTACCTCTCTTCTAGATGCAGTTCTAAACTACCTCTCAAAATATGATGTAAATTATCTCTCCTCAACAATCGTTTAAGGTACGTTAAAAATCGAAATCACACACACACCCACACACCTCTTACGATATCGTGCTAAATTACTTCTCAAGTTTTACCTGTCAATATAATAACACATTTCCTCTCAAGATATAGTGCTAAATTACCCTACTTATCCCATGATTAAATATGGTAAAATTGCTTAAAAATATCTGGGCAGACCTAACAAAGATAAACCCTCGAAAAAATTGCTTAGACATGAGACAATGTTGTGACCTAGTATAGCTACCTAGAAAGCCACATTGAAGTGAAAACTGACCTCAGCAATTCGAACCAGACCGTAATACAAGAGGCGACAAAATGGATACTGAAGGACAAAACTAAGACATAACATACTAATCCAAATAAAAGTGATACTGGAATCACATAGACTAACATCGAGAAATTATGGGTCACTGAATTTGTATGGGAAAAGATGAACGAGTTTTTTCCAGAAAAAAAAACGAGGTCATATTTTCACTTACAAATGCAATAACCTTTTATTGTATGCTCCTTTTGTTTAACTACCTAAGGCTTAATAATAAAATACATTATAAGAAACAATGTCATAACAGTAATCATGCGGTCATAGCTCTGTCCAGTGATTTTGTAACACAGTCGCGCGCTCAGCATCAGTTTCAGAAAGGATTGTCATTCTGGTCTACTTAAAGTTGAAATAGAGAGTCATATTGGGAAGGAATGCCCGTAGATTTATTCGTTCTATGTTGATAAATATGTTCATAAATGTAAGTATATTAATCATTATTCTTACTACCAACGAACGAAAACATGTTTATACCCTGACACTCGCATTTCGCTTTTGATGGGACCCCATCTATGACTTGTATCATACAGTTTCTTCTATCTCTACCCTAACATTATATCGAAATATGTACAAGGGGAAATTTGAAAAACAGCTGTTTTGTGACACTCCAATTACCCATTGAAAATAATACTTTTTCTTTGATTATTGTCTCTGAGGCTTTTAGTTACCTACCAAAACTTTGGGTTAAATGTTTTCTCGGATATAGCATTTTGACAAACTTTAAAACCGTACATCCCTATATTATGTGCAACAGCCCTTGGCCTCAATATGCTCTTCTATGCTACTTTTCTCGTGATAGTATTCGCCGTTATGTTTGTGAATAGATATGAATATCGTCCTAAATAACTGTTTAAATGATCAGAACCGTATTTTCAATTATTGCGTTTCTCCCGTTTGTTTTTGACTGCGAATATCACGTTCACTCGTTTTGCATGTTTGAAAGTTTCGTGTCTAACTCAATGGACTCGTCCACATCGTTACCTTTATCATCTATACTTTCCAATGGACGAAACAGCTGCTTTGTTTATTCACAAACAAATTTAATTAATTGCAAACTAAAGCATCTGCTACACGAGTGTACATGGTTTGTTTACAAAGTAGTTTCCTGACCGCTCCGGTGGCCTAGTGGTTAGAGCGTCCGCCTCGGAAGCGGGAGGTCATGGGTTCGAACCCAGGCCGAATCATACCAAAGACTTACAAAGATTATACTAACAGCTGCCTCGCTAGGCGCTCAGCATTAAGAGGTTAGTGTTAGGACTGGTCGGCCTGGTGTCAGGATAATATGATTGGGTGGGACGTCATGCTACGTGTCTGCAGCATGATGCCCCAGTGAAAGATATCGCTATAAACTGCCACATTGCATACATCGTAGCGATATAACTGAAATATTGTTAAAGCTACGTTAAAAATCCTAATCACACACACACACAAACACACACACACACACACACACAAAGTAGTTCCTAATACACTGTACTATCTTTAGGCACATGTCGATAACGTGCGTGCATTATGAAAGTGTTCAGTATCGTAAAATGCTGCATCATTCGGTAAGTGTTAAGTTAACGGAGACAAAAATGAGCATATAATAACTTAGAATATTGATGCAGTAGATCTCGATGCAAACAACTGTGTTAACAATGCCATCCAAAGTCACAAAACTCACGCCAACATACAACACATAAGTAATATATATTGTACCAAACCTATTTTATGCGTTATATATATTTATGTTATCGTTTATACCTTTGTTAGATTTTTTGAATTTTTGTTTGATTAAGGGCATTCGGTGCTCAGAAAATATTTCTCAAACAGGATAATTAGCCAATTACTGGGAGTGGACGTCACAATGTACAGTATTTAAGCGACACAATAGTAGTTTGGGTTAGTTTTGCGCAATGGCGTATCAATTTCGTTGCATAACGAATTCTGAAAATCTATTCAGTATAAGTCTTTTGTGATTTGAGATATGAATTATTACGTGTTTTAGGTGTTTAGGTCATGTTTTGTGGTATGTGGTAAGAAATACCCGTTCTTCGACTTAGAAAAACGTACTGATGTATCCTACGTACGTGAAGCTAGAAAAACCATGCCAAAAAATGTATGCATGTGGTATTTGCACGTTTAAAAACCATTCGCTTGACAAAGAATGATTCTTGGTGGCATAGTACCCGAAGCCAGCCTGGAGAAGGCTTAAGCACACCATACTGAATCTAACATAATACACATCTCAAGCGCAGAAGACGAATTTCATTAAAGTTATTTTAAATTTATTGGTTATGGAAATAATCTATAGATGTGAAAAAGACAAAGAAGATAATATGCAGATATACAAATCTTCCATCTTCCAACCCGGGGTTGCAATCATCTCACATGCCTGATAGCTTCGTCATAGCTGGAGTCCGAAGGTGCGCAAGAGCCTACACCTCCCACAACCCAACCCACACACCCAGAAAAGAAGAAAAGTAAAAGTGGCGAATAAAAGTATTAACGTAAGTGGTAAACAAAAATGGCGCATTCTACTAAAACTTTTATTTTTCAATTCCTCTTCTCAGGAATAGTACGTTTTAGATGCAATATTATAGTGCGAAAGTCTGGTTTCCATGGAAACTACTTGAGCTTGATGGATTCTTTATGTTGGTTTTGCCAAAAATCTCTTCGTACGTACAATATTCTAAGGTTTCCGACCACTTTTGTCCCAGTGTATCCGTTTACTTCCAGCTCATTGGAAGACAATGTGCCTAGTGCCTGTTTCAGATTATTAGAGTATTCTAAACCCTGCTTTAAATTTTGCAATATTGTTCCAAATGAAATGACCATAAGCTTTGTTTTATTCTAATCCAAAAGGAAATAAAATCTGTAATCAAAAAAATACACAAATATAAATAATGTACTACTGCTACGGGCAGCGTAATATGCAACGATTTTGATCACAAATCAAATGTTAACGTTTCTTTCACCGGCATTCAAACATGTTACGATTAACAACGTGTTTTTGTTTTTGTAGGCCTGGTTTCAATCTAAAACAAGTAGAAAAATATCACTTTGCTTTGCGTGATGCAGAAAGCCACGAGTTTATACAATCATGTCGATTCAGAATATTGCAAGTCAAGAAAAATGTTTGGAAATAAGCACAATCGTTATTTACGAAATATAAATTGTATCGTGCACCGTGATGTACATAACGCATTTATATAGCTGCAGGGTTTGTATCTAATTAGATATCTAATTAGAGAAGAAAGCAATTAGGAGAAATGGTACCAGTATTACTGGTGTGTGGAATATTTAATCTTACGTCTGCAAATCATCGTGGTCTGTACATTTTCTATCCTAACATGCTTTAAGCTCTCGCCATTGTTAATATCGTTTTTAGTTAGCATCGTATACAAATGTCTTTAGTTACAATAGCAAATAAATTATGCCAAAAGAAGAATAAATATCCGTCGATTGAATCACAAGTACGTTAGATTTGTCAATCTGTCTTTCTGTTGAATATTCTTGATTTCGTTGTCAACTTGAAATTAAGGTAATTATATGGCTGAATTTTCATCTCGTTGATAATTATGCATATTAACAGTCAATGGTATTGTTTATTCAATCATAATGATAATTATGCGTGTTTACAGTCCAGGGTACTGTAGATTAAATCATAATGATAATTATGCGTGTTTACAGTCCAGGGTACTGTAGATTAAATCATAATGATAATTATGCGTGTTTACAGTCCAGGATATTGTAGATTGAATCTCAATTATCACTATGTACATTTACCGTCCGGTGTATTGTAGATTAAATGTCAGTAATCATTATGTACATTTACCGTCCGGTGTATTGTAGATTAAATCATAATTATCACTATGTACATTTACCGTCCGGTGTATTGTAGATTAAATCTCAATTATCACTATGTACATTTACCGTCCGGTGTATTGTAGATTAAATGTCAGTAATCATTATGTACATTTACCGTCCGGTGTATTGTAGATTAAATCATAATTATCACTATGTACATTTACCGTCCGGTGTATTGTAGATTAAATCTCAATTATCACTATGTACATTTACCGTCCGGTGTATTGTAGATTAAATGTCAGTAATCATTATGTACATTTACCGTCCGGTGTATTGTAGATTAAATCATAATTATCACTATGTACATTTACCGTCCGGTGTATTGTAGATTAAATCTCAATTATCACTATGGACATTTACCGTCCAAAGTATTGTAGATTAAATGTCAGTAATCATTATGTACATTTACCGTCTGATGTATTGTAGATTAAATGTCAGTAATCATTATGTACATTTACCGTCCGGTGTATTGTAGATTAAATCATAATTATCACTATGTACATTTACCGTCCGGTGTATTGTAGATTAAATGTCAGTAATCATTATGTACATTTACCGTCCGGTGTATTGTAGATTAAATCATAATTATCACTATGTACATTTACCGTCCGGTGTATTGTAGATTAAATGTCAATAATCTTTATGTACATTTACTGTCTGGTGTATTGTAGATTAAATCATAATTATCACTATGTACATTTACCGTCCGGTATATTGTAGATTAAATGTCAATACTCATTATGTACATTTACCGTCCGGTGTATTGTAGATTAAATCATAATTATCACTATGTACATTTACCGTCCGGTGTATTGTAGATTAAATGTCAATAATCTTTATGTACATTTACCGTCCGGTGTATTGTAGATTAAATCATAATTATCACTATGTACATTTACCGTCCGGTATATTGTAGATTAAATGTCAATACTCATTATGTACATTTACCGTCCGGTGTATTGTAGATTAAATCATAATTATCACTATGTACATTTACCGTCCGGTGTATTGTAGATTAAATGTCAATAATCTTTATGTACATTTACTGTCTGGTGTATTGTAGATTAAATCATAATTATCACTATGTACATTTACCGTCCGGTATATTGTAGATTAAATGTCAATACTCATTATGTACATTTACCGTCCGGTGTATTGTAGATTAAATCATAATTATCACTATGTACATTTACCGTCCGGTGTATTGTAGATTAAATGTCAATAATCTTTATGTACATTTACTGTCTGGTGTATTGTAGATTAAATCGCAATGCTCACTGTGCGTTTTTGCAGTTAAGTGTATTACACACAAACACACACATATGAAGACACACACACACACACACACACACATATTTGTGATCTGAAATATAATGTTAATAATTAAACATTAGATGGTGTGTGTGTGTGTGTGTGTGTATGTGTGTGTGTATGTGTGTGTGTGTGTGGATGTGTGTACCTGTCTTATTTGTATCACTACTAGCATCTGACAAATATTTAGCGAGCAACAATGTTATAACAAGTTTAATGATATCAGTGATGAGACTCTGCATGTAGACACTTGGCTATAGTTAATTAGATGTTCCATTCCTGTCAATTACCATGTATGTACTTGGTTGTAGTTAATTAGATGTTCCATTCCTGTCAATTACCCTTTATGTACATGGCTATAGTTAATTAGATGTTCCATTCATGTCAGTTACCCTGTATTTACTTGGTTGTAGTTAATTAGATGTTCCATTCCTGTCAATTACCCTGTATCTACTTGGTTGTAGTTAATCGGATGTTCCATTCCTGTCAATTACCCTGTATGTATATGGTTGTAGTTAATTATATGTTCCATTCCTGTCAATTACCCTGTATGTACTTGGTTGAAGTTAATCAGATGTTCCATTCCTGTCAATTAAGTACCATTTCTCTTTCTTTGTAACTGGATATTGATTTAATTTTGATACATTATCCTGAATAAATAACTTGAATTATTCTCTGGTTTAACAGGACATTCATGCAATCGTACACGTATAGGTGGTTAGGTAGATAAATAGCTACGTAAATAATATAAAAATAATATTGTGATCTACATCAGATATTGAAGCACCCTCCTTGTTGCGGGCCAGAGTCCCAGATGAACAGCGGTTATATGAGGAACTGATGAACGGGTACGAGAAATCTGTGCGTCCTGTTCACAACGCCACTTCCGTTCTGCTAGTGCGCTTCGGACTCCGTCTTAATCAGATCGTGGACTTGGTGTGTATGAGACTCTTTTTCAACTTTCAATAGGGCAAACAATAGCTATAGGTTTTTGATTTATGCCAGATCGAATGGTAGTAATGGAATTGTGACGATGAATCTGTCAAATGATACATATATTGGACTACTGGACTGCTCTGATTAGGAAACAGACAATGCAAATCAAATTCAAATATAAAACAACATGTATGTTTCCATTTATAAAACATGTATATTTCCATAACGTTTTCATATATAAAACATCATGAATGTTTCCATTTATAAAACATCTATGTTTCCATACCGTTTTCATATATTAAACATTATGTATGGTTCTAAAAAGTTTACATATCGAAATGAAAAACAGTATGCATGTTTCCAGAGAGTTTTATCTACACATCATGAAGCTTGTTTCTGTAATTCTTTCATATACAAAACATCATGCATATTTCCATAAAACTGTTGTATACAAAACATCATCATGCATGCTTCTATAACGATTACTCACCAAAAGATGTATGTTTCCATAACCTTTACTCATACAAAAAACATCATGCATGTTTCCATAACAATTATTCATACAAAACATCATGCATTTTCCATAACGTTTACTCATACAAAACTACATGCATATTTCCATGACGATTACTCACATAAAACTTCATGCACGCTTCCATAACTTTTACTCATACAAAATATCATGCATATTTCCATAACGTTTACTCATACAAAACATCATGAATGTGTTTACAAGGATTACTCACACAAATCATATATGCATGTTTCCATAACGTTTACTCATACAAAACATCATGAATGTGTTTACAACGATTACTCACACAAAATATCAAGCATGTTTCCATATAATTTTCATATACCAAACATCATGCATATTTTCCATAAAGTTTTCATATACAAAACATCACGCATGTTTCCATATAGTTTTGTGTATCCGATATTATTTGTCTGTGGTGTAAAATCCTGCTGAAAACACAAATGAGCAAAAAACAACAACATCCTTGTCATTTCGAGTTACATACGATGCTAGACAGTTGTATTGTCAGGTCGTGAACGTAATCATATTTATAAATATTTTTCTACAGATTGTAACAGAGTTATACTGACATCAGAACACAGTTGTACGGCCCAGATAACACACATACAAAGTGTACGGCTCAGATAACACATATACAAAGTGTACGGCTCAGATAACACACATACAAGTTGTACGGCTCAGATAACACACATACAAAGTGTACAGCTCAGATAACACACATAAGCAGAGTGTTTACTGCTGATCTTGGGGGTGTTACTTGATTGCAATTATTGTCCGAATAATTGCAATGGCAGTAGCTGGTACAGGAAAGTAACGTTTTCATTGGTCAGAATGTAACCACGTGATCAAAATGAATTGCGTTCATTTCTGTATGAACTGTAAGGAGAACTACTTTTCCACTTCTATAAATAGAGTCACGTGTACAGCATAAGATAAACACTGCCAGTGAAGGCAGACACGAAGTAAGCATTAAAGAAAAACAACATTCTTAAATATTTTTTTTATAAAAAAATTTAATAAATTTGGCTTGCATTGGTTGAAGGACTGGTATTATGATGACCTTATTACGATCAAGCAGGACAATCCCAAGTGTTATATATAGCTACGTAACAGAAAAACCCCAAACATGTATTACTACGCTCAATTAAGATTTCTATTTTTTAGTGATGCAAACAAAATAACATAACTAATAATTGAAATTTCAATTATAAGAGTTTAACGTTGTTTTTTCTGAGTTTATCGTGGTATAAACTGTCAGTTGCTAACTCACACAGCTTACATAACGCCCTTCGGGCGTTATTTGCTGTGTGAAGCGGCAACTGACAGTTTATACTATGATAAACTCAGAAAAAACAACGTTAAACTCAAACGTGTTACTTTCAAGCGGTCTTTTGGTTTTTGAGTTACTGCCCATTTATAAACCATCAAATCCCTTTATTACGATTATAGGGCTATCGTTGTAAAGTGCCTGAAGGCGGAAAGCTAATATAAAATGGCCGGCTTCCCATGATTATGGATCTGAACGCGTCCTTTGTTGGCGTGGTACCTCATTAATTAGCGTAGTGGACTCCTATATAAGGAGTCCACGGTTCGATTTCCAGACCAAGCTGGGTAAGGTGCTGCAATGTGTCATTAGGATAGACACTTTAGACCGTTGTCTAGTTAAGACTAACTGAAGCCACTACACAAAGTACGTTGAAGGGAACTTAGTCCATCCAAACCTGAAATGTGTGTCGCTGATGCACACCAATATTTGCTTTTGATTGGTTATTTAGCAAAGGTTATAATCTGATACAGTGACTGACAAAACAAACTTAATGCCTAATACATGGATCGACCAACACCGCCATCGTATCGGTATAACGTTGACTATTGCACGTTACAGTATCTCACTGACCACTACAATCGCTGACTGGGTATGAGTCTAATATAACTGCGACCAGAATGCAAGTGTGTTGCCTAGCTGGCCACAGCCGCACCAACACATTCATGATTGCCACTATATAACATAAACTACATGAACTAGTAATAAGATCATCCTTGATGTCTGCTGCTGTTTCAGTATTTTATGAATGGATTTAACATTCCATTACGTGTCTGTTATAATAATGACAATGTTTCTATGTTAATGAGTAAATGTCGCTATCTCTGCTCTGGAAATCCACCCAGTACATATTAATTGTAATTAGCATAAATGGGGATAATTAAGTCCTGGGGCTAATTAAGTCCGTACACAAGGTCAGCCATCCGTTGATGGGTCTTTTTCCAATATGTCTATAAGAAACAAAGAACCAAAGAACACCAAAATACCTTCCAGCTGCTTGACACATTAAAATCAGATTGTAAGGTACGGCACCTAACCTTTCTTACCCTACCTGCCACTTTGCACCTCGAGTTCTGACTGTCTGAACTGTTTCAGTTTCTTTGGTTTTAATTTTCTGTTTTCTATGTTAAACCCCTAATCCGATTCGTAATCCTAATCCGATTTGTAATCCTAATCCGGTTTGTACTGACTGAATCAAATAGTATTCTACAGTGTATCGATTAAAATCGCAAAATCTTACATCAGGTATTGTTGATGGAGTTCTCTCTTCTATTTATAAGAGTTTTATGGCAAAGTATACGACTAAGATCTAGAGTATTGCATCCTGCTTGGAATTTACCTGAGTATCTATTTCAAATTATTTATCATTCGTGAGAGTATCTGCTGACTGCATCCGTCATTAGTAGTCAGGCTCAGTAGTGACGTCATTCAAACGTTACTTGCTTAGGACGAAACCCAGGTACAAAATCAATAACAAAATCTGATGTAGTCGAGTAACACAATACACAATGACACAGCGGAAACAAAGAAAATATTGATGAGGAATACACGATATAAACGCAGATAGTATGACCTGTCTAAGTACAATGGTGGTGGATTTCTTTTCTGTAGTCAACGTCAATTAATAAAGTAAAGTAATATATGTTCTATATTTAATCTCCACCAGCTGCTGTAGCGGTGCGGTCGGCTTTCGTTAATAAGTCTATTTTCAGTGATATTACATGTGTACCGTATTATTCAGTTATACGACTAAAGTTCATTATGTAGATTTTGCATCTACGCAGACGATGTTAATTATTTTACTCCATGGTCTAGTAAACGTTTTGTAATATGTAATATTCAGATAGTGTGTGCAATAACACAATTAAAAAGAAAGGAGAAAGGCTTGTTTGACCATAGGGAATAGATAATGTTAATCTATCTAATCTTATCTCAAATATGCTTCGGTAATAAGCTCTAACAAATGCTGCCGAGTCATTTTATTTTAGTTGTTTGCATAGTTGGACTTAATTTTATACCATCATGCACAGGTCTTTAGAATCATATTTCTTGAAATTGGCACGGAACAATATGCGTCGTTCGAAAACCATATAAATTTGCCACTCTCGAAACGAACGGTGGCGCATGAATACTGTAAGGTTGGGAATACTGTACCAAAATATATCTGCTGCTAGCACCAAAAAAGGTTTGTTCCTTGAAAAGAGATTGTTTTGATTCGGTCGAGGACTGGAATATGAGATTTAATAATGGATTTAGTATTAGTAAGGAACAATGAGTACTTGACATTTAATTAGTTCCTTTATTTTTTTGTTTTCAGGACGAGCGACATCAAGTCTTGACAACCAACGTCTTTATCGATCAGGTACGTTATGGTACTCGAAGTTCCATGGCAATTGTCATTCATCCAAATGAAGCTATCAATGCTAACTTTACTTGTAGTTAGCTGTCTTTGACACGCTGACAAAGATATAATGAATAAAGAGAAAACAATCAATTGATTAAAAAGATATGACTCCCATTTCAAATACAGACCATAAAGTATTGAACGCTTCTTTCCTACAAACACCCAGCATGTAGCTTGATCCTCAAACTATTGGTTTGTCATCAGAATTTTTTTATAACTCCTAGCAAGTGTAAAGGTCTTCATTTTCTTAATGCTTCTATCTTAACTAATACGATATCTTGTTATTTGGCAGTCTCGAAAGCACCTATCAGGACACACCTGTATTACAATAATAATCACGACACACCTGTATTACAATAATAATCACGACACACCTGTATTACAATAGTAATTACGACATACACCTGCAAGAAGACAGCAAAAACCTTTTTCACATGTTGTTTGCGCACAAAAAGTTTAATAAAAAAATCTTCAACGTGATCTGCATTGATAACCCATCTAGGTAAAGGGAGTGCATGAAAACTCCCTTCCCCATTTACCCTGTTGCATGTAGTCGTTAAACTAACGCTGACGTGCACCAGTTTGACTTCATTAATAAGTGTACATCATCAGGGTTTGTATATTAAAGACACGGCAACCAACTTTTTTATGTGATGATATGGAATTCTTCAGAAAGCACGGGCATATATATTTTAATGATTGTGCGGCATCCGTGCCTATAAAAAAAAATGACCATTGCGTATAGATTATGCACGATGAAAGAGGCGGGAAAACTAGGTCACTGTGATTTACTTTTGATAATATGGTGTGGCACTTCTCAGAGTGTATGTAATAAAGTGTGTACTGAAAATGACAGATATATATATATATATATATATATATATATATATATATATATATATATATATATATATATATATATATATATATATATATTAACGACAATTACACCACCGACTATAAAATAAGGGTTTGGTCTCTTCTAAACTTAATGTAGAAGAGATAATGCCCGTTTTATTTTCACTACATATGGTGGAAACAGTGATATCATAAATCTGTTAAAGACGTGGAAAATTTCAGAGAATAGTTTCCTTAAAGTTTGTACTCTATAGTTTATAAGAAAGAACAAATACAATGATTTTTTTTAACGCTTTTACTTTAAAAAAAATATACTTTTTATTTTGATTGACAAAACCGGTTGCACGCGCTCAACAGCAAAATGACGTCTTTCGATTTCCGTCCAGTATAAGGCCATAAAAATACCTGTATTTCCTATTGCACTGGTTTTAAAATTAATTAGTTAGGTATGTATGTGTGTATTATACTAGATATAATTTACTAATCGCTTCGTGTACTGTGCTAAACCGGATCAATTAGATTAACGAGTCAAATTTCGTGAACTGTTTGTAAAAATTGTTGGTTTTTTTTTTTTTGGTTTTTTTTTGTAAACATCATATGCATTATAATGATTAGTATGCATAATGTACTAAGCGCTTCAAGTTCTTACCTATACCGGCTCAGTTAGATGTACAAATCAATTTTAGTTTATTTATTTTTTTAAATTGTTTACAAATTTTATTTTGTGCTTTTTTAAAATTTCTTATTAGTGCATATAATATACTAAGCGCCCCCAATACTATGCTAAACAGGTTAAATTAAATGCACAAATCAATTTCGTTTCTATTGTTATTAGTTTATTAATATTTCGTTTTTACACTGTGGAAAAAGTGCTAATCTTGGCACTAAAAAATATATATATATTTGGGGTCAAATAGAGAGTTGTACTGTCGTGAGGATATTATTTGATAGCTATATGATTGTGAGAAAGCAATCTCAGTCTTCCTTTTTGCACGATGCAGGCAGAGACCAATATTATATTTCACAGCTCAGTGGGACAATTATTGATCTTGCATACTGCTATGCTGGATTTATGTTATGCATGTAAAGCGGACGAAATGACATTCCATTTAATATAGAGTTTATGAAACCATTTTTACCACTACTTTCTGTAACTCACAATGAATTGATTAATGAGAAGAAAATACATCGATATATTTTGAGAAAGTATAACCCTTTTCACTCATTATTTGCTTAATGTTCTGTTATGTCCTGTGTCGCGCAATTTAAGACAAATCTGGCAATTACAGTAGATATATTGCTTTAATGAGATGGAGATGTTATACATCTGCTGATAAATCTAAAATGAGATTAGATTATATTCAAATGCTTTTAGAAATGACTTTAATGAGATTAAATAACATGCACATGTTTTTGGAGAAACCTAAAATGAGATCAGATTAACGCAACGTTTGATCCGGTCATTGTTTCGTAAGACACTAAACATTTAATATATGATTTCTAGTTTCCTAACGTTTCACCTCCTTTCACGGGGACCCCCACCTTTCTTCTGATAGAGATGCAACATCTCCTTCCACGAGATCCCCTACCATTCTTATTTTAAAGATCCCACTTCCATTTTCACTGGTATCCTAACCTTTCTTCTGATTGAGATACCACGTGAACAAAATAAAACGATCAAACGCAATTACTATTAGCTTCTGATAGATTCTTTTTTCTTTAATTTTCTTCATTTTTTAAATTGCATATCTATCAAATTTCTCTGAGAGAAATTAACTGTTACTTCTGAATCCTTCTGTGGGATAAGATGGAATAAATGAAATAAAAATAACAGGCTTTCAAAAGCACCTCCTGTTAATGTCCTTTTGATCACTCGTAGCAAGCACGTGTCTTTTACTGCACTTTCAGTTCAACTGTTCTTGTGAAAAGATCATATGGCATCGTAGGAAAACTGTTTGGTTATTTGTAACAGCTTTCACATCAAATGTATTACAATAGAAATTTAAAGTAGAAATATCCAACATAAGAGTTTGAAAATAATGGTATATTGATTTTTAATTGAATGTTGTGTGCGTTGAAATTTGTTAGCCAGGCTCCTGCCTACAGGTTACACTGTACGAAAGAAAATGTTATTGATTTTTCAACTTGAATCTATGAGACAGTGAGAGATATATATATGGGCAGAGTAATTCAATACGACGCCATAAGATCACGTGATTGTCTAATGCTTTAGACTATCTAAATTCCGAAGACAAGGGGCTCTCTAATCGCACCCAAATTACGCCAGTTAGAGACAATATAAATGTGATTTCCAGTATGACTAAACAACTGTCAATATATCCTTTGATGGATCGATTCGATGGAATCTTTGCCTGTATACAAAAATCACATATTCACACACAAGGGTAAACTTAAATACCTGCAGTTGTGTTTGTGCTTCGCAACTCACTCACTCTTGTAACTGAGTTTTAGCGGCTCGAGGTCGAACTGTTCACATTATTTTGTTGATGATGACATAGAGAGTAAGCTATAGTTCCTTGTCATGTGTCTCCTAAAATCCAGGCAATATAAAGAGGCCATTGGGCACCATTATTATATAGTTCTAATTTATAATAAGCTTGTATTTTTATATAAAAAAACAACAAAGGGAAATAGGTTCATCTTACATTTCTGAGCAATCCTTCGCGATTCGTAAGTGTGCGAATAAGGTTTGGTAACTTCCCCTGCAAATGTTCAATGACGAGATTTCAAACCGAGTATTATTATTGGAAGGGAAGGTTTTCTAAATGTACATAGAGGTATTACAATTTGAACCAGCCCGTGCGTATTGGGTTGTTATATAGAAACTGTCATGTCCAAGAATAGAAAGGTCCCCATATATCCCAGATGGGTGTTTTAATGGAAAATCTGGGTAGTGTTCAGGGGCAGAAGTTTCGACCGCTGGGCAACATCTAAACTGAACTCATATCACCATTATGCCCCCCCCCCCCCTTAATCTATTGTACGCACAAAGATGAATTAAGAAATTTAACTGTCTCATAATAAAGAAACTACTGAGATCCCTTTTCTAAAGTCACATATACGCTTATTCAGAATGATAATGAAAATTTATATAACAACCTATAGCAACCCCTAGATGTGTCCTTATCTCTGGGGATAGACCCTAGTGTCATTGATTTTAGGAGGGTGGGTGGAAAAAATGGAGAGCGCAGGAATGTGCAATGTACAAACACTTTTGATAATCCCACCTTATATTTAACTTTCCATTTGCAAGGAAAAAAATTAATATTACATTGAAGGTACGCATTTTAATTTGTATTTTATATATGGTAATTTTGCCTTTTGGCCTCATACCACACTTGTTTTTCTTGTTTTATGTTTAGGCCGTCAGCAGCATGTTACCTTCGGTGATAGACCTATATCGCATTTGCTACAGATGATTCCACTTTAGTCCATTAAATCTTATACGGTTGTATCGGAGGTTGACTGACACGATTTTTGTATTACTAATGTAAACAAACTCACGTACAGGAACTAATGAACAAGCGTCTGCATGACCCATAAAACGGATATATTTTATGTCATGCTTATTTCATTAAACAAGTAAATGCAACTTTTGTATAACGTTTGAAGTCGATTCTTTCATAGGGGGTGAGATCGGTCGTTTGTGCTGGCATCAAATCTGAATGGCTTGATACGCCATCTGTGTCCTCCTCATTGTCTTTTGACTCGCTCCATACCAGCGACATTATTTGTCGGGTTGTATTGGCTTATGTTACTCATCTGTTGACAGGTGGCGAAGGGCAACTTCTTCCAGAAACCATATAACAGGATGTATCAACATTTCTCCAAATGTATGAATTTATGTACTTTGTATAGCCAGAAGGTTTTTCAAATTAGGGCTAATTATTAACAATGAATTTATGTACTTTGTATAGCCAGAAGGTTTTTCAAATTAGGGCTAACTATTAACAATGATTAATAATAGTTTTTGTCTCACCTCCAAGAAGTAGAACTATTTTTCTGTTAGTAAGCTATTACACTACCCCCTACCACCCCATCCCCACCCCTGCCATCGGCACAGATAAAAGGCATGCACATATGTTCACCCTCACCGAATTTCAACCCGTCTTTCTCCCTACGTCCCAGACCACCTTTTTAAATGGGAATCATATCATCTAACCTATGTTATTACCATAATCGAAAACCGCTCCGGTGGCATAGTGGCTAGAGCGTCCGCCTTGGATACAGTTGGTCGTGGGTTAGATCCCCCGGCCGAGTCTAGCAAAGACTTACAAAAGTCGTGCTAACAGCTATCTCGCATGGCTCTCAGCATTACGAGGTTAGTGTTAGGACTGTTAGGCCTGATGTTGGTATAATGTGACTGGGTGGGACATCATGCTACATGTCTGCGGCATGATGTCCCAGTGCTAGACATCACGATAAGCTGCAAACTGCAGCCGTCGTATCGATATGACTGAAAAATTGTTAAAGCTACGTTGAAATTTCAAATCACACACACACACTCATTACTATAATCGCTAATTGTATCAACCAATCCGATGAAGTCTTATATCTTCGCGTTTGGAGACTGAATAGTGTGAATGAAGAGCATGAATGTCTACCGAACGAATTGATTCACTTTCAGTTATTTGAAAGATACTTTTCCATTGGCTTGATTCAAAAGTCACAAGAACATGATCCTTAAGCGGTCGTCTTCAGATGTTCACCTAGGAGAGCGGAGATCTGATTTTAATCAGATTGCAAGAGGGATAAATTTGTACATAGAAATTACCTTTGTTGCACATTTTGCTTCTAAGGTTTAGGTTGTGCTCCGGATTTTTGCAAACGTAGGATGTTTCGCAAACTAAATTACTACTGCTATACCTGGAATCAGCTAGCTTTGGCGATGGGTTAGATCGTAATTACTAGTTTACTCTCTCTCTTAGATGTAGGTCACTACGACCTATATTTCATACTGCACTGGCATGGCTAAATTTTGTGGTCTGGTTTATCCCCAAGCATTTAACCTTAATGTAATATATTTAAGTCTATCGCATTGCGTGGTGATTCTTCATGTACCTATAGTTACCATGAATATTATCAGTGAATGAGCTAAACAGTGTAGTATCGGATAATTTATATTCGCTTTCATTCCCACCGATTTAGAAGAGAGAACTGTTTCCAGTTTTTCTGTGTGTCTGCCTATACATTCCTAATGTGCTTTGTTGTCCTTACTTTATTGGAATTAGTGGAATATATAAAAGATGGAATTTCTGCAACAGTATGTGTGTTGAAGTACTTGGAAGTTCTCTTACTAAGCATTGCGCATTCCAACCTTTGATAAAAGCTAGAAGATAGTAAATCTTCTTTATTAACTGCACTTAAGTAAATACGGTATTTGTTACCGAAACATCATCGAAGTCATTTAGTTATTGCGCACTTAGGAAACGGTTTTGTTCATTAAAAATGGTATTCGTTATGCAATGGGTCATTGTGCCTCAGTCTAGACACATAAGCTTAGAAATGTAATAATACTGCCATTACCTACAATGCAGTTTGTAATAGTATTTATTGGTTTCCTTTCATCTGGGGTTTTATTGGTTTCCTTCGTAGAGAATCTGTGCATTAGCAATCAAAAGCCTTTAAGCTTTCCAATTCGTCGTTTCCATTAGATCGGAAACAATTATTACATAACACAGCTTCCATTAGCAACAGTGGCTACGACCATTAATCGATTACTTTCTTGGTTCACAGCGATATTGCATTTTCTATGCGAACCTAAAAGTAACAGCTGCAAACAGTCATGGTCAACTTTGATTGATATCAGATTTGAAAGTACGAGCTATCCATTCAATCAAGTCATAGCAATAAATACGTCGTGTGCTGTTTGTGTTGATCAGCGATTAAAATTACATTAAACCAGCAGTGAAATGACTGAAGCTTTACTTCATAACAACAAATGAATTTATATTAAAGATCTTTCCACGTTTTAAAATAACAAACCAATTAAAACATTTGACCTGACTTTCAAATCTTTGTTACCTATGCGCGTCACAAAATTGCCTTACCTATAAATCAGCCTACCTGCATAAAAGTCAAATAAAAGATAATTAGGGCTGCGTATTTAATATTTTAAAATGGAACTGCGATCGTTTGTTTCAAAACATGTTTCTGATATATTGACGTTTTCTTTTCTTCCGTTGATAATTTATAATCTTGCGTTAATGAAATTGTATCGATGTTGAGTAATGGAAAAGACTTCAAATTATTTAAAATAAACCTTTGCAACCAATGCATGAACAACGGTTGTTTTCTCTAGGTCGTACGGAATTGATATTGATTTTCTTTTATCTTCCCCATAAAAATAGAAAAGAGAAATATACTACAATTACATCGTAAGGCAAACCGTGCGATTGTATCTGATTATATGTGTGATCTGTTCCTTCACCCGCAAATTGCTTGGTTGGAAAGGTTATGTATGTAACTTGCTTGGTTTCCAATTTAATTATGTAACTTGCTTGGTTTCAGATTTTATTATGTAAATTGCTTGGTTTCAAATTTAATTATGCAGCTTGCTTGGGTTCAAATTTATTTATGTAACTACTTTGGGCAGGTCGCTGAAATCAAACATTGTTGGGTTCCATCAACCATTCGTTACCCAGTATTCGTAAGAAATTTAGAACGTTTATATATTGCTTTTGGTACATTAACGCAAGATTGGTATGCGTGACTTGGTACTGATTATTTATGTTGTTATGCCAGACTCAGTTGATTCCAGCAAGAAATTGCATATTTCCACGCTTTCGATTGCATAATAATCCATCACTCTCATTAGCAATGCCAAGGTAGTCAAAGGAATTGTTTCCATTTTTTTTTTCTTTCTTTTGTTTCTTGCGTTGGCCAAATCATTTATTTTCTTCATGTGCTTTTTCCATTAATTTCCTTCGTTCATTCTTTCCATCGAAAACCAATGTACTTTGATCATACCATAAGGAAAACGGCTCCACAAGTTATGTAAAGAGAATGCTGATACCGACGTTTAACGTTTGTAATTATTTGTTAGTAAAAGTAACAAAGAAACAAACCAAAACTGTCTCTGCGTTTATGGATTGGCGTCACATAAATTGTGTGGCTGTTCCATGCGATTTAGACACGAATGATACATAGTTTTTCTTGGACGCATAAGAAACACTGTGAATAAAATTTTAGGAAGGCAATTAGAAAATGAGTATCGAAGTGTGCATTTGGAAATAAGTTTGGAAATTCTGATTTTCTTTGAATCTTGTTCTACAGAAAGTTAACTAATTCATTTATCTCTGCATGATTTTACAAGTCTGTGAAAATTCAATTGGATGAATAGGTACGTAATAGGTAGACAGTGGTACATTATTATTTTGGAAGATTTTGCAGTATTTAAAGCTATCTCTATTTTTCGCTTGGTATTGAATTTAACAGGTGCATACATGTTGCTAAGAAAGCATACGATAAAAGCACCAGCCAGACTGAATGAAGTCCATATTTCACATTGTACGAGATGAGAAAATAATCGCATTGTTAACAGTTCATAGGCGTATATGGGATTTCCATCAGATGACTTGCACGCAAATTAAAAGATAGAAGGACATTTAACACATTCTATCGTTGGGTATAACATAGTTAATTTTGAAAGATGGCACCACATCGCTGAGTGAATAGTGTCGCGGCAAACGTGACAGGCAAACATTAGCATTGTCGTAAGCATTTGATGCTTCCGCTGGGGCATGATTGATTTTCAATTTAGATAACAGTTAGAAACATAGAGAGGCAAGGTTAATTGGGGTTCAAATAGCAGAAAAGAAATGTCAGGGTTGCAGGGTTGAAATAATCTTCAGACAAATTTGTGCCATTGGAAATAGATATCATAAAATGAGACTTTATATAAATAGCTACTAATAAAGGCGGAATAGAGATAATTATTCTAACTTTGAATGACGTGTTAATTTTGGCGGTTCGATAAAATTAATTTTAATTGGCTTAGCTAAATAAGGAGATTGTAATTCCCAGATCACTCTCAATGTGTTAAGTAATATTCTCGCAAAATTTGATTTATTAGGAATCATGTATCCTAGGAAATCGATTAATTATTTCAATACTAACTGTGAGAATTGTGTGGATTCATCTGTATTAAATAACATGAATCTGGTTATGTCTGGAAATGTTATGCACACGAATTGCTACGTAGAAAATATTGTATTTAAGACAAGAAGTGAATTTCAATAATTTATTTGTGTAACTGAGTTGTGAATACTATTAAGCCAGAATTCGGCGCCTGCACACTGACATTTATTTCAGATGTTAACTTGTAGCTCACAGTAGGTCGTATTACTAAGTTATTAAAAGGTCTATGTTATATCATAGTCCCGTTAGGAATTCGACTAACAGCTAGATGTTAATTTTTTGGGTACTAGAGTTGTGTATCAAATATTAGCCTTAGTTTATGTCGAATTGCGGTAAGGCGATATCTAGCGTAGCATGAGTGGGGATTATTGTTCCATCACATAAATAAAAAGTTCTACAAATGCTTAGATTGCGTACTTGTATGCTTATCTAAAAGGGGGAAATAGGTCTCTATATGCACCATAAACGGGGAAAGAGAACAGACAATAAATATTCGGCTGATGCCCCGAAAGAGGCTGGAGAAAGAGAATAGTAAAAGGAATACGCCGACTCTGCTCTGTCACGAACGTTGAATTCGGAAGGACCGGAAACAACCAGGTTATGCAGGAATGCTGACCACTTTAGAGTTTTCATCATGCTTTTTTTCCCCCAGAATAGCGTATTTGTTCCTTTCATTTTTGCGCACATTGATCTAAATTCTCGGGCATTTACATGTAACGAAATGCTCGATTCGTGATATCTGTCTCCGTAATGTTTTTTTCGGTCATAAGTATTTTCCGGTAGTCACGTGGTATAAATCTTCAAAGTGCTATTATTTAATACATTTGCTATTCAGGACAGGAGTGTTCCAGTTTAGCATCCTTTCAAATGTTAAGAAGATAATTGTCTTTGTTGTTTTCGCTCATCGTCTAACCAATGTTCTGTATCAACCGCGTCGGTTTAAAAAAACCAAACACGTTTGTATCTCTTCATTTATTCAGGAAAGTGCTTCTAGGTTGTGTCTCAAATGACGACATATTCGCTATATTACAATCCAAAGGTGTTTAGATTTGTATTTGTTGTATCTTTAAACAAATATTCTGTCTTTGCCCTCTTAATAAACTGTTTTTTTTGTTACACCTAATTAACACTCTCTAAATCTATACGAGTATCATTGCAGGTTCAATGTATGTATGTATGTATGTATGTATGTGTATATATATATATATATATATATATATATATATATATATATATATATATATATATATATATATATATATACACGAGTATCATTGCAGGTTCAATGTATGTATGTATGTATGTATGTATGTATATATATATATATATATATATATATATATATATATATATATATATATATATATATATATATATATATATATATATATATATATGCGGGGGGGGGGGGCAAGCTACATATTATGATCCTGTGTAGTAATGTAGTAATTCAGTTTTTTTTTTCTCTCAGTCTCTTGCTTTTGTATAATGGTCCATTTTGGACAATGAGGAAACTGGGGTCCACATGCTTTCTTTCCCTTTGGAAATAAATAAGTAAGACAAAATCAGCACGATCAACGATAGCGATGCTTCTCCGAACAGCTGGCAATTACATATTAGTCATATCTGGTGCTCAAAATAAGCTGCCGGTTTGTTTGCATGCAGTTTTAAAGGCCTTGCTGTTTCCAACAAATGCAGCTTAAGTTCATCACTCAATGGAAATTAAGGCTGACGACGACGATAAGTATATTGCTGTAAAAACAGGCTACTTCAACATAGATAATCCTCCTTAAACAAAATAGTAACACGCATCTATAACTAGCTCATCAGTTACACATATCAGCTAATACTTCAGGGAATTTTGTGAAAACAACGGAGTGCATCTTTACAGCTGTATGTCATTAGCAGATTGATAGACATTTATCTGAGAACCAAAGCGGTTAGCAAGTAGAATAGTAATGTATGATGCTCACAGGGATTGGTTGAACTACAACGTTAGCAAGTATGTGACGCTTACAGGAATTGGTTGAACTAAAACTTAAGCAAGTAGAATAACAATGTATGATGCTTACAGGGATTGGTAAAACTAAAACATTAGCTAGTAGAATAACAATGTACGACGCTTACATGGATTGGTTGAACTACAACGTTAGCAAGTAGAATAACAATGTATGATGCTTACAGGGATTGGTTGAACCAAAACGTTAGCTAGTAGAATAACAATGTATGACGCTTACAGGGATTGTTTGAACTACAACGTTAGCAAGTATAATAACAATGTATGACGCTTACAGGGATTGGTTGAACTACAACGAACTCCTTGTTGAAGATTGTGATAGAAATTGTAAATTCTATTAGAATTTCAAAATTTTCCTTCTGTGGATTATCATTGACTAATTGCACATTTATATCGTATTTATATACTAGATCAGGAAGTGGTGGCGGTACATGTGAAACGTATATATTTAATTTCATTAAAACCATTTTGTACAATTGTTCATGTGCTTAGTTGCTGTGCAAATAAAATTTCAAAAGGGGCTGAAAAACGACCACACCCTGAGTAACGTAGCCTAAACATAAGTTTAAAATACAACTGTTTCATTTCAGGCATGGACTGACGAGAACCTAGTCTGGGACCCGGATGTATTTAGCAGCATTCGTTCCATTCGCATCCCAGCGAGGAAAGTATGGTTGCCAGATACATTTATATATAACAAGTACGTTTTAGCTGTACAGTCTAAATTTGTGTAAATTGTTTTAGTCAACAAACTCTTTCCTGCTCACGCTGTGCTAAAAATGGGCTACTTTTTAATCTGTGACGTTTCATTTCAACTGGTCAACAAGGATAATGTGAATGTAAAAAGTGAATTTATGTCATCTATGGACACACTTTTGGGTCTGTTTGGACGGAAATTATTCCCTATTCATAAGAACCAGATGCAAAATCCTATCGGTTATAGAGATTGTTGAACATAAAATGGAGTCTCAGAAATAAGAAACAAACACAATAAAAGTTAAAGGAAACAATTTATACTTACAATGTTAATAGGTAGCTAAATTATTTTCTTAATTAAATAGAAAAATAAAAAATAATTATAACTAAGAAAGGGACAGAGTGAGTTTGAAATATGAATGTGTTCCGTTATATGTTATTGCCAAATGAGTGCCATCATGCCACTATGTAATTTATGATATAGCTATTACAGCCTAATTAAGTATGAATACAGGACTCATCATTGCCAAGCAAGGTCGTTTTGGCGCTTGTAAACACAATGAGTACTTATATAACATATCATACTGATATTATTCGTGTTCATTTTTTTTTTCTGCTTTTAACATCTTGAAAAAATGTCTAAAAAACGTTTATATTGACTTAATTACTAATACATATACACTCGAACGTATTTAATTCAGATACTTTCGTTTACATTTCCACTATTCGATCCAAATTCGGTCATCAGGACGGCCGATCAGCCAGACAAAATATATGTTACCCGGTAGGTCCAGTGCATAAAGTCAGAAGGAGTTAATGTTAGCCTTGTGCCAGATTAGGTAAGGATTCACGCGGATATCGGCAACAAAGCATTCAGCTTTAGGTAGCTAATACTTTTCTTTCATTAGCCTCTTCACTGCGCCAGAATAAATAACCCCATCTTCGCTAGGCATTATTCGTCGACTCATTATATTGTCATGTAATAAATTTAGGGTATGTGCCATTGGTATTTACGTATCCAATTTATAGCTTTATTAGATTTTTATGACTTTTTTGTTTGATCATGCGAAGTTGCTCTTGGGGAAAGATGTATCAGTCCGAGTTATTAGTCGATTTCTAGGGGCAAGCGTCACAGAGTGCTATATGTATGCGATTTCTTGATGGCATGGTTTATTGTCGTAGCTGAGCTCTGGTCAGAACAGGATAAGTGGTCATGAACCAAGTAGTTCCTATTTAAATCTAAATGTATTGATTGAATGTGTATCTCCATGCGAACTATTTGTAATAGTGAGTGTAAAATGGAAATTTTAATACGGGATTGTTCTGTCATATTGAGGCGTTTTTTATTGTTGATATGATAGTACATATGGTAGAATGATACAGGTTCAAACACGTGGTTCGACTGACCCGGGGAACAAGTAGGAAATAGTTCCCTGTATTTGGGTTTTGAGTAATGGCGCTATATTTCGGAATCCTGACAGGGAGAAACTATTAAGTTGTGGGGTTACCATGAAACTGTAAAATTTTGAAGCCGGTTAGAAGTTGGGATACTTTGTGGTCATTGACTGATAAAAGGAAAGTTATTTATCGTTTTGATTCGTTATTAGAACATCCAGTTGACAACGACTGTTGTCTATCAGTCTTTGGAAATAGAGGAAAACAAGGAACTTCTAGCTTGGTGAAGAGATAGACCCCATTGCATATTACAGTATTATAGGTTAGTGTGTCAGTGCGGGTCAAGTCAAAGATCTCTGTAACATGGTATGGTTGTTTGTTTTGTTTTATTTGGGGGATATTCAGTTATGTTTAAGTTTTTTTCTTTCATTGGTTGTTTTTTAAACCAGTCTGTTCCTTTTTTCCAAAATTACAAATGCGTATGGACGTTTTGCGTTAGCATTCATCTGTCTTGCTTTCTACGAATTTTGATCCTTCAAAAGCAAACTATTATATAATTTTACTGAGATCTCTTACTCGTCATATGACCCTAACTTTTAATAACATCTGGTGCGACAATCTCTCGCTGCCAAATTGAATAATGTCTGAAGACTTGCTTGTAAAGGCTGCTATACGCTTTATTTGCCAGAAAGGGGTGAAGGAAGTTCTTTGTCTATAAATTGTTTTAATCTCTAATGGGCGATCTTAATCTGTAGTTGTAAATTTTGATTGGAAATTGCAAGGGTGGACGAGTTGGGACATCTTGTTGTTATTAGTATGGTTTAAAGCGTTGATAAAACTTCACACACAATGACCAGGAATTAGGGAACCAGGGAAAATTAGTCCGCAGAATGTACAGATAAAAAAATTTACAGAGAGAGAGAGAGAGTGAGGACAGACAGACAGAAGGACGGATGGACGGACATAGAGACACATGTAGAGATACAGGAAGAGAGAGACAGTGAGAGAAATAGGTGCGTATTTGTGCACGTGATTATAACCTCGTTCCACCATTATAATCCAATGCATTTGAAAGAAACCATTTAGTTTGTACGTGCGTATACTTTTACCTAACCTACGCTATCTCGAATACAAGTCGGCAACTGTGAGGATTGTTTTGATTCTTGGGGTTGTGAGGTTCATACTGCCATGCCCGAATTTTCTTTCAAATACATGATATCTTGAGATTTTGATACCATGGAGGAATACCATGAAAACGCGCTGGAACACGTGTTTTGCCTGGAAGACTTCCGCGGAAGTGTCGACTGATCAACATAGATCCAATATCTTACTAGAGTAAGAGTACCAAATCATAACTTAGTGAGATGTCTTCAACAGAATAACCTGCACGAACTTATATCACCAGATGTCCTTTTAATTATCTCATTTGAACGTGTGACAAACTGCTTCCTTTCTTTATACCCTTTTTTTAATATAAACTTCCGTATATCTTGTGTTATCAGTCGTAAGTATCTAATGCCAGCTGGTAAGATATGACACTATGTATCGACTGGTATCTGTTTTTATGACATATTCTGGATTTATTTATTTACCAAACAAAATAAAGGAATCTATAAATAAAAAACAGAAACAGAAAGATACAAAAGTAGAAGAAATCGAACTATTATTATTATTATTATTATTATCATTATTATTATTATTATTATTTGTATTATTATTATTATTATTATTATTATTATTATTATTATTATCATTATTATTATTTGTATTATTATTATTATTATTATTATTATTATTATTATTTGTATTATTATTATTATTATTATTATTATTATCATTATTATTATCATTATTATTATTATTATTTGTATTATTATTATTATTATTATTATTATTATTATCATCATTATTGTTATTATTATTATTATTATTATTATTGGTTCAACTTGTCTCCACAGTGCGGACGACGGGTCTACGGGCTTCATGCAGGGTACATACGTTCTCGTTGACTACAATGGCACAGTTCTTTGGCCTGTTCCAGTAAAGTTAAAGAGCTCGTGCAAGGTTGATATAACCTACTTCCCTTTCGATGATCAGAAATGTATTCTTCGATTTGGTTCCTGGATTTACAGCGGTCTGTGGATGGATTACGTCACCATGCACCATGACCGGCCGATTGATTTGGGAAATTACGTCAACAACAGTGAATGGGATCTTCTATCAGTAATATTGAATAAAAACATACGCACGCACTCATGTTGCCCCGACCCCCATCCAGATTTGACGTATTTATTACATATAAGACGAAAAACGTTTTACTACATATTTAACATTATAGTACCGTGTATAATGCTATCTATACTGACGTTATTGACGTTTTGGCTACCGCCGACATCCGGTGAGAAGATAACCCTGGGGCTGTCCGTGTTTCTTGCATTCTCCATGTTCATGCTACTGATTGCAGAGGAAGTTCCGGCCACATCAGAAGCTGTGCCGTTGATAGGTACACACACACACACACACACACACACACACACACACTTCAAGTTGACGCGGGGGAGGAGGGGAGGTGGTGAAATATTGTACCGATACTGTTCTGAATTTCTGCGATTCCTCGTGAACAGAAGCTGTGCCGTTGATAGGTACACACACACACACACACACACACACACACACACACACACACACACACACACACTTCAAGTTGACGCGGGGGAGGAGGGGAGGTGGTGAAATATTGTACCGATACTGTTCTGAATTTCTGCGATTCCTCGTGAACTTCAAGTACAATGTACGTTTGGATGAGAATACGTCCTTAATAAAGCAGTTTGAGTGAATGCTGGCATCAGATGGCACATGTATCACATATTTATGATATTGCTAGCTGACCATGGCGTCATAAGTCAATTTATTATAAAGCTATTATGTTCCATTATTTGACAACAAAAGCGAAAGTAAAACTATATTTCACTACATATTCTTAAAACTATAATTAGGCAATTGTCAACAAAGTTATTTATTTATCTTGAAAAATAAATAAAACTACGCATCTTGATTCTGTTAGATTCGTAAGGTGGTGAAAGTTAAAAACAATATTTTGCAATGGATTCAAGCTCGAGACCACTGGCATACAAACCATTCGCTCTGCCTTCTGAGCTTAACAGATTACGCAGATCGATTGCTGTCTGAGCTTAACAGATTACGCAGATTGACTGCCGTCTGAGCTTAACAGATTACGCAGATCGACTGCTGTCTGAGCTTAACAGATTATGCAGATCGACTGCATTCTGAGCTTAACAGATTACGTAGATCTACAAGGTACCTTTTTATGAACATAAACCATATATGCATGTAAATCGCATTTTCAATGAGATCAAAAAGTATATTTATGCAATTTCAGTAAGTGCAATTTCGGTATAGAGTTTTGCTATAAAATTTGTCAGAGCCAAACGTATGTAGATATTCTCTTGCGTTTCATGGTACATATTGTTTTAAAATCTTGAAGACCTACTAAAATGTTACAACATTAACAAAATATTATGTTTATAATTATTTATATTGTGGAAAGGGGATGTTTTCGTTAAATTCGAAGATATTCTGAGCAACATAAATCAAACTATTTTGTTCTCATGAAATTACACCTATGGGTTTAAAAGCTGATCTCTTTAAGAACATGTTCCAATAAAAATCACCCTTGACCTTTCCGGGTTACGAGGCTAATATATTAAACTCGTTACGTTCCTGCTTTGCGAAAGTTGTAAAGATGGTTGCATATTATTATAATCTAGCAAGCTATGGAATGCTTGATATCAGCGTAATGAGGTACTAGTTGTAACGACTTCGCTGTAGCCCTCTTGAGTCATGCATTGTATATCAGTTTTGGCAATTGCAAAATTAATCGGTCGCCCACCCAAGTGTTGGCAATTGCTAGATTTATCGGTCGCCCACCACAGTTTGGGAAATTGCATGAATAACCATGTAAGTTCGATGGCTAAATCCCGGTTACTCGAGACTCCTTTGCCTCACATTCCACATTCCCCCAATATCTACGCCGTTCAGCGTGTAATAGATACATTTCTAGAACTTCTTGTACGATTGACGTAAATGGCTAAAGTATAAAGATTATACTAATCTATTCAAGTTACAACTTACCTTTGGCTCGTCAATGGATAGTTAAAGGGAGGCAACTTAAGTTAGACTCGGGAGAAGGCTATTAAAGGGAGGTTATGTTGATCAAAGGACGTAACGTATCGGGCTTAATGACTCACGGTACTAATTCAGATCCAATAGTAAACTCATGCAAACACCATGCTATTAAAAATGAAATAACTTAAAATTGTCAAGTGCGCATGATCAAACCTTTATTTATCGGTATAATTGAAACCTGGATGTCAGCTTCTATGTAGACGAAAGGATTATGAGCCGGGGCATTTTCTGGAACTGCATGTGTTTGGAACATGTGCTTTCAATTCCGCACCAAAGAGTCTGGTGCTAATTTTAGTAATGAGTGTTTCGAACTCAAGAATGTTAAAAGACTAAGATTCCATCAATAAAATAATGTCTCCATTTTTTTAAATTATAACTAGGATAAACTCTCTAAAGATTCTTTTCCCTACAACATAACTTACATTATTAACCAATCTTGGTCAGCCAAACCCATATATACTCTATTTTAGGTTTACCCATTTCCAGGCTGGTTCCCATTTTTCCATATCATTAGTACCGTGTGTTCTATATCCACCATTGATTTTCTTGACATCCCTAGGAATAGTAGTTCAATACATAAGTGTGACGTTTGCACGCATTGGGGAGGGGTTCTTATATAATTTAATTAAATTATGATGGAAGTTCCACCCTGGCTCGTGAGGTTAGAAAGTTAAATTAGTGACGAGGTAGATTTACAGCTCTGAGCCCCCAGTCAGCAATGCCGACGGTTAAATTATAGAGAACACGCAAATGAAATTCAATCAATAACAATTTAATAAATTCGATAATTTAAAAAAAACACGATAACTTTCAATCACCCGTCTTTCCCTCGACCAAGTGACAGCCTAATTCATCCCGTGATTTACAGTGTGAGTTCGATCTTCCCCCTGTCCTTGCAACTACTCATCTCTTTCGTTCCCGCTAATTCCTTCCTTCTTTCCGTTCCTCTAACACCTCCTTCGATTTCGTTTCCCTCTCTACTATCTCCTCCTCCAATTTCGCTCCCAGATTTCAACTTCTCCTGACTTCTCTCCTTTCTTCTCCTTTCTTCCGTCTCTCTATCTGAGACTACGGGACCAAACTGTAACTGGTCTGTCCCTCAAAGCTTCCTGTGAAAAACCACAAGGCGTTAACATATGTTTTATCGAATCTCACCTCACACTAGATCATCAATTAATCATCAGATAAGACCATCACAGTTTCTGTCACGCATGCGTACACATCGAAATTCCCACACACTTCTTGCAGGGTAAACAATGGCGTAATAACACGGTATCAGCGAATTGTCATACAGACATCAATACACTGCGTCAGACAATATATACACATATATATTTAATCTCATCGTACTACAATCCGACAACAACCAGACGCATGTCTGTACATTACACAAATATTCAACAATGACAAAATCTATAATCACATGAACATATGTGTTAGTCTACTATAAAATACCAACATAGCGAATTACAATATTAACTCTTACGACGGCTAGCAAGCTATATAATTCTTTACAAATATTAACTCATTTCTTCAAAATATGCAAACATATTAAGAAAACAAAGTAATTCTTCGTACTATGATTCTAGTACTAATAAAGTATGCATACGACCTACAATTAAAACCGCAGTCGCATTCCACAAAGACTTAACAAATAGCTCACTGACCTTATTTGAAGCTCTCTGTACTTAGAATTTCCTGTTCTAAGATTTTCCTGCCAATAACGAATGGCTATTCGGAGTTACGCTTCTCCTCTGGATAATTTCTCTTAGCGAACTAATTCTTGCCGGAAGACGTGGAGATATCATTCTACCCAAATCAAGGTTTCTCCCCTATCTCGATTCTGATTGGGTGGCGCTGTGATCCTGTCCAATCGTCTTAGCGGCCAGTTCAACCTGTCTGTCTGTCTGCAGGGAAAGAAGTTAAGACACTCCCACTTCTTCAGGCAACTTCTTTTGATCTTGGATAAACATTTCCACACCTAGGTGATAATTGGCTATCTGTGGCTTCGCAACTCCTAGGTCCGGCTCTCCACTTCTAACCACGGCAATCTTACGTAGTGGATTAGTGGTAGCCAGCGGCAATGTTTAACATCAAACAATGGCTTGTCAGAATTACTTTGATTATACATGTTTTAACTGGGCTACTCTGGGTCGGGATAAACATGACAATAAGTAAGCAATGTGCATAGTTCTGCTTGTCGAAGATTATATTAGTGAATATTAAATTATACTGCAAGTTCTTGTTCACCTAATGAGCAATTGTGCATTTCAGGCAACATTTAAATATTTGAGCTTTATTTTTAAAAAAAATAGAAAAAATATGATAATGAAGCTTTCTAATATGAATAAGCTTTATTAATATCACCATTTATCTCTCTTCAATTTAATGCTGAAATATATTACCAGCCTTGTCATAATATGTAATTAATGAGTAAAAGGTCAAGGTGACCATCTATACGTACATGTTTTATTACAGAAAAAGAGATTTCAATGATAAAAATTACCTAACATTCCTCCCAGAAGACATATAATTTAAAACTAAAGTAAGGTAGACGTAAGTCCATTAAAATGCAAAATATGAACTTTCAAAACATTCACTGAAAGAAATTAGTGGGATGCAAAGTCATGAGAGGTCATCGCCATTAGGTATGGAGGAAGAAACCTAAGTGATCATATCTGAAGCACTATGTTTCAAAACACGACTAGGAAATATTGTATTGCTAACTGTAATTACTCTATACATGGTAAATTGTATTAATTTTATTCATGTATTGCTTAGATATAAACCAAAGTGCAAAACAATCCACCTAACATAGTCAAATCTACACAATGTTCCTCTCCCCCTTCATGTCAACAGTTGATATTTCTGAATATGTGTTTAATATCCCACTGAAGGTCACTCCGTGGTTTACAAAAGGCATTAATTTTGCTTGTTATCCACAAATATAACCATATGATTGTATTTATAGTAAATTTAATGGCACTTGAATATGTGGATTCACTGTATTGATGTGGCTGTCTATAGGACTCACGGTACTAATTCAGTTCCCATAGTAACCCCAAGCAAATACCATGTTATTAAAAATTCAATAAGCTAAAAGTTGTGAGTGCTCGTGATCAAAGAAATATTTTTCAGTATAGATGTAACCTGGGTGTCAGGTTCTGTGTAAAGGAAAGGATATAAACCGCGGCATTTTCTGGACCTGCATGTGTTTAAAACATGAGAAGTACTTCCAATTCCACACCAAAGAATCAGGTGTTAATTTTAGCAATGAGTGTTAGCAACTCAAGACTGTTAAAGGACTCAAATTCCGTCAATAAAACAATTTCTCTTTTTTGACTTACAACTAGAATAAGTTCTCAAAAAGTTCTTATTTCTAAACATAACTTACATAATTAACCAATCCTGGTCAGCCAAACCCATATATACGCTATTTTATGTTCACCCATTTCCAGGCTGATTCCCATTTTTCCATATGATTAGTACCGTGTGTCCTTAATATAACCGTGACACAATCTGATTACATAGTGCATATTAAAAGTATAGTTCCAAAGGTATAAGGGAACGTTGCGATAAGCTTTACGAATTAAAACTGAGATGAAATCCAAGAAGAGAAATTTCTAAAAGACTGAGGATGAGGTAGTTGTTAGTTGCATGTGGCTATAATGAGAACATACATTCTAATATAAAGACACGAAAATATATGCTTACAAACTTATCAAATCCTTTATACTGATTTTTAAATGAGCTTTCAGACGCTACCTTAGCTAACCATGGTCGACTGTACTTTTAAAGGGTTATAACGCTCAATAAAAATTACGCTGGTGGTGTCAGTGCATATTTGCTTATACTCCTAGATATCGCGACTGAACTTTGCACAAACTAATCTCTCTTCCAGATTGCTTTGTATGTCATACATTTAGCAAATATTACCTCAGTTGCTTGCATTTATATCCCTCTGCTACATGTAAAAAAAATTAAAATATGTAAACAGAGTCATCAGAACGTCAATGTAAAGTAGTTCAAATTATTTACTGCATTCTCTGCAAAATTGTAATTTATCTTTTTTAGGTATATACCTTTGCGTCGTCATGACAATGACATCGCTTTCAGTGATCATGGCCGTTATGGTGATAAATGTCTATAACCGCGGAACGAAAGCAAGACGAGCGCCGCCCTGGGTTAGAAAGCTGGTACTTGATTGGATGTCTCGACCGTTGGGAATTCGCCATGACCTTGAACGTCTGGTTCAGTCTATTACTCTGGTGAGTAGTTGTTGTTGCTGTGGTTCTAATGCCATTATTTGCATAGAGTATATATATATATATATATATATATATATATATATATATATATATATATATATATATATATATATATATATATATATGACCTAGTGACGAAAACGTTATCACAACGTTTTCCCAAGCGCTTGGAGCTCACCAGCCCATTTGCCAGTTGCAAAGAAACTGTTTGCTTCAATAAAATATAAACGTACCACGTAGATGAGAGAAATATGATACAGCATTTTGTTTTATCAGATATATTTTGAGAATAATCATGGATGGGGATATCTATACAAATTCTTGTTTATTTTACTGGGGAAAAAATCGTTGAAACCATATTTCTGACTATAGGCAAAGAACTGAAGGAGCGTTTGCGGATAATGAACGCTATCTAAGGCCAGGTGCTAAAATATGTGCTAAAATGTATATAGTCCGGTATATATTTGTGTAGAAAAGTTAATAAAGTACGTGTTTCTTGATGTTTTGTAAGGAACACTGAAAAAGAAACATGGTACTATTTTTTCGAAACATCTTCCTGACTTTGGAGAACGTCAGTGGGAATAAAATATAGTGTAAGACCAGATCTGTCCACCATAAGTTAGACTCAGTCGGTAGCACATATAACGAATCGGCTGAATATCCCTTTAAGTCATTGTGGTGGATGAATTCCGCTCTGATTTTATTGCGAGTATGATTCCTGATACTCATTCGTACTCATACTCATACTCATCCGAACTCATACTCATACTCATCCGTATTCATACGCATACTCATCCGTACTCATACTCATATGTACTCATACTCATACTCATCCGTACTCATACTCATATGTACTCATACTCATACTCATCCGTACTCATACTCATCCGTACTCATACTCATGCTCATTCGTACTCATATTCATACTCTTTCGTACTCATCAGTATTCACATAAAACAACATTGTCTTTGATATGCCTTTACAACCATAGCTAGCATTTGTTACTAGTGTAAGAACTCATCGTCCAATCAATTTTCATTAACAGGACAATGACCAATACACGTCCGATGAAAGAAAGCCAAAGCAGTTTTCAGCGGAAAATGTTGCATTTCACGGTAAAATTCGTCCAAAGCCAGCGGAGCTTCTGGCTATGTCTGAAATGTCCCGACAAAGTTCCATCAAGAGGAAAGAATCTATAAGAAAGAGAATTAGCAAATCTGACTGCCCCGCCGTCGAGTCTTTGATTGCAGAAACTGAACTTGAAGAAGAGGAAGAACAGGAAGTAGTATGGCTGCGCAGAGAAGACTTTGACCCAGAGCCTGTGCCTCGTGCGGATCAGCTATACCCAACTGACACAGTACGACATGGCACATCAAACAGAGATAGCAAAAGGGATAGAAATGAGTACTCAAAGGTGCCTGAGAACAGAATTCACCCCACAGATATAAACCATTCAGTCAATAATAGAAGCCAAAATAAGGCCATATCCAAAATTGTGGACGCAATGTCGAAAGAAGATACAAATTCAGAACAAGAAATGTATTATCGGAAAATGGTAGTAGCTGAATGGCAGCGAATAGCAGCTGTTATAGACAGGGTGTTGTTTTGGATCTATTTCCTAGGAACCATTGCATCGTACGTGGTTATTCTGATCATAATACCCGGGAAAAACTACACTGAATGGGATGCAGAAGTTAAACAAGTGAGGGCAATGCAGAATAGCCAGGGCTTTACTCTGCAATAAAACAAGGCATGGCTGGTCTATTTAATGCATTGTAAAGTGCACTTTGTTGTTAATATGACTTAACCGTATAGCTTATTAAACATTTCTCACAATTCAGAACGGTTTAATTTGCACTGTTCATATTGTTCATCCTGCAAACAATTTCAGTTCCTAAGTGTACGATGCCAAGCCGCATGATATAAGGGAGCAATGCCACAACCAAATATATATATATATATATATATATATATATATATATATATATATATATATATATATATATATATATATATATATATATATATATATATATATCACATCCATACAAATAGTTCAGGCTATGAGTGCCATATTCATAGCCGTTTCGTACTTTGCATGTATTTTCTGTATAAATTAAACCCATATGTCTTAACAGTTTTCTTTTACTTGTAAACAACAAGAGCACACATAGAAGAATAGGGGGTGGGTGAGTGGTTATTACTCATCATGTTTGAAAGAAATTTGAGTCGGCTTCATTCGGTTGTTTGCTTTTCAACGAACAGTGCAAAACACGCTCAAAACTAGTCACCTTCAATTAGTGTTCCGCTTTTCGTTGCCTTTTTTCTTTATGTGTATCGGACTCAAACCCCGACAATCGTGATCCACACTGGATCCAGTCCATTGAAAAGGACAGTTATAGACAGATCGACTAATATAGAAAATAGTTTCTAACCGCTCAATTACTAAATAATTTCCCAATATGTCAAGCCAATTGAGCACAGATTCAATGGATGCAACACTAAACACAAAAGCGGAGAAACACTTAAGTATAACAAGTTTGAATAACAACGTTATGTAAGTGTCACGTCATTGCAAATGAGAAAAAATAAAACATTTGCCAGATCGTCCGCATGGTATGCCAAACGGTCCGCAACATATACCAAATTTCTACACGTGGTATATCAAACTGTTAGCATGGTATGATAAACTGTCCGCACGGTGTGCCAAACTGCCTGTGTGATATGCCATATTGTCCGCACGGTGTGCCAAACTGTCTGTGTGATATGCCATATTGTCCGCACGGTGTGCCACACTGTCTGTGTGATATGCCATATTGTCCGCACGGTGTGCCAAACTGTCTGTGTGATATGCCATATTGTCCGCACGGTGTGCCACACTGTCTGTGTGATATGCCATATTGTCCGCATGGTGTACCAAACTCTCTGCAAAGTGTGCCAAACTCTCTGCATGGTATTCAAGACTAACTGCGGATGATGTGTGTCACAAGGTCAGGATGGTGAACCAAACTGTCCGCATCGTGTGTCAAACATTCCATATGGTATGTCAAACTGTCCGAATGGCGTGCAATATGCACGGTGTGCCAAACGGTATGCATGACATACCAATCTGTCCGCTTGGTGTTTCTGCATAGTGTGCCAAACTGTCAGCATCGTATGCTAAATATTTAACGAAAGTGTGTGCTTCATATAAATATATGAAGACTTGTTTAAATTTTCAACGTTTTATTCATGCACAAAAATCATGTGATGCAAATGAAATATTCGGTGGTCTGGTGGCACGCAATGACAACATATTCGAAACATTCGGTGGTCGGGTGGCACGCAATGACAACATATTCGAAATATTCGGTGGTCGGGTGGCACGCAATGACAACATATTTGACATATTCGGTGGTCGGGTGGCACGCAGTGACAACATATTCGAAATATTCGGTGGTCGGGTGGCACGCAATGACAACATATTCGAAATATTCGGTGGTCGGGTGGCACGCAATGACAACATATTCGAAATATTCGGTGGTCGGGTGGCACGCAATGACAACATATTCGAAATATTCGGTGGTCGGGAGGCACGTAATGACAACATATTCGAAATATTCGGTGGTCGGGAGGCACGTAATGACAACATATTTGAAATATTCGGTGGTCGGGTGTCGGTGGTCGGGTGGCACTCAATTACAACAGATTCAAAATATTCGGTGGTCGGATGGCACGCAATGACAACATATTCGAAATATTCGGTGGTCGGGTGGCACGCAATGACAACATATTTGACATATTCGGTGGTCGGGTGGCACGCAGTGACAACATATTCGAAATATTCGGTGGTTGGGTGGCACGCAATGACAACATATTCGAAATATTCGGTGGTCGGGTGGCACGCAATGACAACATATTCGAAATATTCGGTGGTCGGGTGGCACGCAATGACAACATATTCGAAATATTCGGTGGTCGGGAGGCACGTAATGACAACATATTCGAAATATTCGGTGGTCGGGAGGCACGTAATGACAACATATTCGAAATATTCGGTGGTCGGGTGTCGGTGGTCGGGTGGCACGCAATTACAACAGATTCGAAATATTCGGTGGTCGGATGGCACGCAATGACAACATATTCGAAATATTCGGTGGTCGGATGGCACGCAATGACAACATATTTGACATATTCGGTGGTCGGGTGGCACGCAATGACAACATATTCGAAATATTCGGTGGTCGGGTGGCACGCGATGACAACATATTCGAAATATTCGGTGGTCGGGTGGCACGTAATGACAATATATTCGAAATATTTGGTGGTCGGGTGTCGGTGGTCGGGTGGCACGCAAGTACAACAGATTCGAAATATTCGGTGGTCGGGTGGCATGCAATGACAACATATTCGAAATATTCGGTGGTCGGGTGGCACGCAATGACAACATATTCGAAATATTCGGTGGTCGGGTGGCACGTAATGACAGCATATTCGAAATATTCGGTGGTCGGGTGTCGGTGGTCGGGTGGCACGCAATGACAACATATTCGAAATATTCGGTGGTCGGGTGGCACGCAATGACAACAGATTCGAATCTGTCCTTATGGTTCACTACTGCTAAAAGAGTGGAAACAGCAAAACAATGTTGCAAAAATGCAACGTGATTTGATCTAAGTGCACCATGAACAGAAGAAAAACTATAGATAGCTTGAACAATTGAATTAACCTCGTTTAGAAACAAAACACATCACTAAAACACCTCACTAAAACAGCTCACTATCTAAAACACACATCTTAATTACGCCATTATAAAATTACAGACTTTATTAAATTCTAAGCTTGAGCAATACGACAACGGAATACAAAACTTTACTAATGCAGACCAACGTATTGCTAATTTCTTGTGACAAATGTCAGTCACCCCATCGTGACCATGTACAAAATCAACAAACTTCAAAATGACCACATTATCTAAAGTCAACATTAACTAAACACGTTATCTATAGCCGTCATTAACTTAACACATTATCTATAGTCGTCATTAACTTAACACATTATCTATAGCCGACATTAACTTAACACATTATCTATAGTCGTCATTAACTTAACACATTATCTATAGCCGATATTAACTTAACACATTATCTATAGCCGACATTAACTAAACACGTTCTCTATAGTCGTCATTAACTTAACACATTATCTATAGCCGTCATTAACTAAAAGCGTTATCTATTGTCGTTATTAACTAAACATGTTCTCTGTAGTTGTCATTAACTAAACACATTATCTATAGTCATCATTAACTTAACACATTATCTATAGCCGACATTAACTAAACACGTTCTCTATAGTCGTCATTAACTTAACACATTATCTATAGCCGTCATTAACTAAAAGCGTTATCTATTGTCGTTATTAACTAAACACGTTCTCTATAGTCGTCATTAACTAAACACATTATCTATAGTAGTCATTAACTTAACACATTATCTATAGCCGACATTAACTAAACACGTTCTCTATAGTCGTCATTAACTTAACACATTATCTATAGCCGTCATTAACTAAAAGCGTTATCTATTGTCGTTATTAACTAAACACGTTCTCTATAGTCGTCATTAACTAAACACATTATCTATAGTAGTCATTAACTTAACACATTATCTATAGCCGACATTAACTAAACATTTTCTCTGTAGTTGTCATTAACTAAACACATTATCTATAGTCGACATTAATTAAACACATTGTGTCTAGTCGTTATTAACTAAACACATTAGGTATAGTCGTCATTAACTAAACACATTATCTATAGTCAACATTAATTAAACACATTGTGTCTAGTCGTTATTAACTCAACACATTAGGTATAGTCGTCATTAACTAAACACATTATCTATAGTCAACATTAAGTAAACACATTATATCTAGTCGTTATTAACTAAACACATTAGGTATAGTCGTCAGTAACTAAACACATTATCTATAGTCGTCATTAACTAAACATATGTATAGTCGTCATTAACTAAACACGTTATCTATTATCGTTATTAACTAAGCACGTTCTCTATAGTCGTCATTAACTAAACATATTATCTATAGTCGTCATTAACTAAAAATATGTATATTCGTCATTAACTAAACACATTATCTATAGTCGTCATTAACAAAAACACGTTATCTATTGTCGTTATTAACTAAGCACGTTCTCTGTAGTCGTCATTAACTAAACACATTAGGTATAGTCGTCATTAACTAAACACGTTCTCTGTAGTCGTCATTAACTAAACACGTTATATATAGGGGTCATCAACTAAACATACCTTTTGGTTGCCCTTACATTGCCACTTTAGTGAAGATGTGCCGTAAAGCACTACTACACACATATGTATCAACCAAATAAAAACAATCCTAAAATCTTCTTTGTCGATATTTAAAAATGCATATATATCAGACAGATGATGGCACGGTCTTACTTTACTTTCTATATATACCGGACAGATGATGGCACGGTATTACTTTGCTTTCTCTATATACCGGACAGATGATGGTACGGTCTTACTTTACTTTCTGTATATACCGTACAGATGATGGCACGGTCTTACTTTACCTTCCATATATACCGGACAGATGATGGCACGGTCTTACTTTACTTTCTGTATATACCGGACAGATGATGGCACGGTCTTACTTTACTTTCTCTATATATCAGACAGATGATGGCACGGTCTTACTTTACTTTCTGTATCTACCGGACAGATGATGGCACGGTCTTACTTTACTTTCTGTATATACCGGACAGATGATGGCACGGTCTTACTTTACCTTCCATATATACCGGACAGATGATGGCACGGTCTTACTTTACTTTCTGTATATACCGGACAGATGATGGCACGGTCTTATTGTACATTCTACATACACCAGGTAGATGGTGGCGCGGTTTTACCGGACCCATTTACACATACTATACAGGTGGTGTCATGGTCGTAATGCACACAGGGATTGAGAAACGAATATACCGGACACATGATGGCACGGTCTTACTTAACTTTCTGTATATACCGGACACATGATGGCACGGTCTTACTTTACTTTCTGTATCTACCGGACAGATGATGGCACGGTCCTACTTTACTTTCTGTATATACCGGACAGATGATGGCACGGTCTTACTTTACCTTCCATATATACCGGACAGATGATGGCACGGTCTTACTTTACTTTCTGTATATACCGGACAGATGATGGCACGGTCTTACTTTACTTTCTGTATATACCGGACAGATGATGGCACGGTCTTATTGTACATTCTACATATACCAGGTAGATGTTGGCGCGGTTTTACCGGACCCATTTACACATACTATACAGGTGGTGTCATGTTCGTAATGCACACAGGGATTGAGAAACGAAGAGTTGACCCATATAGGCATTAGCCAATATCTCTGCTGTCATTGCAGTACAAATTTATTTTAGAAAATTGCCAGCAAAAAGTAATAAGTCCTTAGTGACTAATAAAACCCTATTCCATAATCAACAACAGAATGGCTGCCAGTAGACCCTACGTTACATCACGGTCTCTGTTAATCTTCAGGAGATCATTAATTGGAAATCTGACTGTAGTAGCCCTATATATGCTGCCTTTTCGATACTCAAAAGGTCTTTAACAGTTGGCAAACTGATATATTTTTAAAACTATATAAAATTGGAACTTGGGAAAAAATCTGGACACCAATCACTGGATACATATCACAGTTTACAAAGTGCTTTGGTGGTTAAGAAATGCCAATTTAGATGCTGTGATTTCAGGGTCTGTTTTAAACGTCAGAGTGTAGGTGATGATGACTGTTCTCGTTTCTGCATCTGGTATTTATAGACCAGTTGCAACAGATCTTTGGTGAAAAGCAAACTAAGGAAACAGAGTGCATAATTGGATGTTTAGAGTACTTGTAGACGACCTTACATGCATATCTAATTATTTTGATAAATTAGCTAAATGTTCGAAATTAAGCCGGCTATTCTTAAAAACGACACTATAAAATAATTCTACAAAGTCATCAATTATTTTGCTTTGGGTAGTATTAAAGCGAGAACATAATTCAAGAAATTGACTCTGTTAGGAATATTACGATACGTCACGCCGTTCGATTAACCGTACCGGCAACGCATGAACAATGGAAATGCAAATCATATTAGTCTTACAAATGTGGGCTGGATACCTCAGACATAAACCCCTAAATCAACATCGACTTTATATAAGAAAATACTGGATCCGGCCATACTCAGTGATTATGAACTTTGGAATGAACATAAAAAGCGACCATTTTGCAACTCAGAATTTTTGCAAAGATTTTGTCTTAGAAAAGCCCCACATCCGCCCACCCCAAAGATAATGGGGGATTTTCTCAAGAAATGCGTTCAGATATGTGCGAGTCAATGCAAGGTTTGCTAAAAATGAGAAACGATATTGATGGGCGTAAACACTTCTCAGCAGGTATCTCAGTCCAGCGGCGGCGTCTCCTAGCAAATAAATCTCAAGTCGTGACTTTAATAGTATCCTATCTGTAAAATCAGGTCTTCTTGCAAATTTAGAATTTATATCTGAAGTGTGACGTTGCATTTTTTCTTGATCTTCATAAAATAATCTTGGTAGAATATTAATCGATTTATTTTCCACATAAATATCATCGGAAACATTGGTCAATATTACTATAGTTGAAATTGAAGAGTGCTTGGTGCGCGTGAAACAACATGTATTATATTTGCTCTATGAAGTTGACACCTGCCATCACCAATTCTCCCCCTCATTACGTACTACAATGAGATGAATACTTATGATCACAAATTAACCAGGTAATTAACCTGTGAAAAATAGAAAGTGGTCTTGATGTTTCTCATGGTAAAAATTGCAATCAGCGGTGTGCCGATCTGCTTTATCACGTTGTCACATCATGTATGTTAAGAAGAAACATTGACAAAGAATTAAACTGTTTCGTGTTTGACAAGTTTGGACCGGAGCTAAACATAAATCTAAATCTAAGTAACCACGAGTCGCAGTTCATGCCGGTGTCTCAACCGTTTTATTTATGTTCACACCAGTGTCTCAGCCTTTTCATTTCTGTTCATACTGGTATCTCAACCTATTCATTTCTGTTCATATCGGTGTCTCAACCTTTTCATTTTTGTTCGTATCGGTGTCTCAACCTTTTCATTTCTGTTCATACCGGTGTCTCAGCCTTTTCATTTCTGTTCATACCGGTATCTCAACCTGTTCATTTCTGTTCATATTGGTGTCTCAGCCTTTTCATTTCTGTTCATACCAGTGTCTCATCCTCGCATCACGAGTGTATTTCAAGATCTGACTACTAAGTTTTGGCTAAAGCAACTTCCCAGACCGACCGCTGCCAAAACGTTTGAACTTACAAGTCTTCATTTTAATAGCAAAGCCTTCCTTATCTATGTTCTCAAAATATTTATAGGTTACTGCATTTGTATGGGAAAATATGAACGAGTTTTCGGAATGAATACTGCACGAACTTGTGAGTGCAGTATATCCTTTCGACAAAACGAGTTCATATTTTCCCATACAAATGCAGTAACCTTTTTATTATATGCTCAATTTTTTTTAAATTCTACTTTAGGTTTAATTATATAAACAAAATACACTACAAGAAACAATGTAAATGAATGAATGCCGTATTCCAAAATAAATAACAAGCGCAGATTTGACATTACAAAATGACATCATTATTAATGCGCACATAGCTCCGCCCAGATAAATTTGAACTTAATCGCGCGGTCGACATAACTTTCGAAAGAAAATGGCGTGTCTAGTTAAAATTGAAATTTGCAGTCATATTGTGAATGAATGCGCATTGCAACGAGTTTTCCATTTGATCTGGAGTGAATATATTTTGGTATTTTGTTTCGATTCGACGAAAGATAGTGATTTTGGACTAGATTCATCTGTGCAAATTATACATGAAATACATCAGATTGAAGTGGCGCTGAAGAAGCTTGTTTACGTCTGCAAATGTGTTTCTGTTTCTGTCATTGAACGTTTGAAATCATAACGTGGGAAAATATGAAGTCTTTCAATTGCAATTTTCAAAAAGACGATATGGAATTTAATGTGTATTTCATTTTGAGTGCAGTAAGGAGGATGCAATTGCACTTATCATCGAAATTACAGCACACTTTCGAAATGTGTAATCCAGATTGAAAACCTATGACATGGCTCATGTAATTCGGATTTTCAGAATTAAGAAAAAACATTTTGAGGAAATTCACGATGTAAAACTGTAAGTATATTTTATTTTGCCATTCTTATCACCAGCTAAAGAAAGCAGTTATATGTCTTGTTATTTGTAAGGACCTAATCCGTCATTTATATAAGGTAGCTAGCCTAAATCCGTAACATTGTATCAACGCAAAATGTCAAGACAGCTGGGGTTTTTTGCAGTCCACGAAACATGTTTTAGTTCAATCAAATTTAAACAACCACAACGTAAAGAGCCTCTTACGCGAGTGTACATGATTTGTTTACAAATCAAAAGTACTGGCGTCTGAGTCCATTGTTTATTTACAAAAGAAAGTAGTTCCTTTATTCACGTGAATGCTATATGTGTATTGTCGCGCGCGCTCAGTATCGGGGAATATTGAACGATTACGACAGTGTAAAGTTAACGGGGAATAAAATGAGCATATAATAATAATATTTATATGCATTTTCTAGTTGTTGATATTCCACTTGTTCATTCGTCGCCATTGTTAGCGTAATGGGTATCAGGACCTTATTGGCATGTTTACATTAATGGAAGTTGCTAAACTTCTTTTTTCTGTTTTCATCTTTTATGTCTGTAAAGGAGCTCGCCTTATGGATTAAAGAAGAGTCATCGGACAAAGGTTGATTGATTTATTGATTGGTCTCAACTCTGACTGTCTCTGCCACTGTCCTTCTGCCTATATTTTTCTGCATGTTAATGAAAATATATCGTATGCTTCTATGTGATCTATACATATGTTTGGGAGAAGAATAGATGTCAAATTCAAGATTTATCGATTGGATCTCAGTACTTTCTTAACATTTTTTCTCTTCTCCTTTCACGTATTCAAACATCCTTCCGCCAGTAAAGCTTTGTTCTGAAAAATGTTATCATTATTCTATATATTAAGTCGGAGTAACAGCTATTCAGAGCTAATGTGCTAGTCGTTGTAATATCTGACATTAAATGTATATTCTTATCTCAGATGCCGTCTATCTAACACGCTTTTTTGTTCTTGTTCTAACTGGCTAGCTAACACTCTCTATCGGACATGCGGAAACAAAAAAAGCGTGATGATTTTCAAGGGCAACAACTCCTTTGTGCTTATTATGCTGATTGTTGATCGACGAGAACATCTGGGGCAAAACATCAATAAATAAAGACTGAAATTAAAGGAAGGAAAGATAAAGAAGATACCTAGATATCTAAATATATTTTTTTTTAAATTTATGTTATGTTGGTACTCTTTTGATGTCTTATTGTCCAAGATAACAATGCAAGATAAGTTGATCTTGAATGTGCTATGTGTTCTAGCAAGATTAACATCGGTACATCTCTCTCTCTCCCTCTCTCTCTCTCTCTCTCTCTCTCTCTCTCTCTCTCTCTCTCTCTCTCACACACACACACACACACACACACACACAAAATACACACACACGCAGTATTGGTATTCCGCTGGAATATTCAAGATTGCTCACTGTTTATATTTAAAGCTATTGATATTCGATTTGTACTCTTGGTATTTGATATGTACCTTTGTGTATATATATATGTGTGTGTGTGTGTGTGTGTGTGTGTGTGTGTGTGTGTGTTTCATTTTTAACGTAGCTTTAACAATTTGTCAGTCATTTCGCTATAATGTCTGGAGTGTGGCATTTTTTAGTGATGTCTAGCACTTGGGCATCATGTCCCACCCAGTCACATTATCTTGACATCGGGCCGAGAAGTCCTAACACTAACCTCATACTGCTGAGCGCCAAGCGAGGCAGCTCTTAGTACCATTTGTATAAGTCATTGGTATGACTCGGCCGGGGTTCTAACCCGAGACCTCTTGCATACGGCATCCGGGGCCGAGTCTCTAACCACTAGGCCGCCGGAGTGGTCTGTACATTTGTTAACTGCATGGTTGTGGCACGGTTGCATTAGCAGCAGTCGTGTTCTGTTTTAAAGGTGATTCTGTTGATGTCAGTCTGGTTACACGTGTCTTATTATTGTATGTATATTGTGTAACTGTCATGAACCTAGTCTTCGTCCAGTGGCACCCGTCATGCTTCATTTCCTACGTGCTTCTTTTCATGCCATTTTATGACGAAACGGTTGCACGAATCTTCAGTTGTTGCTACAAATAGATGTATGTGAATAAATATCATGCATACAGACTGAGGCAGATCTAAATGGTCTGCATTTTCAATTAATTTTCATAAATAATCCAAGGTTTTCCTTGCAACTTTAAATGTCATTACAGTTTGACGTTAAAACGTTTTGCCATTCAGAAAACCTCTTTGAGGGTATTTCGGATCCTATGCAAAAACAGTTTCTATAAAGCACGTTTCCTTCTGGGCCCAAAATTGTTTGTTCTCTCGAAGTACACAATAGACTACGCTTAACCTGAATCACGGACGAGATATGCACATACATGTATAAAGCATTTTAACGCGCATAGCCCATTCAGTGACCGAACCCAGTAAAAACCCCGCATTTACCTTGTTAGAACTTCCTACACGAGGCTTTTAAGAAGAATCAACAAGAACGGGAGACGTATCACGGTTCTCTTTACCAAGGCAAGTCATACGAGCATACGTATGTCATGCATAGACATGTAACTGAGAAATGTACGTGTTAAGAAATATATGTTACGTTGAATGTTAATGAAGCATATCATCTAAATAACAGTGTGGCATTTAATCGATATTTTTACCAAAATATAAACCTATATAACGGATTAAGGTTACTGAGATATATTAGCTATTTAAACAACCGATATGTATATATTCCATATAAAGAACACCAGGAAGAACATGAACAGAAACTATTTTGAAATCTAAGAACGTGAGAAAGTTGCCGACAAGATAGCCTTTCTGCTACAATTGCGTGCATAACACTTTTATGCACAATAGGTTGATCATTCTTGTGTCCTTTGGAATTCGAGTTATATCTGATACGTAGGTCACGGCGCAATACCTTAATCCGAACAGGAATTAACAAAATGAAGGCAGATAATACAGACGATTTGTCCCAGCTGGAACAACTAGACAACACGATCACTTTGAAAGTTCTGAAGACAAGATACGAGAAAGATATCATATACGTAAGAAAACTCTCTCTCTCTCTCTCTCTCTCTCTCTCTCTGATACACGAAGTGTACCGTTTCAGAAGAGAATAATCTCTTGGCCAAGAGGGTGCAACTTGCAATGCTGATCAATTCAATATAGATTTTGAGGAAATCATCGATAGATAGATAGATAGATAGATAGATAGATAGATAGATAGATAGATAGATAAATAGATAGATATATAGTGACGTTATTGTATAAGGTAGCTACGTATAAATTAAGGTAGATAGGTAGGTAGGTAGGTAGGTTGGTAGGTAGGTAGGTAAATACGCAATAGACGAATTATTAGATAAATAGCAAGGGATGTTGGTACACCAGTTAATACGAGATATTAGATACATTAGTGTAACTGTCTTTGCAGTTATTTGATTTAAAAAGCACAATAACCTTCGCAGACGTAATGCCTTAGATATTTGCATGTTTTAATAAAAATGCATTATTTATTTGAAATAGTGTCCCCGAGAAATTGGATATTTTTGCAACTGAGTTTAGAATACACTATTAACGATACCACGCTATAAAACATAAAGTCACCTTATTTTACACCTCTGGCATATTGTCAAGTTAAGATAGCTGTTCCATTGGCCAATGAAGTCTACCTAGAATCATTCCTCGGTTCGCATAGTCGCATATAATGAGAGATTAATATTATATTTATTTCTGTATTCAGGTGTAGAATTGAGCAGTCACTGCACGGAATTTAGCACACACTAGAAGATTGTGCTTATATATAAATGTATACACGTGGGGAATAAACAAGTATAACATTGTCGTCTAGAACACTAATACTAATAAATTCTTTCATTTTACAAACGAGATGTCTAAAACTTGACATCCATTTTTTAAGGGGCACAAGTTCCAAATGGTCATTTTAACAGTTTTAAACTTAATTAAAAAATAAAGGTAATAAAAAGGAATGAGAATATGCGGTGGTTGTAAAATCGACAGTGCAATTTCACCCGCCACTGTGCACGTGCATGTGTATCGAGCGGGTTCATTCAAATGATCCAACAACATCGTATTAATTGTTTGAATAGCGTCCTTTGTGTATTTTGTATTCTTATTGAATACGGACTAGGCATGGTGTATTGCGTCCTTTGTGTATTTTGTATTCTTACTGAATACGGACTAGGCATGGTGTATTGCGACCTTTGTGTAGTTTGTGTTGTAAATGAATTCCTTTACAGTACGTTATGCATTGAGGGTTCTGATATGTATTTTCATTCCGTATGTGTGGTGCGAGTTTACAGTGTTTTACTCTTCCTCTTTACAAATGTACGTATACGTGAAATAAAAAGTGTTTAAAGTCATAAAGGTTATTTAATGCCATTAAAAGAAGTAATACGACTCCGCCAGTTGAAGTTATGCTTGAACAAATGTTAGAATTATAATATATCATTTTCACGATCTCGTGTCACAGGTTTTCCCGTGCGAGGAACTTATCGCAAGCGAGATTTAGGGTGTACAAGACACTACCTGACAATATTCCGACCCTCAGATCATGATGACACGTCATTGGTTGCTTTCATGTATTGTAACAGATTAAACGTTAAATGGTCATTCAATGAATTTACTCTGTCAGAATGCTATTTGTGCTTTTTCTTTTGCTTTCTTAATATATGTTTTCCTTCCTTTATCAATATGCATATTATTCCTTTGTACACCTGTCAATTAGCGCGAGTTGGCTTCCAGGGGGAAATACACATCACTCCAATTTACTGAGTACAAAATATATGTCATCATGTGACATTTGGATTTTTTAAGTAGCTTTAACAATTTTTCAGTCATATCGCTAAGTGTCTGCAATGTGGCAGTTTGTAGTGATGTCTAGCACTGGGGCACCATGCCGCAGACATGCATCATGATGTTCCACCCATTCACATTATTCTGACTCCAGGCCGACCAGTCCTAACACTAACCACTTAATGCTGAAAGCCAAAGCGAGGCATCTGTTAGTACTAGTTTTGTAAGTCTTTGGTACGAATCGGCCAGGGATTGAACCCACGACCTGCCGCATCCGAGGCGGACGTTCTAACCACTAGGCCACCTGAGCGGTCATGAGTACTAAATAACATTAGAGGCCTTCACTAGTTTATTTATAAGATATTATCAATTATAAAGACGTTAACTATTTTGTATTCCCCATGTTTACTTTAGAGAATTGTTTTTCTTTCCAAAAATTGTATTTAATTATGCCTTGCATTAAACTTATTACTTTACAACGTGTACACAATTTGACTAAAGGCTTTTACAAGTTACTAACAGACTTTACCTCAACAAGGAGACCGCTCCGATGGCCTAGTGGTCAGAGCGTCCGCCTCGGAAGCGGGAGGTCGTGGGTTCGAACCCCAGCCGAGTCATAACAAAGACTTACAAAAATGGTACTAACAGCTGCCTTGCTTGGCGTTCAGCATTAAGAGGTTAGTGTTAGGACTGGTCGGCCTGGTGTCAGGATAATGTGACTGGGTGGGACATCATGAATGATGTCTGCGGCATGATGCCTCAGTGCTAGACATCACTATAAACTGCCATACTGCAGACATCGTAGCAATTTGGCTGCAAAATTGTTAAAGCTACGTTAAAATGCCTAATCACACACACACACACACACCTCAACAAGGAAATAAAAAAATATAACTGTATAATAGACAACTTGGTCGAGTTTTTGACCTCAGGAATAGATTAAAGATAATTCTGTCTAGCTATTAGAATATATATATATATATATATATATATATATATATATATATATATATATATATATATATATATATATATATATATATATATATATATATATATATATATATATATAAGGCAGACACCATATACCTCACCTTTTATGTAGGAGATAATATAATAATCCAAGGTACCCTTGATTATCTTTAGTTGTGAGAGTCATTCATTCACAGCGTCAAGCTTGAGTACGCGTCAAGCCTGAGTACGCGTCAAACCTGAGTACGTGTCAGGCGGTAACAAGCTCAATAACATTATGTACTGCTTTGCAATTATGTACTTGACAAATAGATGCTTTTTTATGTAATAATTTTTGATATCATACTTTACGGTTTCTCCTCGTGCTTAGGTTTTATATTGACATACACTCAGTGTTAAATTAAAATACCTAAATTATATATTTGCATTACGATTGACTGCTGCAAATGATGGTGATCAACGGTATAATAGCACGTAGGAACCTATTATTTAGTCCATGCAGTAGAGCGGTTTTGATAAAGGACAAAAAAAAGAAATGAATTCAAATAATCATATCCTGATGAACCCGCCTTTGTTTTATAATTCAACCAAAGTTTATCTGTTTCATGCATTCCTTCTTTTCCTGACCTGTGCGATTATTTCTCTATATTTATCCCAAAGTTTTTCTTGTCCATCTTTTATTTCTGTTCTTGACCTGTGTTTTTACTTCTCTATATTCCTCATATAGTTTCTCATTTTGAACCATAACTTCTTTTCTTGACTTGTCTCTTTACTAATCTATTTTCATCCTAAAGTTTCTCTTTTCCAACCATTGCTTCTTTTCATGGCTTGTCTCTCTACTTCTCTATATATTAATCTCAAATGTAGCCATGATTATTTATTGTATCGTCTGTAACAGATAACAAACGTATCCCTAGGTAGCGCTGCCAATTCTCTAGAAATTCCTCTGCCATGAACTAATATGTTTGCAAGGACCATGTGGAAACATCTGGTTTATCTGGCTTCTCTTTGTTACAGTGAAGCTCAATAATGTAGTACAAACAATGGTTCCATTTATACAGTTTGAGTCATCCGATCTAGCTTGCGTCTGAACGTATCTACTCATTTTGCTGAACTTACAAAAACAAGACTGAACCCGAGAGTGTTCGCTAACAACATTTTCTAAGGATACTCACCTAGTCAAATAAATAAACTGCAATTTTAAAATGATACTTTACTCATTGTCTGTATGTATTGTAAGTAAAACTTTAAGTGGTTAATATTTTTTTTTTCCAAAAAGGATACTCGCATACCTGTCGCGCTAATGATTGGTGCAGCCTTAACATGAAGCTGCTTTTTCCCTATGTGACACAATTCTTCACATTCGTTTTTAACAGGGTCCATTAAATGGTCTGAGATACTCGAATGGAAATAATTAGTTCCTGAACCAGGACGTTGTGCTTTCAATGATCTAGATAACAGTAGTTGGGTATATTGAGATGTTTTGTATATGTTTTATATCTGTAATTATGAATACAGTCATGACCTTATTAAGTAGCATTAGGTTTATAACTTCAAAAAATTACGGTAAAACAACAAAATACAAATGGAAGAAAACATGTAATTGTACGCTATTGTTATCTTTATAGACAAACTGTGGAGATATCCTCATAGCTCTGAACCCCTGCAAGGAACTGCCGATATTTGGAGAAAATGTAAGTAAGATTACTGACTAGTCATTTATCAAAGAACTGAAAGCCAGTCTATGCTTACTGTGGTTTGTATATCTTATTTTCTACGGACAAAAATAGAAAGTAGGAAGAATGTTGCCTACTACATTTAGTAGATAGAGAAAAATACAGAATCGTCGTGTTACATATGGTGTGTTTGTATTTGCATTACTGATGCTGGTATATTAATAAAACTTTCAAAGGCGGAATGGTACCTTAGATAAAGTGACCCCTCACTATGACGCCCCTCGGAATATATAGGTGTCTCTAATATAACGTGGGTATATATGATCGTAGATTATATTCCGGTTATTGAATTTGTTTGATTATTATTACTTACTTTATCTCACCTACTTTCAGATTGTAGCTAATTATAGCATTATAATCGTTAGCATCTACTCACTTTTGAGTAGTTCGTGCATTGTTATGACTCAGTGATGTCGGAACAAAACCAATACAAGGTGGCAACCACTTTATTGACTCCCAAGAATAGTGTTGTAAAGAGTAAGCAATGTACTGCGAAGTAACCGATCCCTTTCATTGTCATGGCAACAAACGTAATATGAAATGTTTTAACTTAAACTACGGGTTACTTTAAAGTCTCCCAGACACAGTGTTATAAGAACTAGTAACGTGTTGTGGATTAATTCCGACCCCACTCCTCTCCCCACCTTGTTCAGGAGATAAACCCTTCTGGATGAATATGGAAAGTTAGACCACTGGAATTCGTCTTTAACCCATTCAGAATATAGACCCTTCTCATTGGACCATTGAAATGACTCCTCACCCTGTTCAGAAGATTGCCCCTTTTTACGTATCTTCACCCCGTCTATTTGGTACACTCTTTTCTCATTGGGTATGGAAAATTAGACCATTGGAAATAATCCACAGGACCTTTAGAAGATATACCCTTATCACTGGATACGGAATGTTGGAACATTCAAATTAATCTCACCACGTTCAGAAGATAAAATGCTGTCGTTGGTTATGGAAATTTAGACCACTGGAATTAATCCGCACCCCATTCAGAAGATTGACCCTCCTTTGGATAAGGACATTTTGGAACATTTTAACTAATCTCGTCCCGTTCAGGATATGGCCCCCCCCCCCCCCCATCTCTTAGATATGGAAAGTTAGATCACTGGAATTAATCCTATCCCCATTCAGAATATAGGCCCTTTTTATTCAAAAACGAAAATTATACTACTGGAATTAATTTGCACTAATGCAAAAGTCTATATTTCTGTTTAATCATAGTGTACATGATATCAAATAAATGTGCCCGACAATTAAACATTGGTACTATTGCAAGTGACAGGTGAGTGTACGTTTGTGTGGCTGTAACATTTTTTCGACGTGAGGTACGGACATCCTCCAACCCCAATCCGTCCACGATTGGCAATCATACCTTCAGATGACAAATGTTTCCACGAGTAATCAACGTCTTATAGAAGAACAATACTCAGAAGTAGAATATACAAGTCATTGCCAGCTTTGCAAATATTTATTTATTGCTATGTCAATTATAAATTGAATTTATTACCACAGTTTGAACACTGTGGATAGAAAAGGTTTGATCCACATGTACAATCTTACAATGACAACTGCAACTATTTGTATCTAGCTAGCTGTTCTTGTTATTGTTGTTTTATTGGACTTATCAAGTCTTCACGCAGAGTGTACTTATTCAACTCTTTTTTTTTTTATGAAGAAATTATTTTTCCTTTGACAGGAACACAAAAAATATGACTGGCACAACTTCTCAGAAATACCAGCTCCTCATGTTTTCAATATCGCTGCATGTGCATTTCGGCGCATGCGAGAAACCACGACAGATCAGGTTATCATCGTTAGTGGAGAATCCGGGGCCGGAAAAACCGAGAGCACAAAATTTATGGTGAAACATTTTGTTCACATGTGTCGAAGTGACAACAAGGAATTGCATGAAAAAATCATAAAGGTATTGGACTTTTTTTTCCATTGACATTTCTCTTCGTATACACAATGCTCCAAAACGTTTGCTCTTAAGTATCACAACTAGTTCCCGTTTAAGGTATATCTTTGTTTTTGGTAACATTAACTCTAGCTCTAGCTAACAGTTATGTTTGACCTTCGTGACAGCTTTGTGATAAAGGTCGCAAAGACATTTTCTTGCTTGGCTTGCAAATATTTATAATTTTAAAAGCACAAACTTAAATGTGATATGACAAAATATCAGACTCACTCCCAACAAAATTAAAATGGAGGATAAAAAGTCGTTATTATAACAAGCTATATATAAAACATTAACAAGACCGTGTATAACAGTCACGAATTAAAGTTTTCAGATGATGTATAACGCGTGCAATCAGTTACGGTACCTATCCATTACTATTTAAGAGTCAGATAAAAACTCAGCTGCGAAGGAATCAATAATAGCGCACTAAATATTTTGAGATGCATCGGTTGGATTGCAAAAGGTTTATTTTTTCCACTGTGCATATTACAAGCTTCAGTATTTGTACTATAGTTAACAACGCAAAAGTTATTTTTATTGTGTTATCCTGTATTTAATTTGATAACGGCGAATTAATATGTGGACTCTGAGTTCGATGCTATGTCAATATATGCAAAGGAAAGAGTGTCCTTGTTTTACAGCACGAAACTCAAAAAAGGTTGTTGCGGAACAACTGCTTTTCAAGGCTGAAAAAAATGTCACTAACTGTAACGATGCATGTGTGAATTTTATACCAGTCGAGTGCATAAATTTATATATATATATATATATATATATATATATATATATATATATATATATATATATATATATATATATATATGTACACACACACACACTAAGTTCTGTTGGAAAGGAATTAGTTGAATCAGTGTCCGAATGCTTAATACTTTAGTCTTGAAATTATTACCTCCTCACCTAAACAGGTGAATCCATTGTTGGAAGCTTTCGGGAATGCCAAGACCCATATGAATCACAATTCAAGCCGCTTTGCCAAGTACCTGGAACTCAGCTTCACTGAAACTTGGGACCTTACTGGAGGTAAGTCAGTCCTTTTCATCGACGGTAGAGACTGTCTTTGTAATGAAATAATTTTTTCAACAGGACTGCATTTAAAAAATAAAATTAAACTGGTTTCTGTTTAGGTCCTCAGATCAAACTATATTCACTACGAACATGATTTAAAGAAATTGTGTTGATACAGCTGCGTATGTGTAGCTGGATGTGTTTACTTGAAATCTCTTCAAATAATTCCTATAAATGTCATTTTGCGAAACAAATAATACTCCTCAGTTTTCCGAGCAACAAGACAGTGTAAATTTTGCAGATACTTGCCTTGCAAAACGATAGATCTGTAAACCCAGTTTAAAAATTATACTCATTTTAAGTTTGTTTTCTTTGTGTGTGCAAAATTGCAAATAATCGAAAGCTATAGAAATGATGCAATTATGATAAATATTTCCTATATTCGCATGTAGTAATTATCCGAGACTATATGCTGGAAAAGTCTAGAGTTGTCCATAGGTCCGATAATGAAGGAAACTTCCATTCATTCTACTCGCTGCTTCATGGTGCTACCAAGGAAACCCTTGAAGCTTTATCTCTTGACAAAAACATCAGTTCTTACAGGTAAGCATAAAGTGAGGACAAGGTATTCGAAGATTTCAAGTGTTTACGTTTCTATTGATTGATTGATTTGTTGATTTACTGAGTGAGTGAGTGCGTGAGTGAGTGAACCATTCATTGATTCATTCATTCATTCATTCATTCGGTACCAATGTAATACGTAGTACAGAACTCACAGCAATTACTTTTGAGATGAAAATGTTTTTAAACCCTCAGAAATAAATAGACTCTAATGTACATAAAACATTTCACCTGAAATCACATATAAAAGATTTCATACTTTGTAACCCCAGAATTATGCAGAGTGACCCTGATAGCCTGATTGCCGAAGCGAGATACAAGGAGATGTACAAGGAACAGAATAAAGTTCTACAACAGATTCAAACGGTAATTGTTGCTTGATTCATATAAATATGTTTCGAAAGCATCCAGAAGAAACAGATATTCAGAGGAGATCAGTCATTTTAATTGTTGTGCTGGACAGAGAATAATGTGCAGGTTGATTTTGAAAGAATCTTTAGAAAATTGAGTTCTTGCATATTAGGCTTTAACACACTTGTTTAAGTTGTAGCTTAAGGTTTTTATAAATAACTAATGATTATTACGCATTAATCACGATCGCATCATAGCATCAGTACAAAGGTTATAAGGTCAGAATATGACCAAAAAAAGTTTGGAAATATGGTATACCTATATGCAATATTTTATATTAAGGCCACGTTTTCCAACGTTTTCTTCGAACAATGCAAACACCTAGACGTACTTATTCTCTCTCTCTCTCTCTCTCTCTCTCTCTCTCTCGCACACGCACGCGCACATACAAGAGCATCTTTTTCAGCGACCCAAGTGGCACCTAATGGAAATGGGCCTAGAAAACTCTGGTCATGTCATAGTTCACTATATGAAGTGTTCTTTTTCAACATATTTATTCAAGAAAAAAATCTAAGCAGATAAACAAATTCTCTTATGTGGCCATATCTCGGTCTTGAATCCGAAATTAGGGAAAACAGGACATAATAATGACTGCAGATCGATATATAAAAGTCATCTTTACTGAAGACAAACATTTAACTTGTTTTAACCTTTTGGAGACATCCCATGTATTTATTAGTTCACCCCATTCCTCCTTATGCAACGCCTTAATTGAACATTACTCTAAGGACAGAGTTCTTAAATATTTTTTTTTTATAATTTAGGACCCAAAATTAGTCGAGTCCCTGCTGGCTGCAGTGATCCATCTAACTGAAGTCCGGTTCGTCGAATTGCCTAAAGTGGCTGGAGCGGCCGACGTAATGGATTTGGCACCGGTAGTTTACGGTGGGTTTTAGGAAAACGAATGTGATGTTCCTGATGTTTATTTAGTCATTTAGAGACATTTCAGTTTCTTGTAATATTCAGAAAAGAATACTATTTTTCTGATGGCCTGATTGTTTTAGACGAATGTTGAATATATTCGTTACCTAATACTCAAGAGCAGAGAATCATACTAAACAGAAACTATTATTTCACAAGTTTTTGTGATTCCAATGTATGAAAAATGAGTTTCAAGTGCTTCAATTTGATCTTTGGTAGATTATTTCAAAATAATGAACGGACTTAGCTCGTCAGTCTATTTCGAAATGATCAAATGATTTTTGTCGACTTCCGTCTCATGCGATGTGATAATGTATATACATTTGTAATCGATGTATGCATTGTGTTTTGATTTCAGCATCGGAGTTACTTAGCCTCAAAGCTGAAGATTTAGTCGAGGCGCTTGTTTCTACCAAAATTAAGATACGAGGTAAGGAACAAACGCTAAAACTACCTGCAGAAATGTATGTTTTTTTCTCTGGATTTGGATACTTTCTTACAATTGGAATCCATTGATCGTGGTAACCAATTACTTAATCCCGAAGAAGAAGAAGAAGAAGAAGATCATGATGATGATAATGGTGATTGTTTTTGCTGCTGAATTTATGTAGGTATGCACTTTTGTATTTAGATAGTCATGATATGTATGTATGTATGTATGTATGTATGTATGTATGTATGTATGTATGTATGTATGTATGTATGTATATGTATGCATGTATGCATTGTCCTAATGAGAGTTCAATTTGACTCTACTGAAATGTTATATATACAAAATGAGGCGTGATACCTTTTCTAGTATGAAGACTATGATTACCACATGACTACATTTCTCAATTTTATGATTTCAAGAGGACGAGATCCGGCGTAACAAGGGCTTGCAGCAGGCAGCCGAAGGTCGGGACGCTCTAGCCAAAATGTTGTATGAGAGAACTTTCCAGTGGTTGGTTCGTCAGATCAATGCAGACCTCCATCCCAACAGAAGAGGGTATGCTATCACTGTATTATCTTGATCGATTATGGGGAGGAGGGAAAAACATAGAAAAGAGTCAGAAACATGTTTTGTATCTCAGTCGAATTAAATATATCCACACTTGAGCTCAGTCAATGACAACAAAATCTCAAATATCTAAAGGGCTTGCAACTTACATCTAAAATTAAGTATAAATAGTACCTGCTTAATGTATGATCTAGATCGATGGCTGAAGTTTTAAAGTATGGATTTACCCGGTAAAGGGATGGGTTGGGGGGCAAGAATTAATTACGGGGAATTCGTCAACTACAAGCCATGTTGAAAAGCAATACCACAAACATCCCAGGTCCGAAACTCTGATCAAAAAATTAAACCTATTTAGACTTTCCAGAATCACTGGAAAAAGACTAGGCCATATGTTGATTATTATAGAAAGAAGTGGCTTATATTTTGTAAAACATTTACAACATATCACGAGTCTGCAAAATGTTCAAATGCCGATTTAAAGGCATGTTCAATTGTTAAACTGATCCGCTTATATCACATGAAACAAGTTCAGAGCGTACAGCTTGCACCATAATGGTTGTTGCTAGATTATAAAGCATGCCCTCTCCATCATCAACACTACGATTGTTTATGCATTGACAAAATATGTGCACGTCAGAAGAAAAGGCTTGAATGTCTTTTCAATACTGTATATGTAATTATAGTTGGAAAAACTTTCTCTGATTTTGAGATAGCTCATAATACTCAGCGATCGAGATTTAGGACAAAATTACATCAGCAGTCACGGATACACCTCTTTTGACAACATTATATTGTTTCCTAAAGGCACTGTTACAAAATAATCGGCTTCCTATTTGATGTCAGATTGAACTGTTCAAGCAGCCCTTGGTAAATGCGAACCTGGACTATGTTCTTGGAGTAAATTTTCAGGCCCTAACACATCATGACCATTTTCTACCCCGTTCATGTTGTCTTTGGAACGCATTTGCTTATAAGGTATTTACATGGAAACATGGAATTTATTTCATGTAAATATTTATACAAGGCAGATGATAATGATGATGATGTTGATGATGATAATAATAATAATAATAATAATAATAATAGCGATAATAATAATAATAATAATAATAATAATAATAATAATAATAATAATTAATAATAATAATAATAATGGCGTCGCCTAAGGCGATTATGACAACAATTATAACTACTGAAGATGATAATGATGATAATAATGTTATTTTATCGAAGGTTTGGAAATGTCTTGACCACTAGCATACTGGACATCGCTGGTTTCGAAAAACTTCCAGTTAACAGCTTAGAGCAGCTGTGTATTAACATCGTCAATGAAAGGCTCCAGAACTTCATGAACGAGCGGATTTTCCGGTTCGAGCTTCAGGCATACACAGAAGAAGGCATAGACGTAGGAAATGTGGCATTTGAAAACAATAACGTGATCATTTCCTTTCTGACAAAGGTCTGTGTGATGGTGTGTGTATCTGGTATTGAGAGAGATATCATTAGTTCAGTACATTAATATTTCAAGCCGTCTTTTATTAGATGACCGGTTACGTCTTTAATAGATGACCAGTTACGTCTTTAATAAATGACCAGTTACGTCTTTAATAGATGACCAGTTATGTCTTTAATAGATGACCAGCTACGTCTTATTTCGGCGAAAGTAGTAGCCAACAATAACGTCATTTTTTTTTAAAAATGGGGTTGAATTTTTACGAAAGAATTGTTAAATTTCTCATCAGTCATCTCTGTATCGTCTTTGCTAAATACATATCGGAGCCATTCAATGTTCTCATGTTCCAACTATAGCCAAGCAGCGGCGTTCTGGCCGTTCTTGATGAACAGTCCACTCTGCAGCAAGGGTCTGATATTGCTTTTGTGCGCCATCTAACGGGTATATACAAGGATTCGGGTATCTATATCCCTCCACTGGCAGATCGTCCGGAGTTCACCGTACAACACTTTGCCGGAAAGGTGAGATTTTCTTAGTCTGTACAAGAAAATATTTATACGAATGAAATTTGGTCCAGCCTGTTTAAAGCAACCATCTTTGGATAGCGAGTAAAGTGGTCTTTAAAGACAGCAAATTGCTACTCAGAGGTTCACTGCTTCAGTAGTTTATGCAACAGTGAGCAATATTTTATTTAAGACATGCGATATGTTATTACATTGATCTCTTGGATATATCTCAATTTTTTATCTTAAAATATTTGTAAGCATTTTGATTTGTATGCACATGTTCTTTCAAAAACAACATCATGCATATAAGTGTGTAATTGTGTGTGTGTGTGTGTGTGTGTGTGTGTGTGTGTGTGTGTGTGTTTCAGTATTTCGGAAGTGACGTTGAAGTCAGCGTTTTAATTTTATTTTTTAAAATGGCAATTTATAAGGAACACAATTTCCGTTTGTATGTAAACAATGTATGTAACAAATAAACCTTGCTATGTGAGTGTGTGTGTGTGTGTGTGTGTGTGTGTGTGTGTGTGTGTGTAATATGGATTTTTAGCGTAGCTTTAACAATATTATATTCATATCACTATGATGTCTACAGTGTGGCAGTTAATAATGATGTCTAGCACTGGGTCATCATGTCGCAAACATGTAGTATCATATCCCACCCAGTTACATTAACCTCACACCAGGTCAACCATTCCTAATACAAACCTCTTAATGCTGAGCGGCAAGAGAGGCAGCTAACTGTACCATTTTTATAAGTCTTTGGTATGACTCGCCCGGGGACCGAACCCGCGCCCTCCCGCATCCGAGGCTTACATTGTAACCACTTAGGCCACCAGACGGGTCATAAGTAAACCTTGCTGAATAATTACCTTCATTATTATCGTACGGGCACCTGTTTGCAATATAAGCTAGTATCATGAATATGCATATGTAGTAATTGTGTCAAAAATCTGTATTTCAAGGTGTCGTACAATGCTGCTGGCTTTATGGAAAAGAACCGGGATTTTCTGAACCCTGAGTTAAAGGACTGTATGAAATCTAGTCAGGATAACTTCATTAGCGACCTGTTCACTGTAAAGCGTGGGCCAACGGGGACTATATCAGCGTAAGTGTAAGCCATTCAGCCGCGGATCCAGGACTTTTAGAAACGACATTAACAAATTCGACAGATCCAATTGCATGCATGCATGCATACATGCATACATACATACATACATGCATACATACATACATACCGCAGACGGTCGCGGGACATGATGCTTCATGTCTGCGGCATGATGCCCCAGTGCTAGACATCACCATAAACTGTCACATTATGCTTATTCCGGAGTCGGCCCATAACGAAGTCGGTAAATATCATACTAAAGGTGGGCGGGGGGGGGGCGGATGGAGTGGACTGTTATTTTTTCCCGGGCGCCAGAGGTCTTTAGGCGCCAAAACCACGGGCGCTAGAGGTCTTGGAGGGCAAAATCCCTTTGGGTCTTCATGGTCACTTCGAGCAATATTGTACCCTTAGTACGCCGCTGATGTCGGTCCACTCTAGATTCGGGGCATACCAATTTAATTTTGATGTTAATTATGGTCTGTCCATAGGTGTATAACGCCTCAAGACGACATATACTCAGCTATGACCTGATACGGATGTTTGAATTGCTAATCAAAATATACCTCCGTTCCTGGAACAGTGTTTAAATTTGTCACTGTTACTAGGTGAATTCATTTCGAACCGTGTTTCTTCTTCCGTGACTCGAGTCCCAGGTTTCGCTGTTTAATAAACCATGCAGAGTGTTTTATTTAAGTCATGGTTTAAACTTGCTGTGAAATTAATCTGAGCAATAACTTTATAGTCATTTAATTTAATCACAGGAGGCAGAATAGACTGTAAGAGCCACCCATGCGGCTTCCAGACATAGAC